>OY804597.1:8406208-8824904 GCA_963680895.1 Fragum sueziense
TGGAAAAACGTCCCTTAAAGCTTTTGAGCCCAACATTGATCCAGATCAGCCCGTGCATACGCACAGTCTGATCAAGATCCACGTTGTTCTCTAATAGCTTCTTTGTGACCTTTAGTAAATTAAAGAGAGCAGCATGGATGCATTTTGGACTGCAATTGACAACAGCCTGATATTGAAACTCAATTTTTGAAAATGCTATAAGGGACGTTCTTCCAGATCCCGGCTCATTTATAAACTTACAAAAGAAACTGAAATTATCGAAACTAAACAAAAATCGGATGAGTCCAACTAAAGATATCTCGAGATAAAATGACGTTTCCAACTACATGTACTTCCACACCACGAGTTTCTTCTTCTTCTTCTTCTTCTTCTTCTTCTTCTTCTTCTTCTTCTTCTTCTTCTTCTTCTTCTTCTTCTTCTTCTTCTTCTTCTTCTTCTTCTTCTTCTTCTTCTTTTTTTTCTTCTTCTTCTTCCGTTAGGGTACAGTCCGCACTCTGGCGTATCATCGTACCGTGCTATGTACATGTGTGTAAACGAGAACATCGTGTGCTGGTTAAAATAACTATTTACAGTGCGGTTAAAAGAGTCGGTACTGTATCTAACGGAGTGCGAAGGCCTGCAACCTGGACTTAAAGATGTCAAGGGAGGCGCTGTCTATTACTGTCTGAGGCAGGGTGTTCCAGAGGCGTATGCTCGACGGGAAGAAGGATTACTGGTAGATCTGAGTCCTGACAAAAGGGATGTGATATTTCTGGGAATGACCTCTTCTGGTGGTGGCTGTTAGTTGGTATGATTGTGGGATATCTATCAGTTGGTTGGTAATTCTGTACACCATGACTGTCTTGGCTCTTGCTCGTCTTTCTTGTAAGGATGGCCATTCTAGGTCTTGTAGCATAGTAGTAACACTGCTGGATCGATGGTAATTGTTTCAACTGTAGGCTATATCTTTGGTCAAGTTCGAAAATGTCGTAACTACTGTTTGAATGTATGGCGTTTTTGAACGTCATTGGCGATTAATAATATCGTTTTATACCTGGCTGAGTGGTTTGGTCGGCTGGGGGATCGAACTCCATATAATAAAACAGTAGCTGCAATATCGTATAGCTACAAACGTATATTGATCCGTCTTGTTCAAGATTCGAAGAAGTTTTTGGATTACATTATTTCGACAGAGATAAGCCGAGCCCGGATAGCTCAGTCGGTTACGTCGGAGTCTGTCAATCCAGGGGTCTCGAGTTCGAACCCCGGCTCGGCCTGTATCCATTCTGACATTTGACAAAAGTCATTTGTCTCTCACCAATGGGTGTGAATCATCTATGTGAGAGAGCAGCTGGAGGCTCGGTTTGGATATTGTGGTTGTACTGGTGCGAGAAATACCAGGAACCCACGGTTAGGTGCTCCAGCCGCCGCGATATGACCCTGGTAGTTGAAAACGGCGTAAAACCCCAATAAACTCAAACTCGACAGAGATAATATGGCTGAAAATTAATACTTTCGTTGTGGCTACTTCATTTCATCATTATACGGGTCGAGATTTGTTAATGTCCGTACTGTATGGAAGTATTCTAAGAAATTCCCGTTTACACCCGACTTGGTCTATATTTGCAGACTATATTGGCATAATATTGCACTTATTACTACCTAAGCCTTGCAATTTTAATAAGAAAAAATCTAAGTTAAGGTTAATCGATCGTTGAGTAAATTATATCTTGAAGTACAGACTACCTTTCGGTCCAAGGTAGTTTTCCTACATACATGTACATGTATGTACATGTATTTCATTATTACGAACAAACTAATTATTTCAGAAAATAATGTGCATTTTTCGTTTGCAACTGTCTTAGAAGTAAACATGTACCGTCGCATTTCTTAAAAAATCCTGTAACTACGGTACCTACAGCTTTAACCAATTACCAAACGACAAAATTTTGGACTTGTCCAATTTGAAAGTTGCTGCAGACGATATTTAAAGATGTTAAAAAAGAAAAGATTTGAGTATAATATAGCTAGGCTTTCCAATTAGGGACGTAAAAACCAGGTCTTGTTTGGGAAAGGGTTAAACAAGCTGAAGCCACTGGTTTTTGTTTTTTTGAAGAAAAGAGACGCATACGCACAGTCTGATCTTCACCTATGTTGTTCTCAAAGATCTGTTGTATTATCTTTACCAACACTTATCATGATTTCGTGATAGGTTAGCATGCAGTTACCAGCTGATTTGAAAACATGGATGTCTTAATCCATTACCAAATGACACAATTTAAGTTTGGTCAAAATTCAAAGATGTTGCATATGACATTTTCATGTGAATGTAATTCCTAATTCTTACTCTTGTAGTCTTTTTGGGTAGAAAACGTTGTGGAAAATGAAGAAATTGCTTGTCACGAGCAATTTCTTTATTTTCCACAATGTTTTCCAAAACCTTTAGCTATGGGGGAGTCAATAGCTAGGCGTCACTGTATGATAATGGGTTAATCCATTACCAGACAGAAACCTTTAAGACTCTGTACATAAAACATTATGGAAAATGAAGTATTTCCGTGTCACAAGCAAGTTCTTCACTTTACACAATTTTTCGAAAATCACCTATCTTCTGAGGCGTCAAAGAGCGTCATTATGGGGGAATGTCTCAAATGTTACAAGGGCTCTTTTTACAGATCCTGGCTCAAATTTAGATTTTCTTCAGATTTGTTGAAAATTTCTTACTCTAGATTTTGTTTTATCAAGCGTGGTACAATAAATCTCAATCGCAATATTATCGTTCGATCATCACACGATAATCTAATGATTAAAATCAGTCGTACGACCCTCAATTTTAACAGTGGTTATCATACTTTGAACGTTCATTAATTATGAATCAATTAGCACTAGTCTTAACCATTACCCAGCTGAACGGAGAAACTGTTGGGACAAAAAGAGAAAATGCTGGTCATAAGTATTTTTTTCTTATTATATGCATTAACGTTTTCACAATCATTTTTTGCAAATGACAAGGCAAATAGAAATGAAATTGTAAAATCGAAGAGTTATGAAATGGCACGCTCTGATTGGGAATTAAAGTGACATTTCACAATTATTTTTACACAAATTTTACATTTATTCTATCTGAAAGAGCATCTTTTCCTATGAAAATTCTGAATATTTCAAGTCAAAGTATTTAACCGTTTACGAGAAATATATATTTTTGTGCTAAAATTAAACAAATTGTTGTGGACAACAGTTCAGATTTATATAGAATTGGTCATTTCTGTCTCAACTTTAAAGGCGTATTTTTCGCTTATAAAAACAACTTCAATAAACTGATAGTATTTCTACGCATTAGAATAAACAATCTTTGCATCAAGACATACTTTTGAAAAATGAAATAAATGTGAAATGTCACTTTAAGAGAGAAATGCTTGCCAACAGTGAACATTCTCTCCTTTTACATAAATGATTTCCTTGATGTGATTTTTCAATATCTTGATATCTGTACCAGGTGTTTTTATGATTATAGACTGTAAGACCATTTAATTTGAACCACTACATCATTTTGTTGCTTAGAAAAGGGTTAAGGGTCGCATTTTCAAACCAAGCTCCCCTTTTCCCAAAGCCTCGCCCAAGCAACATGTAAGATGCAATTTAACTTTCGTAATAAGCGGGGCCATTAAGACAAGAACATTAGCTGCGATAAGATATGGATTCATATCTTTGATTATCTAAGTTTGATATCTATATACTGATAGGACCCATAAGCCCTTTTAGCCTTTTTCCATACAGTACTTAATGTTGACGTCCCATTTAAATATTTTTGAGAAATTATTGAGACAAAAGAAGAAAATGCTGATAACCAGCATTTTCTCCTTTTGCCTCAATATTTTCTGTGCTATATTGTCCACCAATGCTCTGTTCATCAATATCCAGATTGTCATCTGCAGCTGCTCTAAAATTGAAACACTTCATTTTCTTTTTATTTGGGAAAGGGTTAAGCCCTTTTCTCAGTACAGACGATCAGAATGCAGACGACACTTTGAAAAGTATGTGACAAAAGTGGAATAATCTGGCGACTGTCATTTTACTTATCAATGTATTCCTTTTGAATAAAAAGTTAACTATTTGGTACCAATGCAGTTGAAATGCATCCATATTTACTTGTTCAATAGGACAGCCCGGGCTTTCCAACGTCTCGCTGGATGAATAAGGTTAAATATTACATAACCCTTTCCCAAACAATGACGATTGGGGTTTGATATTTTATAAGCAACAGATTGAAAATAATTAGAGAAAAGAAAACAGAGCTTATACTCAGTATTGTATTATCTGCCTTGCTGTTTTCTAAGCTGTTACATACAAATGTCCATTTCTAAGGTTCTCAGACTTTGTTGTCTAAGATGGATTTAAGTTTGGGACAGCCTTTCATATTGTCACGAGGAAAAGAGTTCAAGCCAGGACTTGAATGATAAATGGCTCTAAAGAATTCCTTTTTATATTTTTGTCTTTCATTTCGTCGGGGCTTTGGTCTTTTATAAAGTGTTTCCTCGTGTTTGACTGTATTAATTTGTCAAATCTTGCCCACAGATCTATATTCCATTTGTATTCAATTAGGAATTATATCATATGTCCAAGACAAGGGAAATTTGAATTTGCAATCCGTTGTGGTTTCTAGCAAGCCAATAGAAGCGGTTGAAAGAATTTCAAAACATTTCAAAGAAAACAAGTGCATGTGGCATTGCGATGCAATACAGGAGTCCCCCACCGGATAACAAAAAAAAAAATCCTTTCTTATAATATATCTCCTACTTACTAGATCTATAACTGTATACAAAATTTGAAGTTACTAGCACAATAGGTTTTGGACAAAATGTCCCAAACAAAAATATAAGGGTAAAAACAACCAAGGGCAATAACTCCAAAAGAGGGCGGAGAAGAGTAATGATTCTTGTACATGACACTTGTCCTCAATGAGATCTTTAAGTGTACCAAGTTTGAAGTTGCCAGCACTGATGGCTCAGGAATTATGGTCCGGACAAAAATGTAAGGATAAAAACAACAACGGACAATAACTTAAAAAGTGGATGTGGCAGAGTAACAATTCTTGTGCATTACACTTCTCATGAATGAGATCTACCAGTGTACAAAGTTTGCAGTTGCTAGGGCTTATGGTTTAGGAGATAAGTTCCGGACAAAAATGTAAGGATAGAAACAACAAAGGACAATTTAACTCAAAAAGTGGACATGGCAGGGTAACAGTTCTTATACATGGCACTTGGTCTTAATGAGATCTATAAGTGAAGCAAGTTTGAAGTTGTTAGCACTTATGATTTAGAAGATATGTTTCGGACAAAAATGTAAGGGAAAAAACAACAAAGGACAACAACTCAAAAAGTGGGCGTGGCAGAGTAACTGTTCTTGTACACGACACTTGTCCTTAATGAGATCTATAAATGTACAAAGTTTGAAGTTACTAGGGCTTATGATTTAGGAGTTATGTTCCGGACAAAAATGTAAAGATAGAAACAACAAAGGGCAATAACTCAAAAAGTGGACATGGCAGAGTAACAGTACTTGAACATGACACTTGTCCTTGAAGAGGTCTATTAGGGTACAAAGTTTGAAGTTGCTAGCACTTATGATTTAGGTGATATGTTCCGGACAAAAATGTAAGGGTAAAAACAACAAAGGGCAATAACTCAAAAAGTGGGCCTGACAGAATAACGTTCTTAAATAAGACACTTGTCCTTAATAAGATCTATAAGTTTACAAAGTTTGAAGTTGCTAGCACTTATAGTTTAGGAGATATGATCCGGACAAGAATGTAAGGGTAAAAACAACAAAGGGCAATAACTCAAAAAGTGGGCATGGCAGAGTTATGGAATTTAAATATGACACTTTTCCTTATTGAGACCTATAAGTGTACAAAGTTTGAAGTTGCTAGCACATATAATTTAGAAGATATGTTCCGAACAAGAATGTAGGGTAAAAACAACAAAGGGCAATAACTCAAAAAGTGGGCGTGGCAGAGTAACGGTCATTAAAGATGACACTTGTCCTTAATAAGATCTATAATTGTACTAAGTTTGAAGTTGCTAGCACTTATGATTTCGGAGATATGTTCCGGACAAAAATGTAAGGGTAAAAACAACAAAGGGCAATAACTCAAAAAGTGGGCCTGACAGAATAATGTTCTTAAATAAGACACTTGTCCTAAATAAGATCTATAAGTGTACAAAGTTTGAAGTTGCTAGCACTTATAATTTAGGAGATATGATCCGGACAAGAATGTAGGGTAAAAACAACAAAGGGCAATAACTCAAAAAGTGGGCGTGGCAGAGTAACGGTCATTAAAGATGACACTTTTCCTTAATAAGATCTATAATTGTACTAAGTTTGAAGTTGCTAGCACTTATGATTTCGGAGATATGTTCCGGACAAAAATGTAAGGGTAAAAACAACAAAGGGCAATAACTCAAAAAGTGGGCCTGACAGAATAATGTTCTTAAATAAGACACTTGTCCTGAATGAGATCTATAAGTGTACAAAGTTTGAAGTTGCTAGCACTTATAATTTAGGAGATATGATCCGGACAAGAATGTAAGGGTAAAAACAACAAAAGGCAATAACTCAAAAAGTGGGCATGGCAGAGTTATGGAATTTTAATAGGACACTTTTCCTTAATGAGATCTATAAGTGTACAAAGTTTGAAGTTGCCAGCACATATAGTTTAGGAGATATGTTCCGAACAAGAATGTAAGGGTAAAAACAACAAAGGGCAATAACTCAAAAAGTAGGCATGGCAGAGTAACGGTCATTAAACATGACACTTTTCGTCAATGAGCTCTATAAGTGTATCAAGTTTGAAGTTGCTAGCATATATGATTTAGAAGATATAGCCCGGACAAAAGTGTGACGGACAGACGGACGGACGGACAGACAGACGGACGGAATCGAGCAAACCTATAGTCCCCCAACCAGTAACCGGTGGGGGACTAATAAAAAGTAAAGCTATTTAAAATACGTAAAGAAATTACAATCTTTTATTAATTGTGTTCTTGGAAATCTTGTTCACTTAAATTGTATTTAATGAATGTATTTTAGTCATATTAATCAAAATTCTAAGTTAATACTGTGTGGTTTTTGCCATTTTATTACAATTTTTTGAGAAAATTCTCTTAACTCACAATGACACCAATCTCGAGAAAAAAAAATTATCGCTTTTCTTCGAAAACCTTGTGTCTGCAGCTTGTGTGAAACTGTACATAAGAGGTTTTCGAAAAAAAAAAGCAGTGGGTTTTCGAAGAAAATCAGCAAAATGATAACAAAACTGCCTGACTTGTTGACGATGATAAAACATTGAAACTTTGGATGACACAATTTCTATGTCGTGGATGCCGATCGCAATATTGTGACTGATACCACAGTGTCTATCACTAACTTGTAAAGAGGGAAATTGTGTAGATGGGGTTATCACAATCTATGTAAGGCAATAAAAAGCAACATAATAGTTGTGATACAGTTGTGATAATCTTTTATCCCTTTTTTCCTTATTCTTGTTATCCATTTCCAACATTACCTGCAGACATGTTATATCAGTACTATAAAACAAACGTTGATGTAATCAATACCCGTATTACGATGTCACGTAGAGGTTTATTCAAAAAGTTCTGTTATCGTTGGTCAACCGTACCGAAATCAACTGTTATGCTTCAGTAAACATATATATTCTTGTACATGAACATTACCACTATATGTGCACGAAAAACGCGTGCAAATCGATGTAATAACGACAGAATAATTTAGTTTTGAAGAAGTGTCACTCATATACACTGGCTATATTTTAGAAATAACAATGAATAGCAATAATAAAGTTGAAATACGCACTTATATTAAAAGTCGCACCGCTTTGCACATATCTCCAAAGGACATTTATAATGAGCTGAATAGTATTTATGGACATTCTGTGGTATCATTTATGACAGTTTGTAGATGGGCAAAAAATTTAAAGGTGGGCTTTCTGTTGTTAAAGATGGTCATCGAAGTGGACGTCGTAAGTCGTCAGTGACTGATAAGCATGTGGCTGCTGTGAAAGCACTAGTGGAAGAAGATGGTCGTTATACGGTGAAGGATATAACTAATAGTGTTGGCATTTCAGAAGGAAGTGTACATGAAATTCTGTTAAAAAAGACTTGGACTTAGAAAGGTCTGTGCAAGTTGGGTGCCTCATTTATTGACTAAAGACCAGAAAAAATGAGAGTCGTGTGCTCAAGAAAACTTCTTAGAGATTTCAAAAAGTTTGATACTAGGACTATTTCTAATATGTTTACTGGAGATGAGACATGGGTCTACATGTTTGAACCGCAAAGGAGGGGGGATAATAAACAATGGCGGGGAAAATACCAGAAACGTCCAGTAGTGGCTAAAAGGCAGAAAAGTTCCAAAAAAGTTCTGTACACCATATTTTTCAATCATCTTGGTCCAGTTATTCAAATACCATCACAATCTGGAAAATCAATTACTGGAACATTTTATAATCAAAGTACTGAGAGTACTGTTGGGAAGCAATTTTTTTAATAATGTAGGCCTATCCAGAAGTAGAATAGGCCTACTTTGATTAGGTACTTTGATTATCCATTTGAATACCTTGAATACTTTGATTCCATGCTGGAGTGGTTAAATCTATTTTTAGCACAACCTTTATGTGTATACTAGTACTAACCAATCAATGGAAGCGGTTTGCCAGGTACTACCAGTTGTAAATACACAGTATACACACAATGGGAACCAGTTTAATTTATTGTTTGTGTAAATTAGCTATTTATAGCTTTGAGCCTTTGAATATATTTCATAGTTCAATAAACTTGACTGACCTATTTACAAGGAAGGCCATTGGACTGGTCTTTGAACCATGATAAAGCAAACTACTACATCGATCTTTTCTTCTCTTAAAGACATGATTAATTGAATGTTTCATTTTCAGTCACACAATTAAATATCTACATATATAACTTCAGACTTACATATTGAACATTCATATGACTGTTACCTCATTAATCTTTGCTTTTGATAGAACTTTTTATAGTGAGGAGGACCGGAAGATGTTGTGTGGTATGCAGAGAATGGTAAAGTGCAGAGAAAGGTGGCTGCAAAGAGAAGCAAATTTTGCAAAATTTGCTTCCCAAAAACGTTTTGTTAAAAAGGATAAAAAGGTTTTATGAAAAGAAACGTCCAAGTACCGAATTAAGGGGAGTTAATTTACTGCATGACAATGCACCTGCGCATAAAAGCAAAGGGGTTGTTGACTTTCTGGCTGAAGAAAACGTTAATGTGTTATGCCATCATCCTTATTCGCCGGATTTAAGTCCATGCGACTTCTTTCTATTTCCTCTGCTAAAAAAGATGTTGTCTGGACGTCGATATACCACCAGAAGCGCACTTGGAAGTGCCGTATACCAGTGTTTGAGACTGATACCAAGGGCAGACTACTCTGATGCATTTAGACAGTGGAAATTACGATTACAAAAGTGTATTTCTGTAGGTGGTGAATATTTTGAAGGGATGAAATAAACCATTTTCCTATACATTTTTCTTATTTTGTTCTAAATGTCCGATAACAGAACTTTTTGAATAACCCTCGTAGACTGTACTTCCCCAAGCCAACACGTATATATATCGAAGTCTCTATAACTCGAAGTTTTTCGGAGGTTAAACGAACTTCGAGATGCAGGTATTTTATTGTAAATGTTGTTGCAAAAAAGTTTTTTTTTAAATTTGATGAAGACAATATCTGTTTCTAACAATATTTCCGTTACTACTTAATTTTCTTTTTTTCTGTTGATGGGCCTACATTAATGTTTGACAAGGTTTTTACTTCAGAGTGGGGGTAAAATGAATTACGCGGTGAGTGGAATGGCTGTTGTCAGTCTCTCATCTCGGGAGGAATTTTGATAAGATTTGATAGGAGAATTACGGGCTTATCAGCCCAAAACACACGCCGATTCTGATCTTGATTGATAACCACTGCCGCGCACTATTGACGGAGGGAAAATAATGGGCGCCCGAGACAGATCCTGTCCTTATCTTGCCTTACAAAATGCAAATTATTCTCCTTGTTTCATTTCTTGATCCCGGTCGCATATCTTCAATGTAATTCTAAAACCCCGTAACTACAGCTTGTCAAAGCTGTAGTTACGGGGTTTTAGAATTACACTGACGTTATATATCCTCCCCCACTCACTGTCTTTTAAGATCCCTACTAAAGAAAGATTTGGGAAAAAATGATGCAAAAGATGTAAGCAGTAGAAGGAACAAGCCGTCTTCTTGAGAAATACTCCATAGAGGTTACCTGGCTCACACTATAATTAGCTAAATAAGAGCCTTGTACCAGATACTGTAAGGACTGATAACCGGCAGTCTGCAACTTGGAGCATCGACTTGAAAATACTGCATATATGTCAACAGAAAAGTGAGTGAAATTGCCGATAGCATAAATAATACATTGTACTATAAGAGAACACAAAGGATCTCGATCAGACAACGCATCTGGTAAAAATGCACAGCTAGTTGAGCATCGGAAGACATTAACGCAGTGAAATTTTTGCAAATGCGAGACCGACTTCGTTTGTCACTATCCCGACTAGTATAACTGGTTCATCCGTCACACGGTGTCATCCAATCAAATCTTGGTTCATATCTACACTGATTGGTCTGCTGCTGTCATCCGGGTACTACAGTCCAGTTTCCTCACCATGGGTACTGGCGTAGTCCAACTTCTGCCGACGTTAAAGCTGGAGGGTAACAGATGGTCTAATTGCAAAAAAATGAAATTTTTTGAAAAAAATATGCAAAACTTTTGTGTTGGGCACCTCACAATGGTTAATAATATGCGATTCAGACAGAGATTGAGCCGAAATTATAAGAGAGACAGTCGAATTTAGGGAGAATCCAAACCCAAATTCAACTCCGTCACAGATGCGGTTGAATTTATTTTTTAACTGTCACGCATGCGCATACAGCGCGGACCAAGATTCAAACGAGATTCATACTTGAATTTCAATATGACGTCATCATGTATGTTGTGACGTCATTCAAGAAAGTCGCATGTCCTACTGTTTTGACCTACTTTCGACATCGCTTCATGAATTTGGTATCAAATTGCGAAAAAATGAGTCGTTACTTCAATAGTTTGTCGTAAACATTTAATCCGCTCATATAAAGCTTAAAAAGTGTACATTTCGTTTGTTTTTGACAAATTTTCGGTCCAAATCTGGGAAATAGCAGCTTTAAAGGTCAAATGACGTCATTATCGCCATTGATATTAGTGTGCTATTGGAGCCACTTGCTTCGCGATAGCCTCATACGAGGTCGGCCAAAATGTCTTGGCTTAATGCTAGAGCACTAAACGGATACTAAGCATTGACTTACCGCTTAAAGTAGAACATGCACACGTGCGCAGCGACAAATATGCCCACTACCACAACTTAGTGCAAAAACACATATAAATCAATTATTTTCATAACAACGTCATATTTTATTACTTGCAATTTTACAAAGAATTTAAAAGCCGAAATCACAATCCGCCTTTTATGCAAAAATGTGCGATAAATTGCAGCTATGGTATTTTCAAAATTCAACGTAAAATTTTAAAGAATGAAGATTAAAATTGTCTGGTAATTACTTTTGGGTACAAGTGTTTTATATTTATGACTTTAAATGATAAATTAGTTGACATTAATTTTTGAGACGTGCCATAAATTGAGGCACGTGGTTTTCGTGCTGCCACGTTTTATGAAAATTACAGACTTTCACCCGATGACATTACAGTGGTTCCCACAATATTATGTAAGGTAACATTTTTATATCCAGAAGTAAAGTTAATGCATGTTTTATTGTACATCTATAAAGCAGCATCCTATAAAGGGCATGCACATTATGTTACAAGAATATACACTTGTCACTAGTTGCTTTGAAGTCAAAGATGCGCTAGTCATATCGAGATAAACATATAAACGTATACTCGATGTTCATACCACATTCTTTTACAGCCAAAGGGTCGTTTTTTGTCTGTGTGCATGTGTCCGTCTTTAAAAATCCGTTCAGTTCCTACAGTTTTGATCCAATAACATTCAAACTTGACACAATATGTCCCAATTTTGTCACATGATCTTTTAATTCTATGTGCTCGTCGAGCTCTTGCTATATCTTTAAGTTATTTTAAAGACATTTCGTCTTAAGTATATAGCAACTGATTCTCGAAAAATGGATATATGCATCAATTATTTAAAAAAAAATGTTGTTTAAAAAAACTTGGACAGCACGTGTTAGCGGTCTAACATTGCAAGTTTGATTACACAATAATATTAAGCCTGGACGTCGTGGGAAATGGTCACAGTGACTTTGAGATCAAAGACCATGTACTTGTTCACTCTCATTTTATAGATTACGAGATTCATATGCTCGGACATAATTCTCGCTATTTTATAGTTTCCTCAATCTGTGCGGGCTTCCAATAAAAAAATTGATTCGTGTCTTATAATAATGAAGAGAAACGAACAGCAAAAACATATCGGGCCAGATGAGTTTGACAGATCATTGTCATACATATATCTACCCATTTATAGAATTTGTGACGTCATATGTCTAATTACAGGAAGTTGCAGACAATACAACAAAGACAATTAATAGTAGTATGTGTGTATCTTGGGTGCCACAATGTGTTTATGGGGAAGAGATTTTCTGGTCACCTACAATTTGTTTTTTCCATCACTTTTTTGAAAGACTGTCCTATATTTGGACGCCAAACTTAATGTTTGTTCTGGAATGGGTTTACACAACACACTTATGTGATGTACTGGCCAATGCGTAACATGAGCTTTTGTAACTCACATACATCACTTGTTAGAAATTTGGAATGACTACGGCTCTTAATATCTGCATGTATATCCAGAATGAATTAGAACAAACGCAATACGTCTACTCCATATGACAGCCTGTGGGTACAATGTTTACGTGCAATTACTTAATACCATTAATTGATCAGTACTGATATATTTTCTGTTTAAATCTGTAGACGGTTAGAATATAATCGCAGAGCCAGTAAGTACTTGTGAAAGGGTTAGATGACTTACTGTTTCGAACGTTTTGTACGGTCCAACACATTAATTAAGCATTATGACCATAGATTACTTTCATCTATACACTAGCTATGATCTAAGATCTCCTCATACAAATGTATACTATTCTTGATTTCAGTTTTCTCATGCACCGCATGACCCTGGCGAGTGTATATAGATACAGCTTGTCGTCGCTTTTCAACAAAAACCTCGTAACTGCAGCTTGTTTTAAGCTGCAGTTACGAGGTTTTGTTGAAAAGCAGCGTTTTCCTTCATTCATGTTTGCAACTTACACGGCGGAAAATTGCATGACATATCAACAATTATTGCAGATTCTCTTCGATACATGCAATTCTGTAAAAACATGACCGATGCAAGTTTGGTTTGAAGCAAAGAAAGAGAAGATGTGAACATATCAGGGATTATTTGCATTTGATAGATGTTTTAATCAGCACGTGATAAAAGGTCATTGGTTTGGTTTGTCTGGTCGTCAATATTTTTGTCATGTGATGTCAGGTGATTTTTAAAAGACGCGCCACATCCAGAAATTCTATGGCGTTATTTCGACTTTTCTGCTTCGAATTATTTTCAAGTTGGTCACATATCAAAAAGGTAATTACAATTTTTTTTGCAATTGTAGTTGTTGTGTCACGTGATAGCCCGTCGTGATCTTACACGTTTGGGATAAAGGATCATATGATACAATAACTGAACTACGTGAAGCTTTCTCTGCGCTTGGCTACAGTCTTAAACAATTCCGATCTCTCAAAATGGAGAATCGATATGCCACTATCATAAGTTTTGATCAGACTGTGCATATACATGTGTACCAGTTGATCTAGAATCATATTGATCTAAAATATCACACAGTAGGACTACGGAAAAAAGAAAAGAAGAAGAGAAAAAAGAAACTAGAAACCATTGAGCAAATTCGCCGCCATACGTTTTGGGAAAGCAAATTATTTATGTTGTAAACATGAAATTTGGTTTTGAAATGAGAGTTTTGCAGACAGAAAAAACTGTTATGATGAAAGTGTTTTCATGTTATCGCCTTGAAAATCACACTGTAAATAAGGGATAAAAGCCACGAACTTTGTTGTTCTGCAAATGGGGTGTAAAACCATAAACAATGTTACAACGAGATAGAAATCGTGCGTTTTACACACCTCGTATAATGCCTCAGCAAAAATGACAAAAGTTGCAAAAAACAATACTCATCGGTCATTGTGGAATTTCTTTTGAAGTTCCGTCGCCACTTTTCTTCGCACCAAGTGTCAAAATCCGTGATTTGACATTAATGGCAGAATAAAAATAGTTTCGATATGATACGTAATATTAAGAAAACAATAAAATTCCCCAAACGAGAAGACGTGCAACAGTTGTGTTCATACCCGCAGCGGGACACGAAAATTAATGACAAATCAACACGGATCATTTACGGTGCCGTGCGAATATTACAATCGTGAAACTTACATAACAAACCACGGAACCCTGTTCCTATTTGTCTTCTAAAGACGTAATTCCTCCATCTTTTGATTTTGTTTTTCCCCCTTTTTCTTGTGTTCAATTTGTATTTATCATTTAGTACTGCATACATTGAGCTAATATGGTTTTTGTATGAAATGCGATATGAAATAGATATGATCGTCAATTTATGAAAAGACGTCTTATAAAAGACATTAAACATCAACATGGGAACAAATTGCAGTACTCATGATCCATGCTTTTATCTAAATTTCTAAAAACTCAGCATTACTGAATGATTTCTGACCGAATCTGACATGATGGTCTCAAATGCTAGAAGGTTCCTTTTCCAGTCCCATGCTCATTTTATCCAATAGATGAATTAGAAAAAAGTAGTCGTAAGTGCACGAGTTTAAACATAGATACGTCCATATACATAAATGAATGGATATCGGTCAAATATAATGAAATTGGAATTATAAGATATCACTTACGTTTCCCAATCATAGAACAATGTTCTTTTCACAAAGGCGAAGAAAAGAAAAATAATTTACATGCATTTTTATGATGCGAAATGTTTGATTGATTTAGTAGGATATCTATATCAGATAGGGTAGACATTATTATTATAACGTCTAGGATTTCATAGCAGTGGAGGTAGTTGGGGCTTGCCTTATAAACATGTCGAAATTGTAGAAAAAAAACCGTGTCTCGCTTCCCAGTCCCTGATAAGACATCTAAATCAAACAGAATCTCCCAAAATCTTTCAAACTCTGTGTCATTATTCATGTAATAGTCTGAGTCGCGTCAAAAAGAGGTTGATATGTCTTTACAGAAGTCTTTGCAAGCCAAGGCTTCTACTTCCCACTTTGTTCCTTCCTAATGAACCATCTTCGCAAGCAAAGGTTTCTATTCACTTTGTTCCGTCGTAAGGAACAACGTAAGGTAGAATCCTTGTTGTGCGAAGATGCCTGGTTTGCCAAAGTACATTTATGTAAATCGTGTATATGATTATCTAAAATTGTTTTAATGAAAACCTGGTTTCGACGTCTTTCATGAAAGAAGTTGAAACAAGCGTTGGGAAAAAAGAATAATGTACTTGCGACCAGTGTCTTCTTCTGTACTGTCAATGATATCTATGTCAAAGCGTTCAATATTCCTCCGATTTATAAAACCCATCCTTGCATCTGCAACATCTTTTAATTTGGACTATCCTTAAATCTGGTCGTTTCGAAATGAATCAATTATCGTCTAAAAGGGAGGCTGAAATTTGATATGTAACATTGGATAAGAAAATATAAGCAATGTTGCTACTTTTCAGATAGCTGGGATATCGTAGCCACAAACTTGATGATGGGTATTGGTTCCAAACCAGATCAAAATTAAAAAAAGTTTCGGTTACATTATTGCAACTACTTTTCAGACGACTCGCCTCATTTGAAATATATCATACGCTCTCGCCAGTTTTGTTTTTCGAGCCCAGTGTTATCTCTATCAGACTAGACGAATAGACGTCAGTGAACATGGGTATAGTTTTAACAGGGATATTAAACACTGACCCCTTAATACGACAATGCAGCAATCGTTCTCCAGAACAAGGACACAAAATATCGTCGATTTTCAACAAAAACCTCATAACTGCAGCTTGTTCCAAGTTCCAAGTTACGAGGTTTTCGAAGAAAAACGATGGTAACATGACATTCTTCAAGAAACGCTGTTACTATATCAGCTAATTAGCTAAAGCAAGATGATGATAATTCCAATAAAAAAATAGTTCCTAAATATCCTTATAGGATCAAAATTAAGAAAGAGATTTCAGTATCTAAAGCAGAGTTTTTGAAATAAACGTTTTGTTTAAAACTATGCTACAACTGGCGTTCTAATAAGTAAGTGAAAAACAACAGTATCGTTGAGTTACGGTTTTTGACTTCGAACACTATCAGCGTAGATATCATGGTAGGCTCAAACGCAATATAATAGGCTTAAAATATTTGTCAAAGCATATTGCTTAAAAACAGTTGGAAACTGTATTTTAATTTTTATTTCATCCCTAAGAAATGTTGATGCATTAGTTTTTAGGAAGATGAATATATTAATAAAGATACGGGTAAGCAATTGGAATAAATTGTGTTTATATACATGTATAACTAACTGTGTCAGAATTATGTGGCTATTTGTATTGTTGGCGCAAGATCGTATGGTACATGTTTACATTTTGTCCAAATGAAAACAAAAAGTTGTTGTATAAAACATGAATAAATTCTTCATGTGTAGTGACGTTGTCATGTTGAAAATTTATGTACAGTGAATAAGCGGTCGGTTCACTGTTCCGGAGTTCCGAGTTCAATTCTGGGTCTCGGCGATCTTTTTTTTTTATTGTAGTCCTTAAGATCACGTGTATTTCTAACACAAAACGCAAATTGGCTTACCACAAATAGCTAAAACTTAACACGAATCGAATGGATTTTACCACGATTTTCAGAATCAGGAGAAAATTTTCAGCATGGTGAAATAACGTTCTTATTTTTTTTTTGTATCCGGAGTTGGCGCCGTATTTGAGTCAAGAGCTACCACGACTCTCCAACTAGCCTAGTTCTCTCTGACTACGAAACTTTCGAAATAATGATAAAATAAAGGTCTGTGGAAGCTGGGAATTATTAAAACAAAATTGGTCTTTGTAAGAAACGAAAAGTTATATTCGGGTAAAATTTATCAAGATTACGGGCAATCAAAATTTCACCCAAAAACATCTTGGTAATTGTCCACTAAAACACCAAAGACAATAAAAATTTCCTAGCTAAAAGCCATTAATGGCGAAGTAAAAAGTGAAAAAAGCTGACGATATCCGGGTTCGATCTCAGACCTCCATAAGAGAGGACTGTTCGCTCTACCTATGTACCTAAATTTTCATGATACTTACGTCTTCATTTATAAAGAGTTTTCTACGTTTTATCGAACAATGTTTTGTTTACATTTGAACAAAACGTACTGACGTGCCATACGATCTTGCGCCAACAATAGGTACGATTATCCAAGGACAACAGCAAAACACTGACTGGATTGAAAACGTTGTCTCCGTTTGAAAATGCAATAATACAACCAGCTTGCTCAAATACTAGATGTATCTTTTATAGATGGGATACTTTAACGTTCAACAGAATATATTGGCCATCGTCATGTTGGCTTTAAATTTGGTTTAAAACGAATTGCCCATTTTAGTGACATCACATTTGCTACAATCGCTAGGGAGAGAGCAGGAGGTGAATGCTAAGCTAAGATCAGACTGTGCGGGTGTGCTGAAACGTTAATAACAACGGGAACTTTGGCAGCGTGAGGAGAGTTAAATAATGTCACAAGGAATGCGGCTAGGATATTTTCAAAGTTATGTAAGCCTACACTACCACATCCAAAAACAAATTTAAAAAGAATCTTCAACCGAAGGGCAGACATCTAATCGATTTTCTTCTGTAAATGATGAATTTCTTGTGACTCGAGATTCCTAACCGAAGGTGACAAGGCATCAGATAAGTGCGGAGAAAATTTGTTCCGGACTTCCAAAAAAGCCCCCGGGTCCATATCTAACCAATGTATATCTTTTAGTTTGACATTTTCTTTATCCGAGTCGGAGACGCAATCAACATTACTTATCTTCTAACTCTATACTCGACTGAACTTTTACTGTGAAGAAAATTCAGTAGATACGTTTTTGGGCGTCAAAAAACGCTGCGATGGGTTACTAAAATCTCGTGACTACTTTGTATTTTAAAAGTATGACTCTTTTATGTGTACTTGTAAAAGTAACTGTATTAATGTTGTCGGAATAGCTTTTCATCCTCACAAAAAGATACAAATCCATAATATTACCAAACGACAACCGTAATAGAATTCGTATGTTCATTTACACGGGTGGTAAACAGAGAAACTAGCTTCAAAAAGAGGTAGTTGCATAGAGCGAAAATTTGTAGGTCACGAACACATTTTCTAAAATTATTTCTTTTAAAGCGATTTTTTGAGAAATCCGGCGATGATGTAATATGAAGAAATGGTCGAAGTTTGTTGTGCACGAGGGTATAAGGTATTAGTAGCAGGGTTTTAATACAATCGTTGAAAAACATTTTAAAATCGAAAGTATAGAAGTTTTTACTTTCGATCTTGAAATGTTTTTCAACGAGTGTATTCAAACTTTGCTCACTAACACCGTATATTCTCGTGGACAACAAACTTCGACCATTTCTTCATATTACAGCATCGCCGGATTTTTCAAAAACTCGTTGTAAAAGAAATAATTGTAGAGAAAATGTGTTCGTGACCTACCTTTGTTTACAGATTTTCGCTCTTTGCAACTACCTCGGTAGAGGCCGGATGTCACGAGGAAACGAAATACCGTTGACTCTTTTTGGAGCTAGTTTCTCTGTTTACCACCCGTGATTTAGTTGGCAAGGGCATCGATCATCTTGGAAATTCTTTCTCCGTTAATATTTGAATGAAGTTTAACGGGTATTTTGACGATCTTTCACATACAATGAAATCGCAAGTTGAAAACAGTTTTTCTGGTTCAAATCGGGGGGCTTCTGTCCCCGAAACGCCGTATAATATCATTCAGTCAAACCCCATCGACTCAAAAGAATGGATATCATTTGCAATTTCGAGCATGCGTTTTGGAATACGTACTAGTAAAGCGCATTTACTACATATTATCACAAAAAAGCAATGACTCGATCAAGATGTAGAATTGGGAAAAAACATACCATGCTTTCAAGCTAATTAAAAAAACATATTATGGCCAAAAATGTTTTCATACCATATCTACTTTACTTAATCGTGCTTAAAGTGGCAGCACTGTTGTTTCCGTCAAGTAAAGGTGCTCCCTGTAAAGTCCGAACCAAGTTGAAGGCAAGTCGATCTCGCGATCATCGTGATAAGCGCCCGTATATATGGACGTAATCAGTGAGCTAGGTCAGCCATTATTACCGGGTGTTGTAGCAGGGTTATGGGGAATCAAATGAATAAATGAGTTATTGAAATAGCGAGTCATGGGGCTAACATACAAGTCGGAAACTCCCTGCTTTTCGAATTATCCATCTTCATCCGTTTGTCACATTTCCAATGATGGGAAATATAGATAAGGCACATCAATTCTTATTCTCCCCATCTCGAAACCCTTTCTCAGCTCACTATATTTGAGAAAGATTCCGATAGAGAGCTGTGGCTGATGACAAAACTAACATTGATGGCAATGAGAACAAGTCGTTCGTACCAGCAATGTGATTTTTAGAAAAACTCGGAATAAAATTTAGCAACCTTCTTTCTTTCAATTCGTCAAGCTCGTCTTTGTTACAGGCACCAAAACATCGGAGTCTTTCAAAAAGGGTAAGACCGAACTGAAGAAACTAAGCACCGAAACCAAAGAACGCCGAATATTGAATACAAATCCAAATCGCAACGTTTTGGAGATCGTATCACGATAAGAGGCCGTTCAATTTAGCCAGATAAACTGCGCATTTGCCAAAACTCTCGTTTGATGTGTTTTTGCGAGTTTTGACGAGAAACGGATTTTCCCGAGGGATTGAATGGTGTCATTTCGGCGTGATGGAAATATAATGTTCGCTTTCACGTTAAGTGTGGGGGAATATTGCATTTTTCTGGGAACATTTGTTTGTCACGTCTTAGCTTTTGTTTTGGCCATTATACTACGAGAGCGAATGACAAAATTATGGATCTATAAAAATTGTCCTCAATATTATAGAGACTTCATGGAACACATTTAGATTACAAACTTTTCTACTAAATTAATGTATTATATTCTTTTTTGACACATTATAACCAATGTACTGGTGTGGTAATTGTAACGGTGCATGATTACCGACCAAATGTTGTTATTGGAATATCCATTGTCGATACAAGATTCTTGTTTTGTCATTCTCATTCTATACTACATTGAATCATACAACATGATAAACAGAAGTGTCTTTGATTTCTTATTTCACCAGACTTTTTTTTAAAATTGTAAGATACTATATACAAAAGACATGTATCTACATAATAGATTTATGTACTTTTTAATTTCTTCAACGGAAACGGTCGGGCTTTGGTCACCTGCAGTCGGACAATTATCGCGGGCATACATGTATGCAGTTGGCTGCAATATTATAATATTGCAGCCAACTGCATACATGTATGCCCGCATGTGTCCATAATTTGCATAACTGCATACATGTATGTCCATAACTGCATACATGTATGTCGGGTTTACCCAATATATATTTGGTAAACCCGACATCACCGTCGCATGCCATACAAGTGTTATCTAAACTAACGTTTGATGAACAATTAATTAACTTTATATGAACGTAATTTGGCATTAATAACACGAGTTTAATCGTGCAAACTGCCGGGGAAAGAGGATTAGGTGCACCATGCTGTGATGAGCGTTTCTTGTCACAACGCGTCCATACAGTGTCACAAAACGCATATCGATCTGAATGTACTCTTGTACATCATTTCTTAAATTATTTCCTGACTTTAAAATACACTACAAGCAATTTGATTGTACGAGATGTATGTCTATACCAATTATATAGTTATAGTTTTGTAATGTTATAAAAATAATATTCGGAAGTAAGACCGCATGTTGAATACATCCATAGGTATAAAGTTTGACGATCTGCTAGGGTCAAATTCAGCGTAGAAATTAGGGCGTATTTTTTACCTATGAATGTGAATGTCCCATGAAATGTTTAGGACAAAAATGACATCTTGAGATATTGTTTATATGCGATTATTGTCCTGAACGTATCGTATGACATTTATAGGACAAAGCACGTCCTAAATGTTTAGATAAAATCGGCCCCTGTTTTATTTCAGATCCCTGCTGTAGATTTTCTTATTCAAAATGATCACACAGAAGAGCAAAATGGTCACACAGAAGAGCTTTAAAGGGGGAATGGCACTTGAAACCATGCAAATTTTCCGAGAACTTCGTACAAAATAAATATGTATTATGAAAATATGGCCTTTAAATTGCATCTATACCAAATCTTAGCTTTCTATCTTGTGTATTGACTAGGATGTCGACGGATTCAAAACCGTATATGTTCCATTATTGTAAATATTATCCCCGGGACAACAAATCATGGGGTTTTAAATCCGTCGACATCTAAGCCAATACACAAGGTAGAAAGCTAAGATTTGGCATATATGCAATTTAAAGACCATATTCTAATAATATATATTTATTTTTTTGTACGAAGTTCTCGGACAATTTGCAAGATGTTAAGTGTTATTCTGCTTTTAATTCATATTATTGTGATATGTGTCCATAATTTGCAAATATTTTGTATTCATTTCTATTCAATGTCGTACTTAACATATTGGAATGTAAAAAAATATAATTTGTCCCTTGAACATCCAATATGACATTAATATTGGTTCGCTTGGTTGTATTGTTTTAAAAAACAACAATGTTCTCATCGTTCAGGTCAAGTTAATTTGCATAAGCTCTAGATGGGTCGAGTTATTTATTTTTTTCTTCAAGTTTTAAGTATTTTTATTGGGGTGATCAAAGTCTTTAGTAATGATAAAATGCACATACACACAAAATTAAATGAAACGTGCTTCAAAATATGGCAAAGTTAATGGTGTTGCCCAGTTTTTATCCTCTGGGAAAGGGTGTACATGGGCTAATCGTGAATTGAAGAACTATTTGAATATGCATCTCATCACACGAGCATGTCAACATGATAGGCATAACGGTGCGCATTAATACAGATCAGAGCCGGCACATGGCTGCCTTGACCCCTGACGCGCATGATCATTTGTCTCATTTTAACTTAATCCGTGAGTGCACTTGAGTCTTTTATAAATTTTGTCACGGTCCATGCTCGATTAAACAAATCGGGGCCACAAAAGATATAACACTTGAGGTCACGCTTAAACAAAATATTAAACTTTCTTAAGGAACTTCAGTATCGTACGTGTAACGGATATTGGATTATATTCACGTGACTGTCACGTGCGCTACGTCAGAGCTCATTTGCATACTAGTATATAGATACGGCGATTGGTATTAGTGGGGATTTAAATGTTAAGTGCGAACTACTGCAGAAATTCTGATGAATATTTTGTTGGTCTCGTTCGAAAATGTCGTTTCTACTGCTGAAATAAGCTATAGTTACGGCAATTTTGAACATGTCCGACAATTTGTCATAAAAGTATAAAACTAAAATCCTTAATTATATGACGTGGGCGCACGTTCGACTGCTGCAGAATGACGCAGACGAATCGTAGAATTATTGAATTGTTTCTGTTGTTTTTGTTAATGAGCCAATCAGATGTTGCACTTTGACATTATTCAAACATTTTTGTCTTGAAGATGAGATGAGATTCTTGAAAAATGGTTAAATGATAACGCCGAAGCAGACGACTTCTGTCACATAGAAGACAAATTATCTGACATCGTATTTAGTTTGTTTACACAGAAAAAATTCTAGGAAACAGTTGACGATTACCTCTTTCTCGAACAGCAACTAGCGTTGACGTTTTTAGTTGAATATTAAATTTTCTTTGAAAAAATGAAGCAAAATAAGATAATATTGACAACCGACATCGCGTGTCAAAAATGATGGGCACTGAGAGATTAATAGAAAAATGCAGATAACCGGCATTTTTCCCTCGATATTTTCTTTGCTACTATAATAAAAGATTCACATTTGTTTACGCCAATATTGTCGTTCACAATAGTCAAATTTGACTGATCTATCATATTGTTGTGTAGGAAAGCATTAACCCATTACCACACAATGCCTCTTTTTGACTCCCCACAAAATGATGGCCATGGAAAACATCGTGGAAAATGAAGAAATTGCTTGTGACAAGCAATTTCTTCATTTCCCACAATGATTTCCGTCCAAAAAGACATAAAAATTAAAAATTCCATTCACTTGAAATTATAGTCTGCATAATCTTTCAATTTGGACCGCCCTAAAATTTTGTCGTTTGGTAATGGGTTAATCTCGTTCCCCTAGAGAACCCACTTTTGTATACATGTATTTGCTCCTTTCAGCTCGAAGTTCAGTTTTGCAAAGTTCAGATTCAATAGAGAATGATTTTATCTAGTAAGCAGTGACATAATTTCGGACAAACAATAGTATAACGCGAGTGTTTCTATATAATCTTGTAACTACGGCTTGATTCAAGCTGTAGTTACGAGATTTTATAACAAGACCAATGGTTTATCAAACCATAACGGAAACCAGGTCTATTTTTAGCAAAACATGCATTGCCATTTTACTCGTATAAACATTACAGTATATTTCTGACGTGAAATGGGAATATGGCAAACTTTTGGTGGACGGGTCCCACATACCCGTACAGGTCTTCCAATGCATGCGATATGTCATCTTGTTTGTACTTTTACAAGATTGCATGTTCAACAAGTTCATCAACAAGTGAAGTTAGCATACAGCGCTTTGTACGAGAGTAACGATGCTTATTGCTCTCTTTAGATATTCAATCGGTTTGTAATGAAACACTTAGGTGTAAATCAGTTCTTGGTAAAAGAGTACAAGTCAAATTGCGTGAGGTTCGTAAGCACCTTGCTTGCAAATAGTCTGCAAAGGAATGTTTAATTCTTTAAATATAGTAAACTACTTTGTAAGACTTCTAATGAAGCCGATAAATCAATGGAAATTGTACACAATATTTTCCAAACATCCGATTTATTCATCTAAAAAAGACGCTTTTCCTGGAAAAGAATGACCCGAGCGGCCTTGCACACGAGACTTTCATTTCCGGTAAGTCAATGTCAACTTCCGGGGCAAAATGGCGACGTCTTGTAATCCAAAATGGCCGCTCTTTATCACGCCATCGGCATGCTAAATAGCCTAATCCCCTTATCTTGTATTTCCAGTCTCCGGGTTCTGTAAGAGATCGTAAATTTACTCTCCGAACCTGATTAGATCCCATCGATTTTACATCGCGATCTGATTGGATTAGATTGAGGAAAACCTCTAAATGTCTTGTGGAAGGAATATATTCACTTCTCGGCTATATTGATCAAATTGTCTGCGATACATCTAGCGGAATCTTAGATTAAATCGACCACGTCATTCACGAGGAACGTTTGTTTGCGATTTACATTAAACCAGTTGAAAACATTGTGCATTCTGATTTATTTCCTCGACCAAATAAAGACGATAGAACGCAAAACATATTTAGGTAGAATTAAGCACGTCTTTTAATAAACTTACGATTTATTCTAAGTCTAAAGAAAATGTATTCTGGTCAAGATATGTGATGTTCTCTTATCAACTTTTGTTAAGTTTCTTTCAATATCTCATCAGACGTGCAGGCACAACAATACAAGCCACGAGAGTCAAAATTCATTTTGAACGATTGTTTGAGAAGATACATATGTCACGGTGGATAATCACGTGATACAATATTTTCATAAAATCTTCAATAATTTTGTAACTACTGGACCGATTTGAAGCAGAGAATGTAGACAGACGTCACGCATTAGATGGACATGCTGGATTTTTGAAAAATCAACTGATAAAAAAGTTATTGAAGATAAACCAAAATTTTGGTTTATCTTCAATAACATTTTTCATCAATTGATTTTTTCAAAATATCCAACACGTCCAGCTTATTTCTGGCATTTCTCCACCTTCTCTTCTTCAAACCGAATTCAAATTGATCAAGTACTAACAAAAATATTGAAGATTTTCTGTAATTCTGAGTCACGTGATTATACACCGTGAACATGGTCACTTGTCAATTTTGAACAATTGCTTGAGAAGATACCTAGATGCTGTTTCACAAATGATCAACAAAGTTTCAAGTAATACGTATCGTTTTTACCAACATAACCTAGAAATAGTCCCTATAAGAAAATAACTTCTATTTCAAAAACATATTTCAAATGTACATTTGGAGAAGTTATTCTTGGCAATAATGGGTTGCAGGCATAATCTGTCATATACATTACTGTCTGTGATTTGAATCAGCCTTTTTCTGCAATTTAAATCAACTTCTACATGAAGAGTATATAATGATAGAATTAAACGTAATTAAATATTATCAAACTCAGAGGCAGTATAATTCGGTTAGATTCTCGGTCCCTTGAGATCTTTATACCCTTCTCACAGTGCGGCGATGAAGATTATAACATAAAGATTCGTGACTTACGAGTCTATGGACAAGAACTTTTTCTTCTGCTATTTAAATATGTTTCGAAAATATACAAATAAAAGGTGACAATGGCCACAAGCAATTTGATTGAGCCCATTTTTTAAATAAATTTTCTTAAAAATACATGTAGCATAACGTACATGTATATTTATGGTATTATTGTTACGTTTGATACATTGTAAGAGATTGACGATTTGATGATTCTTTTTGAGATTTCAATAAAAGGAAGAATAGTATTTTTTTCTAAATATAATTCCATAACAATGACTACTTATGACTTTGCTTTATCATTTTTTTTGCGAAAACTTAAGCTTTTGTCGATGAACAAATAGTTTTTTCGATGACAAACCGAAAGCTATAGAAAGCTTGAATCTTATTAGATGTTTATTGTTATTCAATCTTAATATGTTGCGTCTGATCAACACGCAATTTCAATGAACTCGCACATCTGACAATCAACTACTATCCACTTAGTTTTGGGTTTCGAAGCAGTACCTTATTTCTTCTTTTGGCTTGAAAAAAATCACCATAGCTTACATCGTTTTAAAACCACCACTAAATCGGTCACAAATTCAAGCCAACATTTTGTCTTTTCGGGCTCTTCGAGATAGCTAACTACGGGCAAGGATTGAGTATCAGCGTGCGGTTTTTCTTGATACAGGCGATAGAGAAGCGATGGACGATAAGATGTTGAGATTATACAATAAATACCCAGTGGACCACGTGCCGCACACTTTCACACCGTCACTTTTCAACAAAAAACTCGTAACTGCAGCTTGTTCTAAGCTGCAGTTACGAGGATTTTGTTGAAAAGCAACAACATACAGTGTAAACTCATTCACAACATTGTAAAACCATTCACGTGCGTTGTAAAAACCATTCTGATACATTGTAAAACCCATCAACGGAGCCCTAGGAACAGTTGTGTCCATGTTTTATGACAGGGATCTCTGTAGGAACATGTTGGTGAGTGAAAGTGGGGGCTGTTAACCTGCCACACGTTGGTTTGGAGAGTGAGGTTGGAGTTTGAGAACTTCTTATGTAATTGGTGCGTCACCTGGACTAAAATATGGAATGAAAAGGACCAATTTTGGCTTTGCGCTCCTCATCTCAAACGTTCCATTAGTTTATGACGTAACCAATAAAGCCCCGTTCCCACTGTCACGGTGTTGGTCCCGGACATCCACGGTACCTCCCGGTGGGGAAAGAGCCGGTATTCCGGGATGATCCGGGAATGATGCATATTTCCATATTCCCGACATTGCTCCGGTGTACCCCCGGTTTATTACTAGCAGGATCTTCCCGTTCTACCCCGGACTATCCCGACTTGTTCCCGGTTTGCCACGGTGTATTTACGGTGCAGGGGTCGGCGTGATCCCGGTTGATCCCGGTGTAACCCCGGTCGTCGCCGGTAGCGCACCGGTAGCCGCCGGTATCACCCTTTCATATCACGGTTGTGCGCCGGTGACAAGCCGATGTTTCCGGCTGGCCACTCGTGGATCAGCATCAGTTCTCTTTCGTCTCTTGAAGTTCTGGTTTATGAGATAGTTCATCTTGTTTGCTTGTGCTTGCATCAGAAAATGATTCTACATTGATTAAGCTGAAAATGTCCACGGATCATCAGGGTCTATCACGGTTGAGCCAGGGTAGAGAACCGGAGTTGCCCCGGAATATGCCGGTGTTTCCCCGGATAAAGCCGATTCTTTACATCCTCCCGGTGAGTCCCGGTGACTGCCGGTTGTATTAAACATTTTAAAACATCCGGGGTCGGTTGCCGGATCAACAAGGTTCATCCCGGATGGTCCAGGATGTTCACGGTGCAGCCACGGTTGTACTCCCAGTTTGTCACGGTTTCCCCCGGACCACTCATCCGGGACTAATCGGGGGTCCAAACCGTGATAGTGGGAACGGGGCTTTAGAAGCACAATTTTAAATAGATATTGAATTCTAAACCAAAAAATGGGGGTTATCACTTTCTCGACTTTCAGAAAAAATTCTGCGTCCAGAACTATCCGCCGAATTTAATACACCCGACAATGGCTACTGTACGGTATGCCAACCTAAAAAGATAACGACCTGGCAAAATCTCAATCTCCTACGCAGTTATCTATCCTGAATCGGACTTAGATCTCAACCTTGAGTTACCAAGATTTTAATGAATTGAACTCATTTCTATTTTGATTTCTATTAAAAAATGTAAAGATAAATCTGATACTGTTTTAATCTCGTTAGATGTTAGAGGAAAACTAAGATAAAAAAAAAAAGATCTCAGAAATTTTTTTGTGAAAACCTCGCACCCATCCATCAAAACTCGGCTCATTTCCGTGAGCCCGACAACACCCGAGTATGCCAAATAATCCACCATATTGTCACTTGTCACGTGATCATACCATCATCACGTGTTTTTGTTGTGGAGAGGATTGCGTACCTCTGACGTATTCACTGTTTGGAGGTTGGCAAAATGTAGTACCACCGGAAGTGCGCCTACACAGGCCTATAATGTGCACCGGTAGTCTGCCATTTAGCAGAATTTGATTTTTTATCTCCTCTGCGTATAGAAACATTTGATAAAGAAATGATAATAAGCGGAACTATCTCTGGGAACTTCGATCCGAAAGCACTGTCCGTTGTTTACTGTCTCCATCTTGAAGAATGCGTGTTGTAGTGCAGATCGGAACTAAACATTGATAAAATAAAGGTCATTTTGTCATTTTCTAACTTCATGGATTCAGATCGGCCTTATCCTAATTAGAACACGAATGGGGTTAATGAAGAATGTTTACAACTGTTACATGTAAAGATAAATATGTGACCCGTCACTCTAAAAGGGACCTTATCCGAACTCAAAAAATCCAAATTTTGACAAACTTGTCAGACCAAGCACAGGTTAACCAGATACTGTATGCGAAAAATGGACATAAAGTAAGATAGGGAAAACATTCCGGATTTATACAATTACATAAAAGTGAAAAGTATCGTCCCTAGTCTGGCTGCGCGGACTGCGCAGACTGACTATGGTCGATATTTTTCACACATCCTATAAGGCCCCTTTTAGCGTGACAGGTCACATATGATTTCTTTTTGGACCGGCATGTGGTGTATCACATATAACTGCGCATTGCCAGGCTGTCCAAACGTTGTTCCATCTAGCATGAGTCTTTACATTTTTTCGTATTCAAAAATCGCGCCAAAATGTTGCTGCAATTATGATATTACTGCGCGTATTATTTCCACATAACTATTATATCTTACGGAATGTTCTAAAGAGACTATAAAGGTTTGGGAAATCCTACAAGTGGTTTGTAGACAATTTAGATGACATTCCAGGAATTAACACTAAACACGAAGAAGCCGCAACTTGCTGAGACAACTCTTTCCTCTCTACAAACTACGCAAAGTTGGTATATACATTCTAAATCCTTTTCCGTTCAAGGCATTTCTTTTTCAAGAACAGAGAATAATCAAGACAAAAGAAGAAAAGGCTGGTTTGTTTGCGCTACATCGTACACAAATCATATCTTTATCAATACCCAGTGCTCCCTGCGACAGCTTTCAAATTGGAACAGCTCAGATATAAATTTTGTCGCTTCTCACTCCAAAATATTTTACCTTTTGAGGAAGGGGTTAAATATCACTATTAAGTAAAGAATTTAATCAAGGATATTTTTAAACTTCTGCATCATCGTCGACTTTTGAAGAGTCTATTATTTCGTTGTTTGCTACAGAATTTGGAATGAAGATAGCAGCACAAGAGTAAAACGTAGAGCAACACACCACGGCGCCCCGCCCAAAATTATTAATGTAAGAGTTTCTTGTCCCTTTCTCAAATAAGACTTTGCTTTGACGTCCCTCGAAGATACACTTTAGTCAAATATTGAGAGAAAAGAAGACATTGATGATCGTCAGCAATTTCTTCTTTTCTCTCAATATTTTTGTGTTATGGTACACACATTTTCTACTTTTGAAAACATGTATTTTCTCGTCAGCAACCCCTATATAAAATTGTGCCAGTAAGAAATCCTCCACTTTTGGGAAAGTGTTTCCAATGTTATACTGCACATGTCGCATACCGCTATGACACAAGTCGCTACATATGAAAGATGCTTATTTGATGTAAGCCCAAGATTAGCGCTGTGTCGACTAATTCAGAATGGGTTTTATATTCAATATGGGATTCTTTGCATTCTACATTAAATGGGGGTCAAAGAAATGTCTTTTTTCCTGTGTGAAATTTACAAGTGAACATGTGTTTTACCGGCTAACCTTCTGGCTCACGATGTTTTACTTGTACTTTTCTGTTCAAAGAGGCGCCTTGGGACTTACCTTAGATGTAAACGTTTTACCGCAATGTTTAGTTAGATAGATGATAGGCTTAGTATGTATGAATAAGTTCCCAGACCTGCCATTGATGGCTTAAAGGAATGAGCATAGTTTAATAAGACATATTTTGTAAAACTTTCAAACGTTACGTATATCAAAAGTCCGACAGCTTGTTCGACAGAAATATGAGGCAAACTCTTAATAACGATATACTATTGAAAATCCACATCAAAGATTTAACAAAAAGATGGCCACCAGGAATGAAATAAATGCATTGTAGAAAAGGGAAAATCAAAGACATAGATCTAGATATTTTAAAAATAATTATAATTGTATTTCCTGAACGACAACAATTTAGACTTGCGCAATTTGAAAGTTGTTATGGGAAGAATGAGGAAGATAATTTATTATAGATGTGATCAATATAGAACAGAAGATAATAGGGCAAAAAATATCAATTTCTAATCAGCATCTTTTTCAATGTTTGTGAACGGTTTAAGAAATATTGCGGTCCAAAAAGGTAAGCACAATACAATCACATAAACAGTGGAAACGGTTAAAAAACAAACCAAAGTCTCGTTCTGTAATACGAGAAGTAACGTTAGTTAAAAACGTGGAATAACGAGGCTCGTTAGTGGCCGGTGTATTGATGAAAATGACATTTCGAGATCTGATGACACAGATACCGCATCCATCCGGTATTTAAAGCCATATTTTTCCAAACAACCGTTTAGATCTCTATTTTAATCGTTATCATATTTCTCGTAATGGAATTAAGATTCCGCCTGGGTTTACAGGAAACGACGTTTCGCAATCTCCATCTTGATATGTCGACCATTGTCAGAGACCTACTTTATAATTTTCTGAATTTTCATCGGTTTTCGCGTTATCTGATCGATTAATGGTACCAGTCCTACAGTGCTGGTTCCATTCATCAAGAAACCATTCAGCGTTTGTTAGCTTTGCTATATAGTTGCTTTTCTTCAAAAACCTTGAAAAGAAAGTAACAATAGTCTGTGACAATAAGTCATATTGTTTAGCAACAAACAATAGTTGATATAAATAGCTTCTTTAAAGCTGTGATTACCGAAAGAGACATGTCATTTGAAAAAGTATAAACCAAACAGGCAGATTTTGAGCAAGATAATCAGAAAACGTTATATATGGAGATAATATTGCACGTTTTATTCTTGAAAGTATATGGATTCTCAATGATACTTTTTATCTTTGCTATATATATTTTTTTATATTCTTCTTTAGTTTACCAAAAGAATTTTCAAATGCTCCCGCTATGGTCGAGCGTTAGAGCATTATTATCCACAACCAGTACTGTTAAATGTTTAATGTTTGAAATTAATATGATCTGGCAGGAAACGGTATCATTTCTCTACGCGTGCGATCGTCAATACAACATGCTTTGAACTTAAATATTTTAGCGACAATTTAAAACTGAACAAAAAGTAAGAGTCATTTTTATAAACGGTTTATTCACATTCTGCTCTATAGTGTTTGACGAAATTCCTATCAAATCAATTCAACCAAATCAACTATATGATACTATATTTGTACATGTATATGCCAATGCAATCGATAAAATTGATGTCTTTAAATTTTGGATCGCTCTTTTTTTTAACAGTTTAAGAATAAGTGTTCAAAAATATTTTTTTTTCTTTCTTTTTCTGACGTTCAACAATAACTGAAGGTCTGTCTATGATTTAATAACGGCTGATTACTTTTTAATCACTTTCAATTGTTCCTGCAGACGACAAAATTATATGTTGTTAGAAAATAGTATCTGTGAACACTATAACACAGAAAACATTAAGACAAGGGCAGAACATGCAGGTTATTAGTCTTTTCTTCAGCTTCCTCGAGTTTTTTCTAATCATTTCCAATGGATACATCGAAGCCTGGTCTTTGGGGGATGGTTATAACAACCCCCGCAAAAACTAAAGCACGATACATATTGAAACAAATCATAACTTTAAGAATTGTTACCGTGAGAAATACGTCTAAAACAATTACGAGGTACAGTCAGAAAGTTCCCGGACTGCCTTCGTAGGTAAATTATATGCATTCGGATTTTTCTAAAACTTATATACCTAAAAAGAGGAAATCATGTCCGATAAGTACATATATCATTTATATTGATACAATACATATAACATAATATTTTACAGTTGCAAAAACATACATAAACAATGTACGGATCACTTTGACGTCGCAGAGCGACGTCTACATAACGTCGTATTTTACAGAGCCAAAAACAATGATTTCGGGTTAGTTCAAACTTTTCAAATTATTCATCAGAATGATCTAGATACTTCCCATCGCGATACACATATGAAGCAAACGAATGAATTCGGTGTCATAACATTTCACAACTGACCTGGTCGCAGGTCAAAGCTCTTTGTTTGACTAAAACCTGCAACATCGGGGACATTTCAATAAAGGAGGTAAATGCTGAAATGACATTATACTGAGTCCGGGCTGAACGGGACAGTCTTTCATAGCTTTGAACATGATTATGTGGTTCCTATTTTCATATCAGTACGATGGATGCATTAGGTTGGTTAGGTATATTATCCTTGTAAAATCAGCGTTCACACGCTTCTTAGGAAACGTTCAAAGGAAAGACATTGGTACACGACGTGGGCCGTTTGTTCATCGTCCGTCTAAATCCACGCCTCCCATCCTGTACAGTTTAGACGTATTTTGTTTCATCGAAATTATTTTATGAATTGCACCACGACAAATTCCAACAATATTTGCTACATTGTCGAATGATTTCCATCGGTCCGTGAGAATGTCGCTCTTCATGTCTAAATGAACACGTTTTTAGGCCGCTCATTGCTAAGATCATCGCTTATTTTCGCGCAGTAAATCCTAAATTTCTTGTGTCAATTAAACAAAGGTGTTCTAGAATATGCACTGAAGCCGTTTCTTGGATTAAAGAACTTCTAAATTTCCGTAGGCGTCATTCCAGTCTTCACATAGACGTTAATAATGCAGATTTGTTCCGTACGCTGTGGTGACGTCGCCTTGATTTCAGTTGTCTTTCATCCATTGCTGAGAGAAATATGCATGAAACGCAGAATTTTTATGCCACGACATTAAAATTTTGAAATTGTTCAGAAAGTATGTTGATGTGATGGCATATCGAGGCTCCATGTAAAAGCGCCTGTAATTTTTAAGATATCGTCGTTGTAAATGCAAAACCTCGTATCTCGTTTTTGGAAATTTTCAAAGGGGAGGGAAAGAAGTGTAATAACTTTTCCCAAACTGAAATGTTTTACTTGAAATTTTGACATATTGTTCACAAATAATGTGTCATTAATACTGATCAATAAAAATATCTCAAAACCTGCGGGAATTGTCTAAACTGGGCATACAAGTTAGTACTTTGCAAATCGCAAGAATCGACATACGAGGTTTTGCATTTACACCGACGATATGGTCCTTTGAATAATAGTAAGAATATTGGGAGCTAGCGTTATTTCAAAGTGATCCGTACTCTTGAACACGATGCTCTAACGCCTTAGAAAATATTGATTTTTAACATTCTAAAACCACAAAAACTTATCAAAGTGGTAGTTTACATTTCAAAATTACTTATTGAATAAAGACTTGAATCAAATACGTCGGAAAAAATACAATTTAAAGGCAGTCCGGGAACTTTTTGACTATACCTCGTACATCTATTCTAACAATGTAACAAATGACAGTCATAATAATGTCGTTAGCAAGTGGTTAGACTTCAATAAAACTAGGACCAGCATGGGACTAAATGGTCCAGGTATTACCCTTTCCTCGACTAGCAAATCTTTAGAATGGTAATATGTCAAAGTGTGTGGAATGTGGCAGCATTAACTTCATAAAGAATAGAAAAACACAAATGCTGGTTAGTTCAGCATTTTATGATTTTCCTATTATGTTTTCCTGAGCTTCATATATTATATCACCATTATGTTTCTTAGAAAAAGGTCAAGCACTTCTGAAATGTTTTGAACAGAGAGCGTCTTTTGACAGATTATCTGCTATACTACGAGGTACGATTATGCAAGGTAAACGCAATACCGTTCATCAATAAATGAGTTTATTACTTGTATTTTCTTTCAATGCGGTTGATATTGAAATGAATTATGGTAAATATTAACTCCAGAGAGTCTACGAGGATCAATGCACTTCTTTCGAGCTGCTACTCAAATTAGATTCTATCATGCTAGGGTAAGGGTTGAGGCGTATCAAAGTAAATTCCATCCAACCTTTGGCCGTGAAGCAATACTAAATCATCGTATACTTCAAGCTGTTAGATCACCACTGTTCGGCCCTTTCTAGGAACTGGAATCATAAAATGTTATGACCTACAGTGGCGTTTAATGACGAATAAATTGTACCAATCTGTTAAACTAGCTGTTACGTTAGAACCACACTGACATAAATATTCGTAACAGTGAGAAGTTATGTAGTAGGAAAGGCCTTGGGATTATGTGTGCCTTTAATGATAGATAGTTGCTATTTAAGTTAATCCACAAAATTTTAAACAATGTGAGGAAAAGTAGGCACAGCATAAATAAGGGGTGTTTGTATTTGAAAAACTTTGGAAAAAGGTCACAGAGTCAGTTGTTCAATATCTACATGCATTCACAATGTGTTTAACTTCTTATTTCTAGCAAACCGAAACTGACATCATGGCATCATGTATGCACAATGTATTTAACTTCTTATTTCTAGCAAACCGAAAATGACACAACGACATCACGAGCCGTCATTAAGTAACCTTTTACAAATTATGGATTAGGCGCAGTATTCTAGATTTTCTGGAACACATTAACTTGGTCAATGTGGACATTGTACATGCTGGACATACTCCTGTTCTGATGATCACGTGACATAATCAGAAAATAGTCAATAATTTTGTTAGTACTGGACCATTTTTTTTAATCAATTGATCAGCCAGTAACATTTTTATCAGCTGATTTTTAAAAGATTCGCATTCAGTAAATCCCTAGTACTTTTTCGCCCTCTCTGCTTCAGATTTTTTATAATCGGTAGTATACTAACAGAATTACTTAAGATTTTGTTTTATTTCAAATGTTGTATCACGTGATTTCCATCGTGTCTGATGTGTTTGCATACCATAACTAGCAATGTTAGTCAGCAACAACTGCAACATCGAAACTGTCTAACCTTGGATCTTTCCATGTTGAATCTCCTATGATTATTATTAGCCATTATTTGTAATCAGTTCTTGGATAGCTTATTAATTTTGATAATAACACCATATTTACCGGTATTCAAAAAAAAAAGAAAGAACAAGGAGGTGCATAAGTCACTGAGGGGTCTGTTTTTCACCAAGGTCCTATGTAAAATATAAATATGTGAAGGTTTTGTTTGTGATACTATCCAGGATTAGTGCCTTCCAATTTTCCATTCACATAAAGTATACTGAACCAAAAGAGAACGTTCGCGGTTGTAATGTAGATATAGTATACCTACGGCACACCATCTTCGCAAGCCAAGGGTTACTACCTCCACTTTGTTCCTTACGAACCCTTGGCCGCTCGCTTCTATTGAAATCGAAAGTACCACCATGCCACCTTTCGGCGATAAAAAGTCGCGGCCCTTTGCAATTGCTATTTCTGGCCAATCAAAAGCCTCGTACTAAAACGTGTTAGGCGATGCATCAAATACGGATATCGATTTTCACGTCAGCCGTGACGTTTTCGTTTTGACAAAGACGGCTTGTTTAGTGTGTTTTGATTGGATAATGGGAAAGTTATCGCGTCCAATGAAATCGCACGGTGGTACTTTCGATTTCCATAGAGGCGAGCGGCCAAGGGTTCGTAAGGAACAAAGTGGAGGTAGTAACCCTTGGCTTGCGAAGATGACGGCACACGGGAAACTCAGAGGATGGGATTAGCTGACCGATTTTGTAAACAGTTTTTAAGGGGGAATGCTCCAGTTTTTCGGAACACTCGGTCATTACTGTAGTAAATTAAACGTTTCGTATCAATATGTTTCGCTACCATATTTTCAATAATATAACACATCATTACAATTTACCATTTTCGACGCTAAAAGTGTAATTTATTATCCGAACCTGATTTCCTCAAGATGGAAATCGATTATTTAGAGCAAGACAGTCGTAAGTGTGTATGCAGTTACCACTGTTTTACGTCATTTTATTCATGTGTAGTAGATAAAAATTGCTGTAATTCACTTATAAGTGCGCTCACCTATACAATTTCTTTTTGAATAATTACCAGGACATGTTGCTAAATGCAATGATGGAGTTTTATCAAATTCTATTATGTAGAACTTAAAATATTTCCAAAAGTATGCAACTTTTGACATAAAACACTCCGGCTTTGTTGATCTAACCGAAGACACGAGCATGCTGTTTTATACATTTACGCGTTTATAATAGCACATTTTTTTTTAGTTTTCTGATCTTATTAAGGTAAAAGACCCATAATTAGCACCAAAGAGGCAGCGGCGAAATTTGAAAATTGCCAGCAATTCTTAAACTGTGTTACATTTCCATTCCAAATATAAACATTAGCATTTTGTACGGTTTAGAACTTTGAATTCATGCATACTAGTGAAAATATTTGACAAAAATGTTCAAAATTACCTCCCTTGCATATGAATATAGAGTAAAATGATATTTGTAAATTATTTTCTTCTTGAAGCATAATCTTGAAATCCGGCACGGTGAATCAACTTATGTGGAGTGTATTTACAAGTGTGTGTAATTTGATGCATTCCGTATGGCTAGAAAGTTATGTTTTTTTTCATTATGGGTCTTCTACCTTAAATGTAAGACGATACTTTAAATCCGTTTTCGGGACTAAACGATGAATATACAGCATTTTATTAGCATTTTAGTGACCTTGAACAGGTGCCTCGATGTAGGGGTATGTGATACGAATGCCTATAAAATTCAAACAAGATCGCTGACAATCCATTTTTATTTTATTTTTCGATTGGTAGGCCCTAATAACATGTAATTTAAACATACAAAATATAAATGAATTCTATTATTGAGAAAAAGTAGGAAACTGGAGCATCCCCCCTTAAAGCCACTACATGCAATGTATGTGGGGGTATTACATGTGTGTACATCTAAACGGTATCGTTGAACAACTTGCATTGTGACATACACATGCATGTACATGTGTACTTGGCGAAAGTTTCTTGTTTGACTTACAATATTTTCGTAAAACATACGTTCACATCGCATAATATTTTGTTATGAATGGTCGCCCTTTTAGGTTGACGTAACTAGGGTTTCACACAAAGCACTATGTCAGTAAGGAAATATGAGAACTGATATCAGGATGGACATTATTCAGTAAAATTATGGTTATAGCGATTTACGTCCCCCTTTTGCGGTGTGTTCCGTCCATTAATATGTTGATTTGTTGATTTAATCCTTTACTCGTGCCAAACTCAAGACCGAGATTAACAATATTGGTAGTGTGTCTTTCGAAAAAAAAAAATACAAGAAAACGGGGTTGTGGTATACATTTAGGGAATTTCACTATGTAATCGTGTTTTAAGTAATTGGTCTGTGCTTATGACTGTAATCATTTGTACATAATGAAAGAAACAACCAGCAAAAAACCCTTCCTTTTTGGTGCAAAGTGTCAGATCTACCCAATTTTAATATCGGGGCATGGGACCACTAATGGCCGCTATCAGTTACTTTGTCACCATCTCTAAACCGCCACTTGAGTCGCGTACGGGCGGTGGGCGGGGCTTAACAATAGCGTCACGTGACACTATAATAATTTATGTAAATACGGTAGCGACTGTAATCTGATTCTCTACCGGGAAGCCCATAATAAATATTCAATGAGCCCACACTATATACAGGGGCATACCATAGATCCGAATTAGGAGTCGGCTACAACACTACAAGAACTTAAACATTATAAAAATGCTCACAGAAGCATGTATGCCAGGTGGAAATGTTTCACTGAATCTATCCGTAAGGGTACCGGAGACGTTTAACCCTTTCCCAAACGGAAATTTTTTTAGGGTGATCCACTTCAAGAACGGCCACAAATGACAACATGTGTGTTATTTAAGATAGGATTTGTGTAAAATATGACACAGAAAATATTGAGACAAAAGGAGAAACTGCTGGTTATCAGCAGTTTCTTCTTTTGTTTCAATGTTTTCCCAAGCCTGATCTATTAGGGACGTCAAAACCAGGTCTTGTTTGGGAAAGGGTTAAACTTGGATAAGAATTTACGCATTTCTTCTACTGAAATAGTAGTATGTTGCAAAAGATTCGTTGTTTTAACTAGTTCAAATTGAGATTTAAAGTAGTCATTTGGACCATAATTATTCTTCCCCAAAGTCTCAGAACTTTACAAGATTGAGTGCCTATGTGACATACTAGTACCTGTATCTGATAAAATAATACTGGCACATGAACATTCAGTATAAAATGGTTATATTTGTTGCAGAGATAAGCCGACCTGTATGACAAAGAGAGTTGGTATACAGTCAAAAATATAACTTCCCCCGATCCTAGCTATGCGCTTTAGTTTAATGTATGAACCAGTATCATTATTAAAATGATATTTGATGGTTATCATTTGAGCTACAGCTTTGTTAAATGTATCAAATTATTTTGGAAAATGTACGACATTGGGGGTCAAGCAGGGTCCAGCCGTCAATGGTCAGTTAACCCTTTCCCAAACAAGACCTGGTATTGACGTCCCCAATTAAAACAGTTTTTGGAAAACATTGAGGCAAAAGAAGAAAATGCTGGTGACCAGCATTTTCTCCTTTTGCATCAATATTTCCGGGCCTATATCATACACAATTTGTATCTGTATCAACACCCATTTTATACTTTGCAGCAACTTTCAAATTGGATACCCTAATTTTTTGCCGTTTGGGAAAGGGTTTAAATACGGTCTGATAGCCGCCTCTGTCAACATGCATGCTAATTGCGGTCAAGGTCATCTTCGCAAGCCAAGGGTGACATCTACGACGTAACGTCGTTTCTGTATTCACAGAATACAAACGTAGGTGGGTTCAACCTTGGCTAGCGAAGATGGGTCAAGGTATGAAAATACATCGTTAATTATAAAAACACACCGAAGTTGGATTCTGGGCGGCATGACACTCGGAATGCATTGTTCGATGGCATCCCATTTAGGGGAGACCGGGGCTATTTCGGCCCCCTAATATCGATTGCTTATATTTTGAAGTATATGAAAGTTATTTGGGCGTGATTTATATATTTAAGTTCGACAAGCGAAGGCCTTTCAAACTACGTCTGTCTTTTTTTATATTTTTCTTTTCAATAAAGAGAATTTCAAATTTTAGAGTTCTGATCGTGGTGGCCGAACTTGCCCCATACATGGGGCAAGTTCGGCCCACCCTTGGGGCAAGGTATGCACATACCTATAAATCCTTATATTTGATTTTTTGACTGTTAAAACTTAAAGGAATCTGTATCCGACTTCCAAATGAAGGTATAAATTGAAAAAGCGTTGTTATAACAGTCAAATCATCGTGAATAAGGGTACATTCGGGATAACAAGTAGAGGCTGGGGCAAGTTCGGCCTGTGATTTTGAATTTGTCCATTTTGTACATTTCTGTTAGAGCTAGGTCTGGACAATTGATATATTCAGAGTCGTCAAGAAATGGCAATTCTAACAGCGGTTATTCTTTTTATTCATTGGCAAGTTTTGTGGCGGCCGAACTTGCCCCAACCCCAAAAGTCGAACTAGCCCCAGACAGACCTGGTGTCAACATCACGTCATATCTTCTTTTAGATAACATGAACGCTTCATCTTTAGTTTTAATATGAAAGAGGACTTAATTGTCTTCATAAATATACAAAAAAAGAAATCTGAATCCTGGCGCATATTACCATAAATTAAAACTTACATAAATGTGGAAAAATTACTGAAAGTGTCTAAAAGTCATACTCGTGTTCTAAATTCTATGTTTTTGTATTCAATTCGACCAAAAACCTTCTGTGAAAAGCTTTCGTCATGAGTGACAATAAAGTCCGGGTCAGAGCTCTCTATCTCTGTCGACAGGCTCAAAAGAGCCTCTAGCCGAACTTGCCCCGGGGCCGAAATAGCCCCGGTCTCCCCTACAATCCTAATTCAAAAAGCTGTCAATTGTATCTGCAACATACACGAAGTATAAGGCCTACTTACATCACTATAGAACATTTGGCGGCCTTTACAAGTGAAGACAACAACTTGAATTGCAGATAAGTAAACAATAAACGCGCAGCTCTGCATTTCAAAGTTATGTATTTTGAAAGAAGGATGTAATTTAGTCTGGTTCCCGTACCTGAAATCTACTACGGATTTAAATTCAGTTATTTACACGAATGGGTACCAGTCTAGATGTAATTGACCCCTTTCAATTATCGTTTTAGTCCGTACCTATGAGCCGCTTCACGTGGCAAAGAATGGATTTATGGGAAATAAAAATTGTATACACACAGACACGGTTCCAATTTGTTATTAAAAAATAGCAACACATCAGCCGGTTTCTTTATTCCAGATCGAGGCTCTGACCCAATTCCGAGCAAAGCATCCCACATGCAATGGCAACGAACGGTGATTGGCCATAATTGTCATCAAAGGACGACTTCCGGTGGCTGTTGTGTGTGGGTGGGTGGGGAGGAGTCTAAGTGGAAATAAGCTAATTGTTGGCTTGGCTCGAAAATGTACAACATGACATTTGTCGCAGGTCCTTTTCTCGCCACTCCAGTCCAGAATATAAGACTAAACCGATGTAATCAATCAGTTTATTGTTGTTGTTGAGTACAAAGTCCAATTGGGTCGGGGGGGGGGGGGGGAGGTAGAATGCTTAACTACGATAATTATGAATTAAGCAGCGATTTTGAATTTTGAATATCTTTTTTGAAGCCCAAGTTTACGAAGAATCGTCAAGTGACGTTTCCTGGAAATGCTACATACATTTACAAGGGGTGAACATTTGCCTTTATTATCAGGACAGTACATTTCGGCCAGGTCCAGTCCATTTTTCACGTTGATCGTTAATGATGTGTTGATCCCGCTGTCTGATATCACCGATGATCCATTTAACCCTTTCCCAACCAGCAAAAAAATGTTGAGAGGTCCAATTTAAATGCTGGTGCAGTAGATAAATTCGGTGTTGATAAAGACAGAATTTGTATACAATAATCAACGTAGTTAAGAAAATATTGCGACAAAAAAAGAAAATGCTAATTATCAACATTTTCCTCTTTTGTCTCAATGTTTTCCCTTTACTGGTCTATAAGATACTATACATCGAACCATGTCTTGTTTAGGAAAGTGTTAATGAAAAACAAACCGCCATCTTGAATCTCGTAAATCAAAATACAGGACAGGGCTAAATCACATTTTCGGTTACTGTTTTCGTTTTTTAATTCCGAAACTAACTATTCCGAAATTTAACGAGGTCGTTAATCAATGTTTTATAAATCATCTGGAGTATTGAAAAAGTGTTCGTAGTTAAAGTGTTCGTATATAGAGCAACAACAAACAGTGAATGTTCTATGGATGACGTTCTCAGTATCTTTGTAGAGATTTTTTTTCATAATTCTTTGTATTTTGCTCATCTATACAAATGAAATGAATCGCATGTCCATTTTTTAAATTCAGGATTAACACAGTGTCCTTTCTTTTCTGGATTTATTGCAGTTCGGTCAACATTTTACAATGTAACCATATGTTCCGGCCATTCTAGACAGTGTTTCGGAGTGCAACGTTATCACAAGTAATACAGCATTAGCGAGGGTCTTGACGATGCCCCTTTTGGTTATTTAGACCTTATTGCATGCGAATGCAGTCTGATACAAAAACGTAAGCCAGTATCCATGTCGCTTCTGTAGGTTTATTAGAGGTAGCGAAGAAGCTGTGAGATGCACAGCCTGTTGTTGTTCAATATGTGTTTAAATGACATGCTGGCCGGTTCTCCCTATCTCCGCTAATTAGAGTTAAAGTGATACATATTAATCTTATGCATGAGGCCAAGTGTCAAAATTGTGTCTATAAAGATACTTTGACAGCACCTTTATTGGTCATCTAAGATAACGCTCTATAACATTAGCCCATCCCTACACGTTGACTCCTTTGACTTCCGAAAAGCATTGTAGATAATGAAGAAATTGGTTGTGACAAGCAATGTGTCTACCCAAAAATACCAACTTTATATTTATCTACCTTTGTATAAGCCAAGTTCATATCTTTGTTCGTCTTTTAAACCCATTCCCACATAATGCTACTTTATGACGCCCCAAAAGATATAAAAATCAAACTTTGAAAACAATGTGAAAATGCAGAAATTGCTTGTCCCACATTGTTTTCTTAACAGAGAAAACTTCTTCTGAAATTGTCTTTCGCCACACCTTTGAAATTGGACCTATAAGTCAATTTCAATTCGATTCTTTATTCACTCCGTTCCTTCACAGAAAAGAAGAGGTAAATATAACATGACTCAAAAAGTGAACGAAGCATACATTCATGGACAAATCAAATGAATTTGCCTCAGTTCCTCACAATATAAGTATGGTACACATGCCACTTTCCGAAATGAAACATTTTGAATTATGGTTAGCTAAAATTTAAAATATGAAAAGGGTAAATTTCAATAGTAAGCATGTACGCTGTCAAAAAGCAAAAGTCCGTGACATTCAATATTTTCATTAATTTCAATTTGGACAGTCAATTAATTTACAGGTACAACTAAACTGTCGACGTGAATAAAAGGTAACATTTTTAAAAACAAATTATTGAACATAATAATTGTCGTGGAAACAATAGGTTAATTATTTTGTCAAATATTTCATGTTTCTATCTGCATGTAAAATCTAAGATGGTATGCTTGATTAAGCAAAATTGACACACTTGTAAATATTGCAAGTTAGCCATAAGGCTGGTGTAATTGGAATTTAGCCTTGTAGAAAGTCAAAAAGGAATGTCTTTAATTCACGCGAACACATTAATGTATTGTGGAAATTGCTTTGTCAAAATGACCCAAAAATTCGTTTCGTTTGTCAAAAAATGGTTACCTATACCAATAGAATTGATTATATTTACTAGAACAAAAAATAGGTATTTATTCACTTGAAAATTTAAAAAGAAAAATAATTGCGGTTGTCAGAATTAAAAAAACATGAAGAAATATTATTGGTTCTTCTTTTTCATTTCGGTTGGCTTATCTTTGCTAAAGAGCCAGTTCTGGCTTTCTTATAGATCTATATACATGTAGGTAGGGTATGGCATGTCAATGGAAATAAATTATAACCGTGCCCGTTGCTTTCTCAAGGTCAGAAAAAAAACGTAAATGATAAGCAAGAATAGCATCACCAAAACAAACATAATACATGAAGAATATATAGTGGGCGCAATTGCAAAACCTCGTAACCAAAGCTAAATTAAGCTGGAGTTACGAGGTTTTGTAATGGCGCCCACGATATTGCATCTGAATGGAGAACGCCACATTTTTCTGTAAGACAAATATTTCATGTTCGTTTAATTCCTTATCTGACAGTCTGTCTCATGAATATTCATTAAACAGTGCTTTATCTGGGCGCATTAACACAAACATATATGGAAATTGTTGAACCACAAGAGCTTTGGTTTCATTCTGGCAAGTTTCCCCTGTTTGTATTTATTTTTACCAAATACATTGTGTGACAATATCATCTGAACCTATGACATAATTCCGTGTCAGAGTAACTAATCTTTGCCTTGAGGCTGATATTTGGGTCGCATAGGCATTGCAAAGTTTCAGAGCATCATCATAAGTAAGGACAGAGATTTGAGGAACTTGTACGTGAAAACTTAACCCAAGCATTATGCCGACGCCAACGCCGACGTCCGGGTTTCTAGAATAGCCCTCTGTTCTACGGATAGTCTCGCTAAAATTAAAAAATGGGCAATGATCCAGAATAGAGCAACCTGAATTTTGTTTGGAACTTGCTGCTTCAACCCCTTACCAAACAAGACCTGGTCCCGGTTTCTCGAAAAAACTTAAGTATGTTCTCATGCTCAAATCTGAGCATCGTGCTCAAATCGCACGAGATCCACGTGAACTTCAATTAAATACCAATCAACGTTGGTTGGTATTGAATAGAGGTTGAGCATGAACTCATGAGAATATACTTAAGTTTTTTTTTCGAGAAACCGGGGCCTGGTTTTGACGTCCCTAATAGGAAACGCTTTGGAAAACATTGAGACAAAAGAAGAAACTGCTGATAACCAGCAGTTTCTCCTTTTGTCTCAATATTTTTGTGTTATAATGTTCAAAAATACCTTCCTTTTTAGAATCAGTTGTGTTGTGTACAGAAGCTTTTATATAGGACCAGGCTAAAATTTTGTCATTTGGGAAAGGGTTAACATTTGTCGAAACAGTCACTGCTGTTGACATCCCTTAGAAAACACTGCAGGGAAAGATCAGCAGACTAATGTCCATCATTTTCTATTTTTCTCGAGTTTTTTTCCTTTTTTTGTGGCATCCAGTAAACATATAGAATCAGGATTTCACTAGAAATATTTATTTGCATTTGTTCACTTTCATGTAGGACCAGTACTAACTTTTGTCGTCTGGGTAATGGACAAAAAATCAATATATTCTCGATTCCTCAGTATTCTTTCTTTTCTCTAAATGTTTTCTTCTTTTTTTATCACGAGTGTCCACCTTTCGGGTTCAACCATTTTTCAAGGATAAACATGGACTTTTTTTCAATTTTGAAACTGTTGCAAACAACAGAAGGCCTACACTATAGTACAATTGAAGAAAATACTTGTTAACAGCATTTCCTTCCTTTGTCCCCATATTTTTCATATGGTTTTATATTAGGTTTGTCAAAAAGTTTCGTTGTTTTGCTTATTACGCAAAAATCGAGTATTTATATAAAATTGCACAACACTATTTAGGAATGGGGAAATATGGAGTAATCACGTGATTTATTTATAAAGGACATTGCACAACATCGCCAGGTTAAGTTTAAATTACTAATTTTCTCGTTGGTGTATCGGGTGAGCCACAGTGCAGTGGATCTATCGAAATCTTCTTTCATCTGAGACTACAGCAGCTGAGATGCAAGCGGAGAGGTCTTCGGTCCGAACCGGTTGTAGCCATGGTACTAACTCGATACTCACTCTTTTGTCTTTTTTTCTGATAAAGCTTTTATCGAACGAAATAACTGTATAGAAATAAGCAATATTTACAGTAGTGAGATGTCTTGGTTCGATTCCAGCTGGCGACACATCTTTTCATTTCATCCTCTCTCTGTAAAAGCGTGCTGACATTTTTTGTTTTCATCGGGTTTCAGAAAAATCGTAATAATTGATTTTTTGTTTGTTTGTTTTCTTTTTTTCGATTTCATTTAAAACGAGTGTCCTCCTATCGAGTTTAACTTTAACCCTTTCCTAGATGATAAAGTATCGACTATTCCTATTTGAAAGCTGCTGCAGACGACAAAATGGATGTAGTTAACGAAATAGTTTGTATACAATATGCCTTATAGCACACAAAATATTGAGACAAATGACGGCAATGCTGATAATCAGCATGATTCCTTCTTTTTTGTCTCAATGTTTTCTTTGAGGTTGTCTAAAGAATCGTTGATCAAGAAAGGTTTAATACGTAAAAGTACATGACTAATAATAATTATAGCACAACACGAACAAGTTATAGTTATGATTTTGCATGGGGGTGGGGGGTCAAAATATTCCATTGTTTGAGAATGGTTTGATAAACACGTGATTTATAAAGCATATTGCACAACATCGCCAGGTTAAGTATAAATTATAAAAAATAATCAAAATTTAAGTCCGTGAAGTTGGCAGCCCAGCAGCCTAGCAGCCTAGCAGAGTGAAGTTGGCAGCCTAACAGCCTAGCAGCCTAGCAGCCTAAAAAAATTTTTCGCAAAATTCTTGACATATGACACTAGAAATATAGACGAGATATAAGTTTTACCCAAAAAACTGAATTTCGAGTGAAAATAGAATAGTTCCGGATATCTCGAATTTTTCAACTTTTCCGACAAAAATGTCTCAAAACTTGTCATTAATACATCAATGCGGTCCTTACAAAGATAGTAATTCAAAACTTAGAAAAAACACGGAATTTTTCATTTTACGAAGCTAAGTTGTTAGACTGCTGGAAATTTGAAGTTGGCAGCCTAGCAGCCTAGCAGCCTAGCAGCCTAAAAATGTTTTCGCAAAATTCTTGACATCTGACACTAGAAATATAGACGAGATATAAGTTTTACCCAAAAAACTGAATTTCGAGTGAAAATAGAATAGTTCCGGATATCTCGAATTTTTCAACTTTTCCGACAAAAATGTCCCAAAACTTGTCATTAATACATAAATGCGGTCCTAACAAAGATAGTAATTCAAAACTTAGAAAAAACACGGAATTTTTCATTTTACGAAGCTAAGTTGTTAGACTGCTGGAAATGTGAAGTTGGCAGCCTAGCAGCCTAGCAGCCTAGCAGCCTAAAAAAAATTTTCGCAAAATTCTTGACATCTGACACTAGAAATATAGACGAGATATAAGTTTTACCCCAAAAACTGAATTTCGAGTGAAAATAGAATAGTTCCGGATATCTCGAATTTTTCAACTTTTCCGACAAAAATGTCCCAAAACTTGTCATTAATACATAAATGCGGTCCTAACAAAGATAGTAATTCAAAACTTAGAAAAAACACGGAATTTTTCATTTTACGAAGCTAAGTTGTTAGACTGCTGGAAATGTGAAGTTGGCAGCCTAGCAGCCTAGCAGCCTAGCAGCCTAAAAAATTTTTTCGCAAAATTCTTGACATCTGACACTAGAAATATAGACGAGATATAAGTTTTACCCCAAAAACTGAATTTCGAGTGAAAATAGAATAGTTCCGGATATCTCGAATTTTTCAACTTTTCCGACAAAAATGTCCGAAAACTTGTCATTAATACATCAATGCGGTCCTTACAAAGATAGTAATTAAAAACTTAGAAAAAACACGGAATTTTTCATTTTACGAAGCTAAGTTTTTAGACTGCTGGAAATGTGAAGTTGGCAGCCTAGCAGCCTAGCAGCCTAGCAGCCTAAAAAAATTTTCGCAAAATTCTTGATATCTGACACTAGCAATATACACGAGATATAAGTTTTACCCAAAAAACTGAATTTCGAGTGAAAATAGAATAGTTCCGGATATCTCAAATTTTTCAACTTTTCCGACAAAAATGTCTCAAAACTTGTCATTAATACATTAATGCGGTCCTAACAAAGATAGTAATTCAAAACTTAGAAAAAACACGGATTTTTTCATTTTACGAAGCTAAGTTGTTAGACTGCTGGAAATGTGAAGTTGGCAGCCTAGCAGCCTAGCAGCCTAGCAGCCTAAAAAAAATTTTTCGCAAAATTCTTGACATCTGACACTAGAACTATAGACGAGATATAAGTTTTACCCAAAAAACTGAATTTCGAGTGAAAATAGAATAGTTCCGGATATCTCGAATTTTTCAACTTTTCCGACAAAAATGTCTCAAAACTTGTCATTAATACATCAATGCGGTCCTTACAAAGATAGTAATTCAAAACTTAGAAAAAACACGGAATTTTTCATTTTACGAAGCTAAGTTGTTAGACTGCTGGAAATTTGAAGTTGGCAGCCTAGCAGCCTAGCAGCCTAAAATTTTTTTTCGCAAAATTCTTGATATCTGACACTAGCAATATACACGAGATATAAGTTTTACCCAAAAAAACTGAATTTCGAGTGAAAATAGAATAGTTCCGGATATCTCGAATTTTTCAACTTTTCCGACAAAAATGTCCCAAAACTTGTCATTAATACATCAATGCGGTCCTTACAAAGATAGTAATTCAAAACTTGGAAAAAACACGGAATTTTTCATTTTACGAAGCTAAGTTGTTAGACTGCTGGAAATGTGAAGTTGGCAGCCTAGCAGCCTAGCAGCCTAGCAGCCTAAAAATTTTTTTCGCAAAATCCTTGACATCTGACACTAGCAATATACACGAGATATAAGTTTTACCCAAAAAACTGAATTTCGAGTGAAAATAGAATAGTTCCGGATATCTCGAATTTTTCAACTTTTCCGACAAAAATGTCCCAAAACTTGTCATTAATACATAAATGCGGTCCTAACAAAGATAGTAATTCAAAACTTAGAAAAAACACGGAATTTTTCATTTTACGAAGCTAAGTTGTTAGACTGCTGGAAATGTGAAGTTGGCAGCCTAGCAGCCTAGCAGCCTAGCAGCCTAAAAAAAATTTTCGCAAAATTCTTGACATCTGACACTAGAAATATAGACGAGATATAAGTTTTACCCAAAAAACTGAATTTCGAGTGAAAATAGAATAGTTCCGGATATCTCGAATTTTTCAACTTTTCCGACAAAAATGTCTCAAAACTTGTCATTAATACATCAATGCGGTCCTTACAAAGATAGTAATTCAAAACTGAGAAAAAACACGGAATTTTTCATTTTACGAAGCTAAGTTGTTAGACTGCTGGAAATGTGAAGTTGGCAGCCTAGCAGCCTAGCAGCCTAAAAAAATTTTTCGCAAAATTCTTGATATCTGACACTAGCAATATACACGAGATATAAGTTTTACCCAAAAAACTGAATTTCGAGTGAAAATAGAATAGTTCCGGATATCTCGAATTTTTCAACGTTTCCGACAAAAATGTCCCAAACCTTGTCATTAATACATCAATGCGGTCCTTACAAAGATAGTAATTCAAAACTTAGAAAAAACACGGAATTTTTCATTTTACGAAGCTAAGTTGTTAGACTGCTGGAAATGTGAAGTTGGCAGCCTAGCAGCCTAGCAGCCTAGCAGCCTAAAAAATTTTTTCGCAAAATTCTTGATATATGACACTAGCAATATACACAAGATATAAGTTTTACCCAAAAAACTGAATTTCGAGTGAAAATAGAATAGTTCCGGATATCTCGAATTTTTCAACTTTTCCGACAAAAATGTCCAAAAACTTGTCATTAATACATCAATGCGGTCCTTACAAAGATAGTAATTCAAAACTTAGAAAAAACACGTAATTTTTCATTTTACGAAGCTAAGTTTTTAGACTGCTGGAAATGTGAAGTTGGCAGCCTAGCAGCCTAGCAGCCTAGCAGCCTAAAAAATTTTTCGCAAAATTTTTGATATCTGACACTAGCAATATACACGAGATATAAGTTTTACCCAAAAAACTGAATTTCGAGTGAAAATAGAATAGTTCCGGATATCTCGAATTTTTCAACTTTTCCGACAAAAATGTCTCAAAACTTGTCATTAATACATCAATGCGGTCCTTACAAAGATAGTAATTCAAAACTTAGAAAAAACACGGAATTTTTCATTTTACGAAGCTAAGTTGTTAGACTGCTGGAAATGTGAAGTTGGCAGCCTAGCAGCCTAGCAGCCTAGCAGCCTTAAAAAAATTTTCGCAAAATTCTTGACATCTGACACTAGAAATATAGACGAGATATAAGTTTTACCCAAAAAACTGAATTTCGAGTGAAAATAGAATAGTTCCGGATATCTCGAATTTTTCAACTTTTCCGACAAAAATGTCCCAAAACTTGTCATTAATACATAAATGCGGTCCTAACAAAGATAGTAATTCAAAACTTAGAAAAAACACGGAATTTTTCATTTTACGAAGCTAAGTTGTTAGACTGCTGGAAATGTGAAGTTGGCAGCCTAGCAGCCTAGCAGCCTAGCAGCCTAAAAAAAATTTTCGCAAAATTCTTGACATCTGACACTAGAAATATAGACGAGATATAAGTTTTACCCAAAAAACTGAATTTCGAGTGAAAATAGAATAGTTCCGGATATCTCGAATTTTTCAACTTTTCCGACAAAAATGTCTAAAAACTTGTCATTAATACATCAATGCGGTCCTTACAAAGATAGTAATTCAAAACTTAGAAAAAACACGGAATTTTTCATTTTACGAAGCTAAGTTGTTAGACTGCTGGAAATGTGAAGTTGGCAGCCTAGCAGCCTAGCAGCCTAGCAGCCTAAAAATTTTTTTCGCAAAATTCTTGATATCTGACACTAGCAATATACACAAGATATAAGTTTTACCCAAAAAACTGAATTTCGAGTGAAAATAGAATAGTTCCGGATATCTCGAATTTTTCAACTTTTCCGACAAAAATGTCCCAAAACTTGTCATTAATACATCAATGCGGTCCTTACAAAGATAGTAATTCAAAACTTAGAAAAAACACGTAATTTTTCATTTTACGAAGCTAAGCTTTTAGACTGCTGGAAATGTGAAGTTGGCAGCCTAGCAGCCTAGCAGCCTAAAAAATTTTTCGCAAAATTCTTGATATCTGACACTAGAAATATAGACGAGATATAAGTTTTACCCAAAAAACTGAATTTCGAGTGAAAATAGAATAGTTCCGGATATCTCGAATTTTTCAACTTTTCCGACAAAAATGTCTCAAAACTTGTCATTAATACATCAATGCGGTCCTTACAAAGATAGTAATTCAAAACTTAGAAAAAACACGGAATTTTTCATTTTACGAAGCTAAGTTGTTAGACTGCTGGAAATGTGAAGTTGGCAGCCTAGCAGCCAAGCAGCCTAGCAGCCTTAAAAATTTTTTCGCAAAAGTCTTGACATCTGACACTAGAAATATAGACGAGATATAAGTTTTACCCAAAAAACTGAATTTCGAGTGAAAATAGAATAGTTCCGGATATCTCGAATTTTTCAACTTTTCCGACAAAAATGTCCCAAAACTTGTCATTAATACATAAATGCAGTCCTAACAAAGATAGTAATTCAAAACTTAGAAAAAACACGGAATTTTTCATTTTACGAAGCTAAGTTGTTAGACTGCTGGAAATGTGAAGTTGGCAGCCTAGCAGCCTAGCAGCCTAGCAGCCTAAAAAAAATTTCGCAAAATTCTTGACATCTGACACTAGAAATATAGACGAGATATAAGTTTTACCCAAAAAACTGAATTTCGAGTGAAAATAGAATAGTTCCGGATATCTCGAATTTTTCAACTTTTCCGACAAAAATGTCTCAAAACTTGTCATTAATACATCAATGCGGTCCTTACAAAGATAGTAATTCAAAACTGAGAAAAAACACGGAATTTTTCATTTTACGAAGCTAAGTTGTTAGACTGCTGGAAATGTGAAGTTGGCAGCCTAGCAGCCTAGCAGCCTAGCAGCCTAAAAAAATTTTCGCAAAATTCTTGACATCTGACACTAGAAATATAGACGAGATATAAGTTTTACCCAAAAAACTGAATTTCGAGTGAAAATAGAATAGTTCCGGATATCTCGAATTTTTCAACTTTTCCGACAAAAATGTCTCAAAACTTGTCATTAATACATAAATGCGGTCCTTACAAAGATAGTAATTCAAAACTTAGAAAAACACGGAATTTTTCATTTTACGAAGCTAAGTTGTTAGACTGCTGGAAATGTGAAGTTGGCAGCCTAGCAGCCTAGCAGCCTAAATTTTTTTTCGCAAAATTCTTGATATCTGACACTAGCAATATACACGAGATATAAGTTTTACCCAAAAACTGAATTTCGAGTGTTAATAGAATACATCTGGATATCTCGAATTTTTCAACTTTTCCTACAAAAATGTTTCAAAACTTGTCATTAATACATAAATGCGGTCCTTACAAAGATGAGAACAGTTGTTTTTGAAATCCGGCTCGGTGAACCAACTTATGTGAAGTGTATTCACAAGTGTGTATAATTTGGTGCATTTCGTATGGCTAGAAAGTGGTGATTTTTTTCAGGGTCTGTAAACCTTTAGTTTTACATATACTTAGTACATTTAAAAACGCAGAGTTTTCAAAACCTTATATCAAGATGTTCTAAGATGAAATAAGAAATGGAAATACTTGTTATGAATTTCCCACAAGTTAAGAAGCATTTAGATCCTACAAAAAATTAGTCTGCAGACCTACTTTGTGGATTAAAATCCTCTTTTCAAATGACCAAATATATTGTGTTCGGCTTATCTGCATAACTTGAAGAATGTCTACAATAAACATTCGAAATGATATAAAGCAAACGAAATAATAAGCGGATGCTTATCTGATTAGAATTCTTGTATAATAGAGCTCAAGTATGGTACGTATGCAAGATATTGGTGATTGTTCTTAGTCACTTCTGGCACCCCATTATCTGCTGATGGCTATTAACGTTTAAGGTCGGTTCACATTGACGAATTTTCTTACGATTCCTTACGAATTGGACATTCGTAATGACATTGCCGAAAGGCACACGTATTGTTACGATTTGAGCGAATTTAACGGACGGTTTACGTATTTCTACGACTAGTTTACGGGCTAGTTACGGATTATATACGAATCAATAGGAGTATTACAGACTTAGTTACGAATATTTGCGAGTCCTTTGTTATTATTATTATTATTATTATTATTATTATTATTATTATTATTATTATTATTATTATTATTATTATTATTATTATTATTATTATTATTATTATTATTATTATTATGTTGTTGTTGTTGTTGTTGTTGTAAGAAAGACAACCTCGTTATTGAAAATCTGATATTCGACAAGACAACATGTCTTACGAACGAAACAAGCTTGGTTTGTACCAACAATTTCTTCAAAACAATTAACCCTTTCCCAGACAAAATCTAGTTTTGACGTCCCATGGTTTTGGAAAATATTATGAACAAAGAATAAATTGCTTAATAATCAGTAATGCAATTCTTTCTGTTCACTCAGAATTTTCTATTCAATAACATACAAAGTTTCCACTTCTTACATCAATTAATTGTGTCGTCTGTAACTCCTTTCAAATTAAAACAATAAAAAATCTTACCGTTTGGGAACGAAATCCTAAATGTTTCTACCGTATTAACTCTCATGCATTTTTGGGGTCCTTTATAACCCCAGAAATATATCTATGCTTGCTATATTCAAAGTTGTTCTCCGATGCGCGTTTACTTTTTTACTTTTTCTATCTCATATTCGTCGATAATCAGTCAAATTGTCTTGAACATCGAACAACGTTTGAAGGACTTATCGTCAATTTTGAGCTGGGATAAAAAAATGACCCCAGTGCATATAAACGCATTGAAAAAATGGGCTCTTAGTCCTCATATTTTGCAAATTCAATTAGAAATCATTTGACGTTTAGCAAAACATTAAATAGTGTTTCATCTATCATTATTAATTTTATTTGTCAACAATTTTGGCATACTCAATCAAATCAAATCAAATATTTTTATTGTTCACATCATGTACAAAATGATATACGAACTATTCACACATAAACAAAACATATAACAAACGATGACGTTCATATTTGTTATAATCTAGGATTTCTATCATCATAAGACTCTGCATATACACAACGTCTTAACAGGACTCACATTGCCCCTTTTCAGCTTCTCCATCAAACATAACCCTAATCAGGCCTTTTGCGGAGCCTGGTCTGTTTTTAGTACCATTCCCGGAATCTCATACCATGAGTGCGTTTTTTAAACATCCCGGCTCGTTTATATTCGTAAAGTTATCGTATATATTCGTGAATCACACACGGATGATATGCGAGTGATTTACTTAGAGTCATTTACGAATGAATAACGGGATATTCAATCCGTGGACATTCGTGAGAACATTTTGGACATGCCAAAAAACTTCCCCGTATGAACACGAATCATTGCGATAGTCGCCGATTTATTGCGAGTTATTTACGAATGTTTAAGTATTGTTTACGAATACTTACGTATGCCGTTCCGAATGGACCACTGAAAACGAAATCTATGAGAATGCACGATTTTTTTTACAATGCCATTTATTTTATTTTTTTGGTTGTAGACAATAAGATATTATCTCTATATCATCATTCAGTAGCTGACATTGAGAAAAAAGGCATTTCATTCTTACGAGTCATTTACGGATGCTAACGTATTGTTTAAGAATGTTCACGAATGGCCTACGAATGTCCAATTCGTAAGGATTCGTAAGGAAAATTCGTCAATGTGAACCCACCTTTACAGTTTAGCGCCAGTTCAAACATCACAAATGTATATAATTCCCATTTGAAAAGCTGCTGCAGGCGACAAAGGGACGTTTGTAACATACTGACAAAATGGAAAAATGATGAACATCAGCATTTTTTTCTTTACTCTCAATGTTCTCACAAATGCTTTACTTGTAAGGAACTTAAAAACACTCTTGATTGAGTTAATAGAAATTCGTTCAACCATTAAAGTGACATTTCACGATTATTTTTACATAAACTTTACTTTTATTCTATCTGAAAGAGTATGTTTTCTTATGAAAATTCTGAAAATTTCAAGCCAAAATATTGAACCGTTTACGAGAAATATACATTTTTGTGCTAAAATTAAACAAATTGTTGTGGACAACAGTTAAGATTTATATAGAATTTGTCATTTCTGTCTCAACTTTGAAAGCGTATTTTTCGCTTATAGATAACAACCTCAAAGAACAGATAGCGTTTCTACGCATTTGAATAAACAATCTTTGCATCAAGACATACTTTTAAAAAATGAAATAAATGTGAAATGTCACTTTAAGATGCGGATTGGTTGCGGGGCAGACGGTTTTCGACCCACGGTTTACGTATATCGGAGAGAATTGCCCGGTTGCTCCGACAATCAACGGAGCAAATGACATACAAAAATAATATGCCGTTTTTTTTGTTTTTTAAGTACTTTGTCAACCAAGTAGGAATTATCGTCGGTGTAAATGCAAAACATGGTATGTCGATTCTTGCGATTTTGAAAGTGAAATATTGTGTGTCCATTTAAGACAATTCTTGCAGGTTGTGAGATATTTTTACTGATTAGTATGACACATTATTTGTGAACTATTTGTCCAAATTTCAAGTAAAACCTTTTATTTGGGGAAAAGTTATTACACCTTTTTCCTACTCATTTAGAATTTTCCAAAAACGAGATACGAGGTTTTGCATTTATAGGGACGTTATGCTTCTTCCATGATATGTACACACGACTGTGATAAAAACGTGACGAGTGTAGGACAAAAGCCTCTGGGACAAAAGCCCACAAGACATAAGCCCACTGGACAAAAGCCCACTGGACAAAAAAACACTCCTTAAACAACTAGTCAAGCGCTGACGTTGACTAAAGCATGAATCCACATGACGTTCCCCAACGCGTTTATGAATGCAAGCTCGACCATCGGACTGTACAGATGTATTCAAGGCGCGCCAATCAGCAATAACTTGTTCAAATCGACCTTGTGTTGTTTAAGCCACTGTAAACGATGTCATCGACGGCGTGGTAGCAGGACTAGACGTATCGGAGTACGTGAAAGACGGACGTAGCGCTCCATTAACTGATCTCTAACAGGCCTTCTGCTCACAGAACTCAACTCTGGAATCAACTTTGCAGTAACTTTTACCGACAACAATCGATTTCACTGGTGGTTGTTCCGATTATGCTTGACTTGTCGGATTGACGTCACGCGTCGACGTATCGAATGTGGCAAGTTGCGTGTGTTTCTTAATTGTTGAAATTGTCTCAAAAGTGCTTATATTATGTTTCTTTTCAAACCAAAACGCTTGGCGACCTATTGCTTTGGCATAAGGGGCCTACTGTCTAAAGTATGCATTAACGTGCATCTTTGGACAAACGTATGGTGTTGTTTTCTGTTCAATTAAACAAATTTACATGTTTTTCTGAACAAAAAGCAAGTCAGCAACAGTTTCGCTATAAAAACAAATTTCAACCTCACTTAGGAATAACGTAGTGCAACAAAACACTCAAACGAAAAGGACGTTAACGTCGAACGTCCGTGCATGTGCAGTTGGTGGCATTTGACATTTCGTTAACAAGTGTCTCTTATGGACAATTCCGAGGGATGTTTCTTCTCAATAGGTCGTATATTTACATTGAATAAGAAAATAAGCATGTATACTTACTTTTTTCCATTAGTATATTAATATATTAGGTTTGTTTTAATTATGATTAATGTTTTGATTGTTTTTATGTACATTATTTATTCTTAAACTAATTCATAGACACCTTGATGTATTATACCAAAGAAATAAATTAATTGTAAATCAATGGAGTATAATACAATTGGCTTTGCATTTTGAATCAATATGCTATAATTAAATGAATAAAGTTTATAAAATGAATAAAAGTAAGCAAAACAAAGTATAAATGTTATCAAAATAAAGGAATTACGAAGAAAAATGACATTTTTCCATCAAATGTATTATTCCAATGGTCATAATAAGGAGTGGGCTTCTGTCCAATGAGCTTATGTTCAGTGGGCTTTTATCCAGTGGGCTTTTGTCCGTACCCCAAACCCAACACCTCAACACGAAGAAGCTTTGCAGTTGACGGAATTATTCTATATTCTATATTCAGAGCAACAGACAAGAGGGGTAAAGTCATTCTATTTATACGCTTGCATCCCTATGCTGTAGGTAATCATTCGAAAAATCGCAATGAGATAATTTTAATAAGTACTCAAGGATGAGTACCCACAATGATCCCCACAGCATACAATTTGGGGAACAATAGTTGAAATATTACATTTTAATAACGCTTTAGACGCTCTTAGTAGGCGTGACCTGTAATAGTATGCGATCATTTTTGAATGATGATTGTAATGTAATGCCTATATTTAGATTTTTTGATACCTATCAAATAAAGGTGTAGCCGGTGAGTGCAGGACAAAAGACCACTGGGACAAAAGCCCACTGGACACAAGGAAAATAGCCCATATGTGACCATAGCCATAATATAGAACCACGAATAATATCCCACACTATTTGTTTTTATATTTGAATCATTACATGGGCTGGAAACGATTTTTTTCTTCTTTTGTCAATGTGGATTTTAGCAATTAATGCAAACCAGGTAAGAAAAAAATGAAGAAAGCCTATATCAGCCTATTTTTAAATGAAAGGTTGAAGAAATCGAGATATCCGTACCAAATGTATATCGCAGTTACACTGGTGGTGAACTAAAACAATATTCGCTACAACAAGGCATATATAATTTGCGTTTAAATGTAAAACAGACCGGGCCCCGGTTTCTCGAAAAAACTTAAGTATAAACTCATGAGAAGATGCTCAACTTCAAAGGAATACTCTCCAACGTTGAAGGGTATTCGATTGAAGTTCACGTGGATCTCGTGCGATTTGAGCACGGTGCTCAGATTTGAGCATGAGTTCTTAGTTTTTTCGAGAAACCGGGGCCGGGTTTACCGTTTTGTATTGACAAACTGTCGGTGTTGTTAAAAAATCTCGTAACTACGGCTTCGATAAAGCCGTGGTTACGATATTTTATAACAACACAGACGGAATGCATTGATCGCGAAAAGAACGTCCCTCGCTTTGGCCGAGAATCACCTCCAGTGAGTTATATCACTTGAAATCAGATTTTCAGAACTAAAACTAATTTCTCGTGTATAATGCTAGTGACAAGTGTCAGATATCAATAATTTTGAGAAATAATTAAGGGAGCTAGGCTGCCAATTTCATATTTACAGCAACCTAGTAACATAGGACAAATACTGTGTTTTTCTAAATTAAAGTTCTCATCTTTGTAAGGACCGAATTGATGTGCAGAGAGAAAAGGTCGGGGCATTACTGTTGGAAAATATTAAGAATTCAAAATATCAGTAAGAAATCTACTTTCACTCGAAATTCAGTTTTTTGGGTAAAACTTATATCTCGCGTATATTGCTAGTGTCAGATATCAAGAATTTTGCGAAAAAAAAAAAAAAAATTAGGCTGCCAACTTCACATTTCCAGCGGTCTAACAACTTAGCTTCGTAAAATGAAAAATTCCATATTTTTTCTAAGTTTTGAATTACTATCTTTGTTAGGACCGCATTTATGTATTAATGACAAGTTTTGGCACATTTTTGTCGGAAAAGTTGAAAAATTCGAGATATCCGGAACTATTCTATTTTCACTCGAAATTCAGTTTTTTGGGTAAAACTTATATCTCGTCTATATTTCTAGTGTCAGATGTCAAGAATTTTGCGAAAAAATTTTTTAGGCTGCTAGGCTGCTAGGCTGCCAACTTCACATTTCCAGCAGTCTAACAACTTAGCTTCGTAAAATGAAAAAATTCCGTGTTTTTTTCTAAGTTTTGAATTACTATCTTTGTTAGGACCGCATTGATGTATCAATGACAAGTTTTGAGACATTTTTGTCGGAAAAGTTGAAAAATTCGAGATATCCGGAACTATTCTATTTTCACTCGAAATTCAGTTTTTTGGGTAAAACTTATATCTCGTGTATATTGCTAGTGTCAGATATCAAGAATTTTGCGAAAAAAATTTTTAGGCTGCTAGGCTGCTAGGCTGCTAGGCTGCCAACTTCACATTTCCAGCAGTCTTAACAACTTAGCTTCGTAAAATGAAAAATTCCGTGTTTTTTCTAAGTTTTGAATTACTATCTTTGTTAGGACCGCATTTATGTATTAATGACAAGTTTTGGGACATTTTTGTCGGAAAAGTTGAAAAATTCGAGATATCCGGAGCTATTCTATTTTCACTCGAAATTCAGTTTTTTGGGTAAAACTTATATCTCGTGTATATTGCTAGTGTCAGATATCAAGAATTTTGCGAAAAAAATTTTTAGGCTGCTAGGCTGCTAGGCTGCTAGGCTGCCAACTTCACATTTCCAGCAGTCTAACAACTTAGCTTCGTAAAATGAAAAAATCCGTGTTTTTTCTAAGTTTTGAATTACATTCTTTGTAAGGACCGCATTGATGTATTAATGACAAGTTTTGAGACATTTTTGTCGGAAAAGTTGAAAAATTCGAGATATCCGGAACTATTCTATTTTCACTCGAAATTCAGTTTTTTTGGGTAAAACTTATATCTCGTGTATATTGCTAGTGTCAGATATCAAGAATTTTGCGAAAAAATTTTTTAGGCTGCTAGGCTGCTAGGCTGCCAACTTCACATTTCCAGCAGTCTAACAACTTAGCTTCGTAAAATGAAAAATTCCGTGTTTTTTTCTAAGTTTTGAATTACTATCTTTGTAAGTACCGCATTGATGTATCAATGACAAGTTTTGAGACATTTTTGTCGGAAAAGTTGAAAAATTCGAGATATCCGGAACTATTCTATTTTCACTCGAAATTCAGTTTTTTGGGTAAAACTTATATCTCGTGTATATTGCTAGTGTCAGATATCAAGAATTTTGCGAAAAAATTTTTTAGGCTGCTAGGCTGCTAGGCTGCTAGGCTGCCAACTTCACATTTCCAGCAGTCTAACAACTTAGCTTCGTAAAATGAAAAATTCCGTGTTTTTTCTAAGTTTTGAATTACTATCTTTGTTAGGACCGCATTTATGTATTAATGACAAGTTTTGGGACATTTTTGTCGGAAAAGTTGAAAAATTCGAGATATCCGGAGCTATTCTATTTTCACTCGAAATTCAGTTTTTTGGGTAAAACTTATATCTCGTGTATATTGCTAGTGTCAGATATCAAGAATTTTGCGAAAAAAAATTTTAGGCTGCTAGGCTGCTAGGCTGCCAACTTCACATTTCCAGCAGTCTAACAACTTAGCTTCGTAAAATGAAAAAATCCGTGTTTTTTTCTAAGTTTTGAATTACATTCTTTGTAAGGACCGCATTGATGTATTAATGACAAGTTTTGAGACATTTTTGTCGGAAAAGTTGAAAAATTCGAGATATCCGGAACTATTCTATTTTCACTCGAAATTCAGTTTTTTTGGGTAAAACTTATATCTCGTGTATATTGCTAGTGTCAGATATCAAGAATTTTGCGAAAAAAATTTTAGGCTGCTAGGCTGCTAGGCTGCCAACTTCACATTTCCAGCAGTCTAACAACTTAGCTTCGTAAAATGAAAAAATCAGTGTTTTTTCTAAGTTTTGAATTACTATCTTTGTTAGGACCGCATTTATGTATTAATGACAAGTTTTGGGACATTTTTGTCGGAAAAGTTGAAAAATTCGAGATATCCGGAACTATTCTATTTTCACTCGAAATTCAGTTTTTTGGGTAAAACTTATATCTCGTCTATATTTCTAGTGTCAGATGTCAAGAATTTTGCGAAAAAAAATTTTAGGCTGCTAGGCTGCTAGGCTGCCAACTTCACATTTCCAGCAGTCTAACAACTTAGCTTCGTAAAATGAAAAATTCCGTGTTTTTTCTAAGTTTTGAATTACTATCTTTGTAAGGACCGCGTTGATGTATTAATGACAAGTTTTGGCACATTTTTGTCGGAAAAGTTGAAAAATTCGAGATATCCGGAACTATTCTATTTTCACTCGAAATTCAGTTTTTTGGGTAAAACTTATATCTTGTCTATATTTCTAGTGTCAGATGTCAAGAATTTTGCGAAAAATTTTTTTAGGCTGCTAGGCTGCTAGGCTGCCAACTTCACATTTCCAGCAGTCTAACAACTTAGCTTCGTAAAATGAAAAATTCCGTGTTTTTTCTAAGTTTTGAATTACTATCTTTGTTAGGACCGCATTTATGTATTAATGACAAGTTTTGGGACATTTTTGTCGGAAAAGTTGAAAAATTCGAGATATCCGGAACTATTCCATTTTCACTCGAAATTCAGTTTTTTAGGTAAAACTTATATCTCGTGTATATTGCTAGTGTCAGATATCAAGAATTTTGCGAAAAAATTTTTTAGGCTGCTAGGCTGCTAGGCTGCTAGGCTGCCAACTTCACATTTCCAGCAGTCTAACAACTTAGCTTCGTAAAATGAAAAAATCCGTGTTTTTTCTAAGTTTTGAATTACATTCTTTGTAAGGACCGCATTGATGTATTAATGACAAGTTTTGAGACATTTTTGTCGGAAAAGTTGAAAAATTCGAGATATCCGGAACTATTCTATTTTCACTCGAAATTCAGTTTTTTTGGGTAAAACTTATATCTCGTGTATATTGCTAGTGTCAGATATCAAGAATTTTGCGAAAAAATTTTTTAGGCTGCTAGGCTGCTAGGCTGCTAGGCTGCCAACTTCACATTTCCAGCAGTCTAACAACTTAGCTTCGTAAAATGAAAAATTCCGTGTTTTTTCTAAGTTTTGAAATACTATCTTTGTAAGGACCGCATTGATGTATTAATGACAAGTTTTGAGACATTTTTGTCGGAAAAGTTGAAAAATTCGAGATATCCGGAACTATTCTATTTTCACTCGAAATTCAGTTTTTTGGGTAAAACTTATATCTCGTCTATATTTCTAGTGTCAGATGTCAAGAATTTTGCGAAAACATTTTTTAGGCTGCTAGGTTGCTAGGCTGCTAGGCTGCTAGGCTGCCAACTTCACATTTCCAGCAGTCTAACAACTTAGCTTCGTAAAATGAAAAAATCCGTGTTTTTTTCTAAGTTTTTAATTACTATCTTTGTTAGGACCGCATTTATGTATTAATGACAACTTTTGAAACATTTTTGTCGGAAAAGTTGAAAAATTCGAGATATCCGGAACTATTCTATTTTCACTCGGAATTCAGTTTTTTGGGGTAAAACTTATATCTCGTCTATATTTCTAGTGTCAGATGTCAAGAATTTTGCGAAAAATTTTTTTAGGCTGCTAGGCTGCTAGGCTGCCAACTTCACATTTCCAGCAGTCTAACAACTTAGCTTCGTAAAATGAAAAATTCCGTGTTTTTTCTAAGTTTTGAATTACTATCTTTGTTAGGACCGCATTTATGTATTAATGACAAGTTTTGGGACATTTTTGTCGGAAAAGTTGAAGAATTCGAGATATCCGGAACTATTCTATTTTCACTCGAAATTCAGTTTTTTGGGTAAAACTTATATCTCGTCTATATTTCTAGTGTCAGATGTCAAGAATTTTGCGAAAATTTTTTTTTAGGCTGCTAGGCTGCTAGGCTGCTAGGCTGCCAATTTCACATTTCCAGCAGTCTAACAACTTAGCTTCGTAAAATGAAAAATTCCGTGTTTTTTCTAAGTTTTGAATTACTATCTTTGTAAGGACCGCATTGATGTATTAATGATTAGTTTTGAGACATTTTTGTCGGAAAAGTTGAAAAATTCGAGATATCCGGAACTATTCTATTTTCACTCGAAATTCAGTTTTTTGGGTAAAACTTATATCTCGTCTATATTTCTAGTGTCAGATGTCAAGAATTTTGCGAAATTTTTTTAGGCTGCTAGGCTGCTAGGCTGCTAGGCTGCCAACTTCACATTTCCAGCAGTCTAACAACTTAGCTTCGCAAAGGTCCGTGAAGGTTCGTAAAATGAAAAATTCCGTGTTTTTTCTAAGTTTTGAATTACTATCTTTGTTAGGACCGTATTGATGTATTAATGACAAGTTTTGGGACATTTTTGTCGGAAAAGTTGAAAAATTCGAGATATCCGGAACTATTCTATTTTCACTCGAAATTCAGTTTTTTTGGGTAAAACTTATATCTCGTCTATATTTCTAGTGTCAGATGTCAAGAATTTTGCGAAAATTTTTTTTAGGCTGCTAGGCTGCTAGGCTGCTAGGCTGCCAACTTCACATTTCCAGCAGTCTAACAACTTAGCTTCGTAAAATGAAAAATTCCGTGTTTTTTCTAAGTTTTGAATTACATTCTTTGTAAGGACCGCATTGATGTATTAATGACAAGTTTTGAGACATTTTTGTCGGAAAAGTTGAAAAATTCGAGATATCCGGAACTATTCTATTTTCACTCGAAATTCAGTTTTTTGGGTAAAACTTATATCTTGTGTATATTGCTAGTGTCAGATATCAAGAATTTTGCGAAAAAAAATTTAGGCTGCTAGGCTGCTAGGCTGCTAGGCTGCCAACTTCACATTTCCAGCAGTCTAACAACTTAGCTTCGTAAAATGAAAAATTCCGTGTTTTTTCTAAGTTTTGAAATACTATCTTAGTAAGGACCGCATTTATGTATTAATGACAAGTTTTGTGATATTTTTGTCGGAAAAGTTGAAAAATTCGAGATATCCGGAACTATTCTATTTTCACTCGAAATTCAGTTTTTTGATTAAAACTTATATCTCGTGTATATTGCTAGTGTCAGATGTCAAGAATTTTGCGAAAACATTTTTTTAGGCTGCTAGGCTGCTAGGCTGTTAGGCTGCCAACTTCACTCTGCTAGGCTGCTAGGCTGCTGGGCTGCCAACTTCACGGACCATCAAAATTTTGACTTCGGAGTACAACGATATCACCCGTAACGATTCGTTTAATCGACGTTATGACAAGTGTCATGCGTAACATCTAGATACTACCAGGCTAGACAATTTAGACATCAGAACAATGGGGTAGGGGGCTGGAGAAAGGCATGTTAAAGAAACATGTCACTTTCTATTGAGGACAAACACCCCATAACCGTTACTAAAATGAAAATGACGGGTATGTCAGAAAAGTTATGATGCATGTGCATATTTCTTTTTTAACTTCTCGATCTCTTTATTAATAAGCATGGGTCCCTTTAAGTATTTTCCATGTCTCGTCCTATGGTATTGTGTATTTTGTTCCGTCTTAGAATCACGATTTAACCCTTTCCCAAACAGCAAAATCTAAGATGGATCCCATTTAAAAACTAATGCAAACGACAAAATAGTTGTTGATAAAGAAGAGAATTGTGTAAAAATTAGCATGGAAAGTATTCAGACAAAAGAAGAAACTGCTGGATGTCAGCAGTTTCTTCTTTTGTCTCAATGTTTTCCCAAGCCTTTTCTGATAGGGACGTCAAAATCAGGTCTTGTTTTGAAGATGGTTAAAGGGCCCGAATCAGAGACCGTTTCGCCTAATGGTTAGAAAATCGAATTGGAATGACCGTTTAGCATTAATTCGCGTGATTCTTTTCATTTCATACCCATCATAATCTCGCCTTTTAACCAAGAGATGGTCGAGAAATTCGTTACAATGGTGACAGGAAAATTGACCAAGTGCCGCTCATCAGGGGGCACCGTTGGTAAGTGGTCATCAAGTACTTATTGACACATACAGATAAATATCTATAATAGAGGTCTATATGTCAAGAATGGGTGGAATAAGGTTTACTAGGACCTCATAACTTGAAAAGTTGAGCGAAGTATTGAACTGGGACATTTGAGACCATATCGCATCCAGATCAACCTGCGCATGTACATACGCAACCTTATCAACATTCATTTTGTTTTCTTGCAACTTATCAATTAAAGTGACATTTCAGAATTTTTTGTCATAAATTTTACTTCTATTTTTATCTGAAAGAGCATATTTCCTTATGAAAATCCTGAAAATTTTAAGCCAAAATATTGCACCGTTTACGAGAAATTTATATTTTTGTGTTAAAATTGAACAAATTGTTGTGGACAACAGTTCGGATTTTTGTGCAATTTATCGATTATGTCTCAACTTTAAATGTGTGTTTCTCGCTTATTGGCAACAACTTCAAAAAACTAATAGTATTTATACTCATTAGAATAACCAATCTTGGCATAAAGACATACTTTAAAAAATTGAAATTGGAATGAAATGTCCCTTTAAGGTAGAAGACCCATAATGAAAGACACCTTTTCTAGCTATACGAAATGCATCAAATCGCACAAACTTGTAAATACACTTCACATAAGTATATTCACCGTGCTGGATTTCAAGATTGTGCTTCAGGATGAAAATTATTTACAAATATCATTTTGCTCTGTATTCATATGCAAGGGAGGTAATTTTGAACATTTTTGTCAAACATTTTCATAAGTATGCATGAATTCAAAATTCTAAACCGTACAAAATGCTTATGTTTGTATTTGGAATGGAAATGTAACACAGTTGAGGAATTACTGGCATTTTTCACATTTCGTCGCTGGCTCTTTCGTGCTAATTATGGGTCTTCTACCTTAATATACCAACTTATTATACCAAGGAACTGTGTGAAATGTTTAATACGACAGCACTGCAACTTCGATTTAAATGGAAGAACAAATGATTCCGATGACCCATAACATTTTCTATTTGTATTAAAAACGTTTAATACCAATATCTAATATACATGTATGTTCTTATAAAATATTTTCCCCCTTTTTTCGTATCCATCATAAATCATAAAAGAAACAAGAAAAAAGATGTAAACAGGACAACCGGTCCATTCTCGTCCTTGAGAGCACATCAGGGGGTGACATGGATAAGTGGTCATCATTTACTTATTGACACATATAGATAAATATCTATCATATTTATCACTCCTTCGTTAATTGACCACTGATGGTCAAAAGTGACCACTTGGAATTGACCATCACGTGATCATCTTAACCCTTTGTCAGAGTTTTCCATTGGTACAAATTAAACGCCGTTGTGGTTGACAAGAAAATTGTTTACTGAAAAAAAATGTAAGTATGGTTAAATATTAAGGTATTATGTGATGTTGCATCTTATAACTGAACGACAAATTCGTAGACTGGTACAAGTTGTTAGTTATTACATACTGGGAAATTAAGGTAAAACGCTATTCAACAGTATTTCTATTTTTCGAGTCCAAGAAAAAAACGGAAAGGGGGTGGGGGCTTCAAAACTTGGAATGTTCAGAGTAAACGTGGCACCAAAGATAAATAATTAAGCATTGCAACAAAGTACGAATTGCAAATTAAAATAGATGCATGTGTGTTGTCTAGGAAGAGTGTTAAGTGACCACTGCTGGTCAAGACTGGCCACTTACAACTGACATCGAGTGGTCAGGTTAAGTCGATTATCGGCTCAGTGGGGCGCTGGTAGTTATAGCCCGTGATTTATTTTGTTTGTCATAAACATAGGACGAATTATGAGACATTATCTACACTTGCATCTTCTTAGGGGTTCCCTAGTCTTTATTCGTAGACCTTTTCGTTGACACGTTAATTTAGTCTTGGGAAAATATTAAGACAAAAGAAGAAAATGCTGATTACCAGCATTTTCTCCTTTTGTCTCAATAATTTTGGAGTTATATCTCAAACGTATTTTTGTAACCCCCCCCCCCAAACAAAGAGACCAGGCTTTGAAGTCTTCATTAAAATAATCTTGGGAAAACATTGATGTAAAAGTAAAAGCTGATTATCAGCATTTTCTCCTTTTCCCTCAATATTTTCTGAGTTGTATTATACAATATTCTTTACGTTTACATTTTTTGTCATTATAAACATAGGACGAATTATGTAGCATTATCTTCCTGGGTCTGCAGTTGTCTTAATCCATGCAGTTTTCTTCATCCTACAACTTCTGTTTACATATCATTTGACCTCGGTCCTGTAAGTTTCCATATCTATGGTACCACTTGTTGCAACGTTTTCAAATCTTTCAGTGTTTTAGAGTTTTTCCTAGTTTTGAACAAAACAATTAGTCTATCGTGATTAGATATCTTGTCATGAAGATCATTAATCTTATCAGCGTGATTTCTTATGTATTCGATCTACTCCTACGAGGGGCGTTCATTAAAGGTTTCCCCTGACCTACTTTCAGTTGAGGTAGGAAGTTGAAATTGTACACATACATAACCGTAAACCTCTATAGGTCACATGAAAAATTGTAGCTCTGAAATTTAATTTGTTTCTCATTTCTGAGTGCTGAAGTTAAGTAAGGTAGCGTGATGGAGCAAGCAGTCATCAGATTCCTGTATTTGAAAGCTCGCACTCTAAAGGAAGAATTTGATGACAAAGTTTATGGGGATGATGGCCCACCATAAGACTTTGTCAAACACTGGTACATGTATACTCAGTTCAAGAGTGGACGTAAGTCTGTTGAAACAGCCCGAATCCTGGGCGCCCACATCTGTCATTGATGATGCAACTATAAAGTCAATGCAAGGTTTCGGGCACATACTACAGTGTTCTACAGAACAGGTCTCCAAAACTGCATTTGACGATAGCAGAAATATGTCTCTCTGGCTAGAGGCCATGTAGAGAAAGATTAATATTTGTGCCAAGTTTCAATTCTCTATACTTATTGGAAGTAGGTTAGGGGAAATCTTTAATGAACGCCCCTCGTAGGTTCACTGAATTGATAAGGTTCATATAACCAGTTTCCAACACCAACTTTCACATTCTGAATACTAGAATATCAAACCCTGACAGGGAAGTCTATGTAATTTTCGAAAGATATTATTTATCGAACTGGCAATATAAACAATGAACGAACACCTCCATGTTTACCTTTACAATAATCATGAACTTAGAAATTATTATGGAAAATTCGACAACCATAAATCACCATAAATAAAATGTAGCTAGTTTTTAAAATGTTTGTGTTATCTCGATCTGTTTCTGCCAACCGTCATTATTTATTACAAATCTCGAAGGTGTTCGGGGGCTTATCAGTGACAAATAGACGCTAGTCTAGTCAGCTTGACAGTCTGAGGGTAGAGGAAATAATGCAAGGCACAAGTTTTCAGTTTTTGATTTATAAAAAGCATCTCAAAATTACCAAAACATGATAAAGCATAAAGACTAGTCCAAATCCAAAGAATTGAAGGAAAATAGGAAATCACATTGAACGAATAGGAAAGGATATTGGTTAAAACGCATTTACATTTTTTCGGCAAGCGTTTTCCCAAGCTTTGCCAATAGACGCCAACAAGGTTTAACTTGAAAAAATGTTAATCGACTCCAAACAATAAATACACGTATTTGAGAATTCATAGCTACAGAGGATGTAAATCATCAATTCTTTTTGCTTTCTAATATATAATCAAAACGTTTCATTATAAACTGCAATATAATTTAATGAGATTTCAAAGGCAAATATTATTCCTATCGACGATACAACCTATCACAGATTCATTTGAATAAAGCAAGGTTAAAAGAGAATAATAGATAATCGTTCAATTTTGACGACTTGCAAATGCACGTGATTTTATCGACGTGGGTGGGGTAATGTAGAGCTCTACACCTTTTCTTGGGCTTCATTTCCAATATATACTAAACGGTATTTGGAGATCATTCAGGGTCAAAGTTGTTCTCTTACAGTATTTACATTATCTATAGCAAATGTAAGAGAGCAATGTGGTTCCTAATCGGCCAGTCCATAGACGCAATGTAAAGACCCCTTTCCAGATTTTCGCAGAAATGACTATAAATGTTTCGCGAAAAAGAAAGAAATGATCTACGGGGGCGGTAACAGTTTGATATACTCTATGGTACCACTTGTTGCAACTTTTTCAAATATTTCAGTGTTTTAGAGTTTTTCGTAGTTTTGAACAAAACGATTAGTCTATCGTGATTAGATATCTTGTCATGAAGATCATTAATCTTATCAGCGTGATTTCTTAGGTATTTGATCTACTCCTAAGTTCACTGAATTGATAAGGTTCATATAACCAGTTTTCAACACCAACTTTCACCCATTACCACACAATGACTCCTTTTGTCTCCTCACAAAATAATGGCTGTGGAAAACATTGTGGAAAATGAAGAAATTGCTTGTGACAAGCAATTTCTTCATTTCCCACAATGTTTTCCATTCAAAAAGACCCAAATAGTTAAAATTTCGTTCACTTGAAATTGTCGTCTGCAGGATCTTTCAATTTAGACCAGTGTACAATTTTGTCGTTTGTTAATGGGTTAATATTCTGAATACTAGAAGATCAAACCCTGACACGGAAGTCTATGTAATTTTCGAAAGATATTATTTATCTAACTGAAAATATAAAAAATGAACGAAGACCTCCATATTTACCTTTTACAATAATCATGAAATAAGAAATATTTATGGAAAATTCGACAACCATAAATCACCATAAATAAAATGTAGCTAGTTTTTAAAATGTTTGTGTTATCTCGATCTGTTTCTGCCAACCGTCATTATTTATTACAAATCTCGGAGGTGTTCGTGGGCTTATCAGTGACAAATAGACGCTAGTCTCGTCAGTTTGACAGTCTGAGGGTAGAGGAAATGATGCAAGGCACAAGTTTTAAGTTTTTGATTTATAAAAAGCATCTCAAAATTACCAAAAATAATAAAGCCTATGGACTGGTCCAAATTCAAAGAAATGAAAGAGTATAGAAATACGCAAAAACATTCAGGGAATAGGAGAAATGTTGGTTAGAAAGCACGTGCACCGTTTCAGCAAATGCTTTCTTAAGCTTGACCAATAGACGTAAACAAGGTATAACTTGAGAAAAGGTTAATCGACTTCAAATAGCTAACATTTGAGAATTCATGGCAGAAGAAATGTCCACCATCAATTCTCTTGGCGGTCTTTCTAATATAGATTCAAAACATTTAATTTAGAATTGCAAAATAAAATATTATGTTAATGAGATTTCAGAAGGCAGATATTATTCCTTTTCTGCATGACAATACAACCTATCACAGATTCAAAGCAAGCAAGGTTAAAAGAGAATAATAGATACTCGTTCAATTTGGACGACCTACAAAAAATTAATGCATGTGATTTTATCGACGTGGGTGGGGTAATGTAGCAAAACCTTTCTCTGGCTTCATTTCTCAATATATATACTAGACGGGATTGGGAGATCATTCAGGGTCAAAGTTGTCGTCTTATAGCTTTTGCATTATATGTAGCAAATGTAAGAGAGCAATGTGGTTCCTAACCAGTCAGTCCATAGACGCAACATAGGGACCCTTTTCCAGATTTTCGCAGAAATTACTATAAAAGTGTCGCGAAAAAGAAAGAAAGGATCTACGGGGGCGGTAACAGTTTGATATATCGCTCAAATCAGTAATAGATAACTACATAGTTTGGGAAGGAGTGAAAAATCGCGAAACTTTGACAACTTGACTGTGGTGTTCGTGACAAAATCGTGATAATGGCTTATCATCACGTCACAAAGATAGATAATTATGTCACACGTAGCGCAGCACGCGCCAAAATCTCGTCTTGAAATTTGTCATATTTATGTGCATCACATTGCAATGTACAGTTTTTGCTTCTTTCTTTCTTAATCCATATCATCATTCCTTTCCCAAACATTGTCTCATTTGGTCTAACTTGAAAGTCGCTGACGACTGATTATTGGCGGCGTATTTGAATATATGTATTTGAGCATTAATCCAGATTATATGAATTTATCATTTATATAGTCGATAATGAAGATAATCATTAAGATATAAACAATAAGAGCTCTTTTTCAATCGATTATATCACTTCAATAAGTAAACGAACAGCAGTTACTTCCCATGTGAAAACAACTTCTGCCTTGTCGCCTTTTTATATTGGACCAACCCCTGCTTCTGATGGTCGAAATTGGAACCTCTTGACCGCCAGTCTTGCATCTCAAATAAAAGACTTACAAATTCCTACTTTGTTGTTTAACATGAAAGGAGGACTGGTAAATGTGAACCAAGAACGGGAAATTGTGTCAATGTACCCAAGGGTGAAATTAACAAAACACAGGGTTTTTAGGTTAGACTAAATTTATATTAAAATCCGACACATCGTTAATATAGACGATAATACGTATCACTTTTCATAATTTACGTCTGAACATCGTCAAATATGAGAAACGTCACGGGAAATGGGAGTTTGTATTGCGCGCAAAGATCAACACTGGTCAGCGCAAGGCATTTAGCCATTAGGGTCGCCAGTCGGACAGCTTGCCAATGCGGTCTTTGGGTAGAGACTGGGATGAGATTTCAAACCCATGTGTGCTCTTCCAGGGCTACAGATAAAAAGGGAGTGTTGTTTTTTTCTTCAAAATGCAAATATCTTTGAATGTTCTACAAACCCTAAGTTGTGGATACTCATTTGCATCGTCTCATGCAAATGAGTACCCACAACTTAGGGTTTGGAATTTAAACAACAAAAATAGATTGTCTTTCACCCCTCTTATAATTATGTTGCTTTGCTTATATTCATACAACTTAAACTACTGTATTCTGGGCAAAATACCTCCTAGTCAATATTGCAATTTTACTTTTATTTTGTCAAAGAAGGTCAGAACAAATCAGAATATGTAATATTTCAAGGTTATCGGAGGCTCAGAAAGGATTTTGTGGTAGTGACGGTGGGAAATACGACAGGAATCCATGGTTAGATGATCTAGTTGCCAAAATATAGCTAAAATATTGTAAAACTGTGCTAAACCCATTCATTCAACCAATCAATGGTATCGATGGCTAAATTTCAGGATACTGTTATGCCGAAACTGTTGCACTTTTGGGCCATCGTCTAACTGAATTTTGCTTTAAGAGTTTTGCATGTTGGGCAGTTGCATTCACATTTCTCAAAACCATTGCCTTTTTTCGTATTGAATTGTACTAGATAACATCACTCATGGCCAGTTTGCAAATGCTTTTATAATTGGTTTAGTTACATGACTTCCCTAAATCCCATTTTGCTATGGTTCAATACATAGGCCTATCTGATCTAACCAAATATGCTAATTTCATTCACTCAAATAACGTTGTCAACGTTCAATGACGAGTCTAATTTTCCAGACTCCTCCCATGCTAATTTGCATATTAATAAGGTTTCAAATCGGAAACACAGTGTCATTGTAAAATTTAAATCTCAATGTGAAACATTGTTAACGATTTGAAACACTGTAAGGACTATACATAAAATTCATCGATTGACTAACAAAACCGCGTAACTGCAGCTTATCCAAGCTGCAGTTACGAGATTTTGTTAATCAATTGATGAATTTTGAATATTACAGACGAGTTTTTCAATCGGGTGTTACACTGGCTCATTCACTGCCTTTTTGGACAGCGTTTTAGCCATACCCTCGTCAGTGTTATCAAAAAGCCTGATCGCATCTTGATAAAGCGCCTGAAAGAAGAAAATCGTCATCTCGGCGATAAAATTGTTAACAATTTTAATGTTTTTTCTTCTTCTTTTTCTTGCTAAATAAAAGTATCAGCATCATCGACGACAATTAAACGGCTCTTTGGATTTTATCTACTTTAAAAAGCGGTAAGTTTTTATTTCATTTCTTAGTTTACCATAAACCGACATTATATGGCCGGCATGATGTATATCTAGATAGCGACTGTAAAATTAATTTGGTGGTTCCTGGTTCGATTGTTGTCTGTCGAAAGACCCTGGTCAAGAATCTTTGACAGTGTTAGTTGTGAGATTTACCAGAGCGGAGTTACTGATATGCGACACTATAATGGACCAGGATGCCGATCTATCAAAAAGTCGCATTTTAGCTGCAACCTAGACCATGACCTCATATTACTAATCAAACTTAAATTCTCGTTCAATCAAATTTGTTGTTACATAATTTACGCAAAAACACTCGTAATTTTGTTAGTAGAACGCGGTGCAGGGCCCGGGACCCCGTTCTACTAAACAATCATTTTTTGCGTAACGAACGTAAGCATTCAGGTTGACTTTTAATGGCACGAGGAAGGAATAGTTCTTGTTCAATCAAACATGTTGTTACATAATTTACTTAAAAAGTTCGTTAGGTCGTTAGTAAAACGGGCCTCGTATGCCGCTAAGTTTGTATTTTCTTGTATTCATGGAATAAAAGCCGTGACAACCTTCGATATCCTAAGTTTGTTGTGGTGCATGATAATGGACACATGATATCTACATGTGCATTTCGATTGATAAAACTGGTCATCGTCTGCAATAAAACATTTAAACGCATTGGTACACCTAGGCTTTCATATCAGTTCTAACGCAAATACATGCTCAATTACGACTCCAAGTTCCAGTACCCCACCCCCCTCCCCCGAATCTAACTCTACGTACACATTTCTTTGAGTGGTAAGAAGAAAAAAAGTTGACCATGCGCGAGCATCAAACAGGATAATCAGTGGATTGGGATTCGAAATTCGAGCGACTCCAGGACATAAAATTTAAAGCGACAATTTGTTCACCAGCCTTTCATAATGGCATTTAATACAGCACAAATGAAACTGAGTTTCTTGGAAATATTAAAGACATCATGAAAACCAGGATCGCATTTGACAGGTAAATTTCAGAAATACTTTAACCCTTATCATTGAGACGCTATAATTACGATACAAGTTTTTTTTCCCGAAAACGAAAGGCGGCTCATCATTCTTTATGCCTATTCTTTCCCTATCGACAAAATCGGAGGCTCTAAAAATGAAAGGAATGGCTGCAATTAACCCATTGCCACACAGTAACTCTTTTTGACTCCCCATAAAACAATGGCTTTTGAAAACATTGTGGAAAAAGCTTTCATTTCCCACACTGTTTTCCTCTCAAAAAGACTAAAATATTGTAGAATTTCATACACTTGAAATTATCGTCTACAACATCTTTGAATTAAGACCAGAATGTTCATGGAAAATCAAGATGAATTTCTTTCAATGGTTTTCTGAACCTTTTTTGCATACGTACGTTAAAACCATGTGTCGTTTCAGAAGGGAACGAATGGTACATATTACTAACATTCACGTGAAAATGATGACAACAACATTGTGGAGAAAAAAGGGAAATAGCAATATTGTCCACTTCACTCAATCATTATTTCCGAAACATTTTCTTATTGCTGCTTTTGAGCAAAAACCTCGTATCTGCAACTTTAAATAAGCTGCAGATACAAGGTTTTTGTTGAAAAGCGACGTTATGCTGCTGCACAGTGCCATTTTTCACGTAAATTCAAGACCTGTATTTCACAGAGCATTCGCAGACACAATTAGCTAATAACATTTCACGAAATTGGGTAGGAATTTGTTGTTAAACATTATATAATTGTACTAATTAAGTCATTTCGTGAAATAAGCAATTTCTCAAGACTATTCAGTGACATTTCTCCCGCCAAATTTTCAGGAATTCCCACTAGCTTTACAACGGATAATTTTATGTTCTAAGAAATATCCGGAAAATATTTCATCAATGCTTTGTAAGAAGAAATTCGCGGAAACCCAACAATACTTATTAAGCATTAATTTATTATCAAAAGAAAAGAATGGTGAATTTCCCGCGCATTATGAAAATTGTCGAGCAAAACGTTGGTTTTCTCACAACGAAAGGCCACATTTGTAAATATAATAGGCTTTGATTTTCCATCGTATCATCATTTTCTTTACCAAGAAGGAAAGCTTTGGACTCTTCAATGTTGAAAGCTGAAGTAGAGGACCTAATAAATATTTTCTACATAATTGTTAAGAAAATACTGAGACAACAGTTGATCACGTTGTTAATTAGCATTTTCATCGTTTGTCAACATAATTCGCATTTACATACATCAGCGCCGTGTCTTGATATTTGGCAAAAGTTAAAGGGCGTGTCTGTTTTGACATGAGTGCAGAGTAGCTACAGGTCTATCATTGGTGCCAGAACAGTTTCTTAGCCGAGTCAAACGGCAATTCACCGATCTATCAGTCACACCAACTGTTATCTTGCAGTCCGGGATTCCATCGGGTTTCAAATCTACATTCGGCTCCAACCTCCCCCCCCCCCCCACCCACACACACACACACACAAACACCCGTATTCCCCGCGACTCAGCGGCAGAAACATTTACGAAAAAATCCTCCCACTCGTTTTGTCAAATGTATCCAAATTTATCCTCCTTTTCCCTCAACGCCAAAGATAGCTCTAGGAAAAACAAATAGGGCATATCTTTTAGCAACCAATAGTTAAAAATGTCATTGACTTAAAAATATCGTGAAACTTCCTAAATGGGTTAACTATAATTTGAGAATAAAGTGACAGGATATTAAACAGAAAAAAATAAAGATTAATGGATGTTTAATGCTCATAATTACAAACTGGCTATTTTTACTTTAACCCATTACTAGACGGCAAAATTTTAGACTTGTCAAAATTCAAAGATGTTGCAGACGACAACTTCTAGTGAATAAAATTTATAATTTTTGGTCTTCTTGGGTATAAAACACTTTGAAATGAAGAAATTTCTTGCTTGTCACAAATAATTTCTTCATTTTCATCAATGCCACAATGTCTTCGAAAGTCATTATCCTATGGGGAGTCAAACTACAAACGTTTTATTGCATAATCAGGCCGCGGACCCATACACAAAATACAATACAAAGATTTGCGAACAAAAATATTATGGAGTCAAATTGTAAATTGTGGAATCAAAAAGATTCAATGTGTGCATTAACCTTTTCCCAAAACAACAGCTTATTTGGACGTCTCTGATCGAACCCTGTGAAAATAGTACAGTAAAGAGAGAAAAAATGCTGTCAACTATCGTCCACCCCTTATGCTTCAAATATTTTCTATGGTATAATTTACATTTTCATCAATATCCATTTTAGCAGCATTCGTTTTGGAACAGTCAAAGGTCGTTTGGGGGGTTGGTTAATAACATTACTGTATGTATCGCATATCTTTCAATTGCTGAAACAGCCTTCACAGTATCTTTAGACAGATGCTTTAAACTTTTCTCGCAGTGTTTATAACGTTCGATAAAAGATTCTTAATCAGTGGTCATTTGATTTTTACCATTTCCAAACAATGGACGCCTTTATTATATAGAAATGATGGCAACCAGCATTTTCTCAAATTCCCGCATGTTTCAATCTCATGGACTATAGATTGTATCATTTAATTTAGCTGGTTTCTTCCTTCGTATGCGACTCCTTTTGGAAAGGACGAGTAAACCCTTTCCCAAACGATACAATTTTAGGATTGGCCAAATTCAGAGATGCTGCAGACGACAATTTCAAGTCGATGAAATTTTACAGTTCGGTCTCTTTTTGTATAAAACATTGTGGGAAATGAAGAAATTGCAATCCCTTCATTTCCCACAATGTTTTCCAAAGCCATTATCTTGTTGGGGGTAAAAGTCATTGTGTGGTTATGGGTTAAAGATTTTGTTTCCCGACAAAATACAGTCAATATACATGTATGAAAATAATCTCTTTTGAAACAAAATCAGTGGCTACTTAACATAAGTTGTTAAAAATATATCATTGAAATTTAAGAGGCGGTTTTTTCATCTTAAATTGTAAAAAAGCAACATACCGGATGAAAGGCATTAACCCTTTCCCAAAACAAGACCTAGTTTTGACGTCCTCAGTACATGTATAAATAATTTTGTAAAACATTGAGAGAAAAGAAGAAATTGCTGATAAATCAGCAAATTTCTCCTTTTCCCTCAATATTTTCTATGCCGTTACATAGACATTTTCTGCAGTTGAGTTATTTTCTCGTCTTGGAACTGCTCTCAAATTTGAGTAGTCTAAAAAGTAATATAGCGGATGAAAGGCATTAACTTGATACAGTGTCAAACTTTCGATATTATCAACTTAATGTTTACATCGGTGATATATGATATAGCACTCGTCATGGTAAATAGGACATTCTGTCCGTAACACAAACTGATGTTTGGGTCAAACATCGAAACATGTATTGCTGCTTAAATTTTGGCACCATCGCTATACCAAAATGGATTGGAGAGGTAATAAGGTTATTGACTTTGGAAAAAACATAGGGTTAACGGTTAAACAGATGCAGAATGTTTCAATAGCAGAGAAAACATTGAGGCAAAAGGAGAAAATGCTGATTATCAGCATTTTCTTCTCTTGCCTAACTGTCTTTCCAAGCCCTTTCTAATAGGGACGTCAAAACCTGATCTTGTTTGGGAATGGGTTAAAAGTTCTTGGAAATTGGGTTCATCTTTCAAAGCGTCCTAAAACATTAAGCGGCGAAAAGCTTAAATCCGTTGAAATTGGAAAGAAATGATGTCGACAAAATGACCGTCTCAATAAAAGTTTACTATTTAAATAATAATATCAATACGGACATTATAGACCTTTTTCAAATTGACAAAAGTTTTAGAACGAAAAGTCAAAATCTGATGCAGTCGACACAATTGGAATTTGAGTTAAAATGTTATACCATATTGAGGATAAGGATAAATGTGTAGATTCTAAATGTTTGTTATCAGCATTTTCAATTTTTCTCTCAATTTTTCTGAAACAAAAATATTATTCTTGTGAATGAAGTGAAAGCCAAATACAGTGTGTGAAACGCTTGAGCAAAGTGTGATTATAATGTCCTTTTCTTTCCATCATCTGTCCGAAGTATATTTTAATTTACGAGGTTGTGCAAAAAGTTCTTATAATATTTCATCGTGTTTTTTTACGTTTCATCCGACTGCAATCAGGATCCTTGCTGCAGTTTTACAGTTGATATAGGTCATGAATGAGGTACTACATGTAGTATTAGAGACCAACATGGGTATTGATCATTCTGAATGCGTTATACACAGGCTGATTTGGATCCATGCTGATAAAATGTCATACTGGCACTTTCAGAGATCTCGCTGAGTTCAATCCAGACATGCATGTCATGGTAATTATATTCACAGTAAAACACAGTAAGAGATATGTGACAAAGCGGATACGTGTACATGTATCTAATTGATTGTACGTGTATCAAAAGAAAAGAAAAAAAATCCCATATTTTACTAATGACTATGGCAGAGTGCATGTATTTTTTCATAATTTGTACAAATATCAAAGGGCTAGTCCGGGAGTATTTTCTCACCGAAAACACTGCGAGAAACAGGCGTATCTTTATTAATTATGATAACTTCTCTCCCACCCACTTTTCATGTCTAATTAGACGAATTGCTTTTGATTTATTTCCTGCAGAAAAAAGGATACTGTACCTTTGTGGTAAAATAAGTTAAATAACCATTCGCAAGAGGACGCCCTAAAATTGTAACTTCAGCAAATTAGATATGTAGTTTGGAAAACATACACTCATTTGAAGCCTTTTGGATACTTGGTCACCATTTGGGTCCAAAATGTATTAACGACTTATTAAATACACTTTATTTACACTTTTTGTAGCTTCATTGGCCCCTTGAAGACCCTTGGTCACTGTGCGATTTAATGCATACTGGTTGATAATTGAATGGTGATTTAAAAAGGCATTGGTTTCTTTTTTATGTAAAATTAGCCATTAAAGTAATTTACTGACCTAATGAACGAGGTAATGTTTTTTTCTTAATCCATTCACAAACATTGACTCTTTTGACTCCCTAAAAGATAAAGGCTTTGGAAACGCTGTGCAAAATGAAGGAGCTGCTTGTGACAATCAATGTCTTCATTTCCCACAATGTGTTCTAGCCCAAAAGACAGAATTGTATATTTCGTGCACTTGAAGTTATCGTCTGCAACATCTTTGCATTCAGAACAGTCTATTTTTTCCGTTTGGTAATGGGTTAACCTTCTGCTGTCGTACCAAAGACGTCCGGGTCTTGTCGTCTCTAGTTCGGGTCTTGGCGTCTCTAGTTTGAAATGATTTGGAAACGTAATGACGCAAATTATAATAATCAGCTTTCAAAACTCTTTTACTCCAAAAGTCCAAGCTCTATATTGAACACAAGTCCGATCTTTATCAACATGTCTGCAGCGGTGTCTTCCCGATTGTCCCACATTTGATTTTCCAATATACCCTTAAACCTGTGGGATAACGGTAGGCAAGGGTAAAGGTGTGAATACAGTTAGGTTCAAAATTTGTTCCGAAGTAACCATTGTTATTTAACTTTTTGCAATCATTATTTCATTTGCTTTAGCGAACTTTAATGGATTTTTTTATTAATTATGCCGAAAGAAAACTATGAAATTTCAATTGAAGTAATAGAGTTGAGTCCATTTGGTAATTTAAGTAGGCCCCGTAAATTTATAGATTAAAGAGACTGAATGATCATTCTCAAATAATTACATTCTTAAATGTTTTACCGGTAAAATCCATTTGGCATTTTTGTAGAAAAAGTGGAACATAACATTCCCTTTCATTTTTTTAAAGTATGTCTTGATGCCAAGACTGGTTATTTTTTTTAAGTTGTTGTCCATTAATTTGTTTAATTTTAACACAAAAATATAAATTTCTCGTAAATGTTGCAATACTTTGGCTTGAAAGTTTCAGAATTTTCATAGGAAAATATTGTCTTTCAGAAAAAAAAAAAAAAAATAAAAGTCAAATTTACGGAAAAATATTTGCGAAACGTAACTTTAAGCATTGTGGCTAAAGAATTCTACCTGTGAATTATGAAAAAGATATCACGGGGCCAATTGTTTGTATAATTTTGCATAGAATATTGAAACAAAAGGAGAATACATATATTTTTCAGGATATTCTGCTTTTGTTTCGACGTTTTCCAGTGAATTGACTGTAAAGAGTGGATTGAATTGCATAAATTCTATACAACTGTTACAAAATGTTGAGCATGATGAACAAAAAAATAATATACAAGATGTATTTTTTACAATTTATTCGATTAGTTCCATTTACAGAATTCAAGAGGTATACGTGCACATTAGATACAAAACCAAAATTATTTCGCTAGAAAATATCAGCAAATTGTTTTAATTCAATTCATATCAACTTGGTTAATTTTAAGGAAATCGCCGTGGAACATTATTTATGAACCTAACTGTATTTTAGCCCCAGGCGGGGGATTATCCAATACCTTACCTGTTCGAAAATTTTATCGATAAAATCAAATGTGGGACAATCGAGACTAAACCGTCTGCAGCATCTTACAATTCGATGCTTTTCAACGATTACCTCGTAACTGTAGCTTATCTAAGCTGCAGTTACGAGGTTTCCGTTGAAAAGCGACGAATTTTGGTTTGTCTAGAAAATATGTTGTACACATTAAGATGCATTTACAAGAGACTGATTTTAAGTTCCACGGCATATCCAATTAGTTTTGTGAAATTTGTGAAATTTTGGACTGTTCTAATTTGAAAGGTGTAGCAGACGACAATTTCAAGTTGATGTAATTTTAAAGATATTCCATTTTGGGTTTAAAACATTGTGGAGAATGAAGACTTTGCTTGTAACAAGCAATTTCTTCATTTTCCATAATGTTTTTCTAAGCAATTTCTTGTGATGGGGTCAAAAGGCGTCACTGTGAAGTAATGGGTTTTAACCTTGCATTGTAATATTTACGTGTTATTAATTAGCTCATAATGTCTAATTCTCTTAAGAACTACATATCTAAGCTCAAAATGAATCCGCTAAAATCTTAAGATTTCCCTATTATGATTTATGGTTACTTAGTATCTTCATGGTATCTTTCAAAGCTATGACAAGATATGTTAAGACACAGGATCAACCCTTTCCCAAATGAGACCTACCGGTAATTTTACGTCTCTGATAGACGAAGCTTTCACAAAACATTGAAACAAAAGCAGAAAATTCTGATAATCAGCATTTCCTCCCCTTTCTCGATCAGTGCAGCACTATGATACGTACATAAATTCCCCACCTTTTAGAAAATCTTCCTAATTTGAGCAACTGCAAGATTAGGTAGTTCGGGAAAGACTTAAAGTACAACCAGTTCATGATGGGTTAAAATTGATTCTAAGATAAAAGAAATTAAATATAACCAGCTTGCTAATCTACGTTGAAAATTTTCATGATGCCCCTTATTGGGAGATGCAACAGATAATGTCAATAAGTCGCACGATAATGCAAATTATTTTTTGTAATTATCTTAGCTTTATGATGATAATGTGGGCAGATAATCTAATTATCATTGAGGTCTGAGAAAAGGGGCCCTTACAGCATCTGAGACTACCATGTTTCAATATCGTCATTTGCTTAACCCTTTCCCGAATGACAAAATATTAGGGTGATCCAAATTGGCAGCTGCTGCAGACTGCAACATGGATGTTACAAAAGATAAAAATTGTGAATGATATAGCACAGAATACGCTGAGACAAAAGAAAAAATGCTGGTTTTCAGCATTTTCTTCTTTTGTCTCAATGTTTTCTCAAGCAATTTCTATCAGCGAGGTCAAATCCAGGTCTTGTTTGGGAAAGATCCCTATTCCAAAAATATCTGCTTTTGACACATTCAAGGAAATAGCTAGGGAAAACATTGTGGCAAAAATTGGCGTCGACATTTTTTGAAGCTATGATGTACAGATATCGAAACTTTATCAACATCAATTTTGTAATCCACACCAACTTTCAAATAGGAGCGACCCAAAGTAAGCCCGATCAGGCCCCATGACGCTCTCTTACAATTGCTACGGGTCATTAAGAAGCTATTAGAAAATAAAATATATCTTGATCAGACTGTGCGTATGCACAGGCTGATCAAGATCCATGATGTTTTCAAATGCAATAAGGATCATTTTCCCAGGTCCCGGCTAATAATTTATTATTACAATCAGCATAGAGTCGGAGAAAAATAATTAAAACGGTTGTCGGTGGGTAGAAATTAAAACAATTGAAAAGAAAGAAAGAACAAAGTGAATTCACTTATTACCTGACAACAAAAGGCCCTTTGATTCGCATGCACTTATACGAGCTTATATGCACCGCTACTTGATCTTTCGATTACAGTTCAAATTCATTTTGGCTTACATTTCTGGGTTGTATTAAACAGGTATCAGCCTTTTAAATGGAGCTAGAAATATATTAACCCTCGAAAAAACTTAAGTACGTTCTCAGACTCAGACCTGAGCCATGCTCAAATCACACAAAATCCATGTGAACTTCAATTAAATACCAATCAACGTCGATTGGTTTTCAATTGAAGTTGAGCATGTACTCATGAGTATGTACTTAAGTTTTTTCGAGAAACCAGGGACTGGCTTTTGGTGTCCTTTGTGGAAACAGTTTGGGAAAACTTTGGGACAAAAAGAAAAAGAAAAAATAAAATGCTGATTACCAGTATTTTCTCCTTCTGTCTCAATATTTTTTCGTGCAATATAAAGACCCCATCTTTGTCGACATCCATTTTGTCCTCTGTACCAGCATTTAACCCTTTCCCAAACGACAAAGTTTTGGGGTGATCCACTTCAAAAACTGTCACAAAAGACAAAAGGCATGATGTTTAAGATAGAATTTGTGTAAAACATAGCACGAAAAATTTTGAGACAAAAGGAGAAACTGCTGGTTATCAGCAGTTTCGTCTTTTGTTTCAATGTTTTCCCAAGCCATTTCTATTAGGACGTCAAAAAACGTCTTGTTTGGGGAAGGGTTAATTTAGAACAATATGGGTTTGGTTGTCTGCGAAAGTATATGTATAAAGCCAAAATATACAAACTAATGAATCATGTCTATATAAACTGATTTAATCCATTACCAAACGACAAATTTTTAAACAGATACAAATTCAAAGATCATGCAGACGACAATTTTAAGTGGTTGATATCGTACATTTTTGTCTTTTTGGGTAGAAAACATAGTGGGAAATGAAGAAATTGCTTGTCAAAAGCAATTTCTTCATTTTCCACAATGTTTTCCAAAGCCATTATCTTGTGGGGAGTCAAAAGGAGTTTCTTTGTTGTAATGGCTTAAATGTAACCATTTTTTCGTTTATTTTTACCCATTTACTGTGTTTTCCGCTTAAAGACGATTGAGCCGTGGTATTTTCTTTAGACAAAAATCATAAGAAAACTAAATTCGCCACATTGCGCACTCTTACGCACGATTACGTCCAGTCAAAACCTATTTTGGAGAAAGACAGCAGAGCTAGTCAAAGGCTATAGGCAGATAAAGATCAGCAAAATGTTCGCTTGTTATGTCCCGTCTTACATATGTTTAAGGGGGTTCGTAAAACCACGTAATGTTACATGTGATACTTTTTTATATAATGGTCAATATTCTTTAATAAGTCTGGTCTTTATAAAATAGTTGTTACATATCCGAACCTATTCGGGCGCGGTCGTAAACATTCGGCGGTGGAAAGTTTCACCGCCGAATGTTTTCGTCCTCACTCGAATAATTCCGACGTCGCTCGAATCTCATTTGGGGTGGACTACCTTAATCAGGTTGCACCGACTATTTCTTGTGACCACTTCCAAGATGAAAATACACCTCATTGCATGACCTTTCTATTTTCTTTTATTATTCTTTCCTTATTTATTTCCAAATTGTGGTGTTCCAGGACAGCCCGACTGTTATTGTTAACCCTTTCCCAAACGACAACATTTAAGAGTAATCCACTTCAAAAACTGTCATAAATGACAAAATGGATGTTATTAAAGATATGATTTGTGTAAAATATGGTACAGAAAATATTGAGACAAAAGTAGAAACTGCTGGTTGTCAGCAGTTTCTTCTTTTGTTTCAATATTTTCCCAAGCCTTTTCTAACAGGGACGTCAAAACCAGGTCTTGTTTGGGAAAGGGTTAAACCGAAGTTACCGTGCGCTGTGAGTATTTATAAACAAACGCAATCGTTTGCAATATTGACAATAATGAGCGCACGGTAATTTCGGTTCAACAATATCTTTAAACATGTCCTTTTTTCAAAATAAACTTGTGACGTCAAAGCAAACACATTCTTCATCTAGTTTTTTTTTTTTTTTTTTTTTTTTTTTTTTTTTATAATAAGTAGGATAACTATTATTTTTATAAATAGGTATCAATCAAAGCTCTGTGAATAAACAGAAAATAACATAATTCAGAGTATTACAATTTCTGGAAACGATCTCTACGACATCTAACCCTTTTTAAACAATTTTACTCTCAAATTTCTACTGCTTCATTCTAACGAAAAAAAAAAAAAATACTCTAAAAAATGAATAATTTCTAATAATGTATGCCGAAGTAGAAAAAATGAACACTTCAAAAAGATAGAAGAAGAATTTAAGGTAAGGTCTGTGTAATGGGCTATGTGACCAGTTATGGAACGAAATCTGTATGGTGCGAATAGACAATTTCAGGGGAAGTAATTTTCATTGCTCTCAAATTTTGAATGTTTTACTTTTGTTGGGTTTTATGCCTACTCTTCATACAATTTAGACACATTTTCAAAAAAAAATGTTTAGAATATTCTCCGGAATTCTGAGAACGCTCAATTGTTACCGTTGTTACGAAAACAGGCGATATTGTATGTAACGGTATTTTTAAAATGCTTGGACTTACGGACGTCACGGAATAAGTCGAAATATAACGATTATACGGGAAGTGCATTACACAGGTCTTACCTTAAGATTATGCTGGTAATTGGTATTTTCTTCTTTCTTGAAAATGGTTAAAAATGATTCTTGTCATCATAAAATAAAATTGCTCGGGAAGGAATCACTCTTTTGATTTTGATATTACCTAATAGGCGATGTAGACTAAGATCAGCATAATGTGCAATATGATATAGTTCTATGCTGTCTGTGGAGCGGCCTGACTATTCTCGGAACAACATGGTTGAGAAAGTTAACCCTATATAGAAAACGGAAAATTGCTTCATAACTTTTCATAACTCGTTTTCCAACAACATTTATTGAAAGGCTTTCCAACAACATTTATCGGGAATAATGTTAAGAGTTTTGGAAAGGTTTTAGCGGAACGCCCTCGCCATTATTTTGGGTGGAACTCGTTAATATAACTACTGGTATACCACTCGATTTATGATCCGTCTCAGAAAAGCGTGGAAATTAATTCTGATTTTTTTATACATCATGGCGGGGATCTGGGAAAATGGTGCCCGTGACATTCGAGACCAACAAGGATCTGGATCAGACTGTGCATACGCACTGTCTGAGTCCAGATCCATGTTGTTCTCTTACAACTGCTTTATCATCTGCGCCAACATGGGGGGGGGGCAATTTAGCGTGTATCAATTTCAATTTTAAAGCTACTATTTCCCAGATTTGGACCCAAAAATTGTCAAATACAAACGAAATGTACACTTTTTAAGCTTTATATGACCTGATTAAATGATTACGAGAAACTATTGAAGCAACGACTCATTTTTTCGCAATTTGATACCAAATTCATGAAGCGATGTCGAAAGTAGGTCAAAACAGTAGGACATGCGACTTTCTTAAATGACGTCACAACATACATGATGACGTCATATTGAAATTTAAGTATGAATCTCGTTTGAATCATGGTCCGCGCTGTATGCGCATGCGCAACAATTTAAAAATAATTCTAACCCTATCAGTGATGGGGTTGAATTTAGGCTTGGATTCTCCCTAAATTCAGCTATCTGTCTTGTAATTTCGGCTCATTCTCTGTCTGAATCGCATATTATTAACCATCCCGAGGTGGTCAACACAAAAGTTTTGCATATTTTTTCAAAAAAAATTCATTTTTTGCAATCAGACCATCTGTTACCGTCGTCCTTTAAAAGTAATTTGGTTGAAGGAAAATAAAAAAAAAGTTGAGAGAAATGTTTAAATACATTTCTAGAAAAACAGAAAATAATTTCTAAGGTTCAACCTTTTCCAAACAAACCCTAAATGAAAATTGCGTGTGAAAACATTGAGGCAAAAGAAGAAATAACATACAAGACTTAAACTCGCTTTCTTCTGATTTTTATCTCTTTCTCTCAGTAGGCCTATTCAAATTGGACAACCCTATATTTGTCGTTTTGGAAAGGGCTGACATTGGATTTTTAAAACTGAAAATAAGAGATATGTGACCATGTGATTGATGCTCGTTTGACCAATGAAAATCAGGAAAATGGCGCAGGACACCAAGATCTATATCAATTCTTGTTTGAGCATTGCTTTTATTCTGAGAATTGTCGCGAATTTCATTTGAAAACTACGTAACTCCATTTTGTCTCCAGCTGTATTAACGATAATTTGGATAGGAATCTGCAATATTTTAAATCACCCAAAACCCGGTACAACCAAAGCAGAAAACATGTCTTTTGAGGTCTTTTGAAGGCTTCCTTTTGACGTCGCTATCAGAATTGGTCTGCGAAAACATTTAGAGAAAGGAAGAAATTGCTTTTGATTTTTTTTCATAACTTTCTTTACTGCAGCATTCACATTTATTCGCATCAATTACTCCGACGTCTCCACCTCATTTCAAATCGGATCACCCTCTATAATGTTGGTGTTTATGAAAGGGTTAGTTTTAAGTGGATAGAAAGACGTTATTTTCCTTGAATACCCACTCTGCTGATGGTATCAGGCTATCGCGGACTTATCGCAAAAATTTACACGTGGATCCTACAGATCTAATTTAAATGGAAAATATCGTAAAAAGAGATAAACATCAGAAGAAAACGAGTTTAAGTCCTGTATTTTGTATGCATTCAAAGAAATCCTAGCACTTCCTTGCTTATTCTCTTTTCTTGTAAATCCTTTATTGTACGAACACACAACTAATAAATTCTAAGCATCCACAAAGTAAATTAATATGTCCATTAAAAATAGTTTACATTTCAAAGTGACGTGTACAAGTGAATGGACATTTTGACAAATAAAAACATTATATTTTATAACGGATAATTATGTCCATCAAGCAAAATGTACAAAGACAACGAACATGCTGCAATATAAACTTATATATAATCTATAGTCATTTATGACATTTTTCAGTGTAGTTTGAATTAAATTCAAGAATTATGACAATCGGGGAGTTTTAAAAAATAAAAAAAGTATTTTTGAAATTTTGAGAATGCGTGTATTTGATTTCTTTTAAAGAGAAGACTTTCCCGTTGATTGTATTTGTTTGTTATATTTTCTCTCTTTTTCAAGAGAAGAGAATCAGTGAGAATTCATTTTCTACGCATATTATGACTTTTCCGTCGCTGGGGCTACACAATACTCGAATTTAACGATTTAGAGAAATATGTTTTGCAAATAGAAATTTTGAACGGTTCAATATTCATTTTATGCCATTACGATAAGTTTTGTCAGAAGAGAAACTATCCTATGCCCTTTTCATTGGTCAGTATAAGCTGTTAGGAGTTGTCCGATGTCTTTATTTCGAAATTACGGAGAAACGGTTTCCAGTAGCCTCACAAAATTCCAGCAAAGTCTGCAATTTTACAGAAAATAAAGAAATCTACCTAAACAATTGAGAAAATAAGATAAAGTCTGGATTGTTTAATTCACTACGTTTTTTTTTTTTTCTGAATGTATTGGTCAAAATTTTGAATAAGTTGGACTAATGTTTTGTGCAAATTTGAAATATTCCAGCAATTGTATAGAAATGTTTTGCACTTTTTGCCACGAAAGAAAGAAATCTACTACAAAAATTGGTGCAAAAATAATGCCTGGTCCATATAGTTCCAATAAATGGTCTTTTCTCCAGTAAAGCCCCGAAAAAATAATAAAATCCGCGTTTAAACCCAACTTGACGGACGCAGTTAATTGTATTCCTCCGCGAATCGATGAGATCATTCACGTGACCACGCCCCCTGACCAATCAGCGTGCAGTACCGCTTATCGCTACAATCGGATATCGAGGCCGGTACTACAACTAGCTGGTTTTTATTCTCGTCCAATAGTTGGCTATGTTCAAAAACCCGTAACTACAGCTTTTTCAAGATGTAGTTACGGTGCTTTTAAACATAGCCGACGTATAATTTCTGAACCAGTTATATTGTATAGAAACGGTTCGGTGATCATCGTACAACCATCGGGGGCGGGAACTAGATTATTATCTGCGTAATGCCAAAATCAACAAAGTATTTCTGTTCGTGATTGGTTCGTCATTTTCTTGTCGCGTCAACTCGCTTGATATAGGCTGCATTGTGGCGCCATAGAATGATCATGTAAAACTTGTTTTATGAAACAAATATACATTTGTTCGACTTCGTCATAAACAGTGTATCTCTTGTATTTGTAAAGCTGAGTTGAATCTGTTACTTTGCTACAAGGTTTAACCATCTATTGCGGACTTCTTTCATGTTTTAAATCTTGTGTTGAGAGGAACTATTTAGTGAAATACTGCGATTGCGCATTCTGGACTAAACGATTAGGAATCTCTCGGCTGCAAACTCGGGTTCTCATTCGTCTGCAAAACCTGACTGGATATCTGGAGATTAGCATCATATCAGCCGAAATAAAGCTCGCGTTGAAGGTGGTTCCGAATAATCTTCATACATCACGTGATCTAATCAGCGGAAAGGAGTAAAATTGTTTAAAAAGGAAGATGTGAGGACGTTGATAAGCTGTTTTGCATTGTAAGTTAGATCTCGATTTTGGATTTAATCGAGTTGGGGGTTTGCGATTATCTTTCGGACTATTGAGGTGCTAATTTGTGGGAAAAGTTAAAACCAAGACAATGGTGGGATATCAAATTGATTCATCTAAGATATCATTTTTGGAAACGATGTTGTAATGATATCGCACTGTTGATAAATTATCTGATATCTTAAAGTGAAATTTACATGTACATGTAATACAATTGTACAATTTGTGTCATTTGATTTTTATCTCAATATTAACTAATTGTACTTTAAAATATTAGAAGTAGATCTACATAATATTGTCCGACCATGCTTCTTTGAAAACGAAAGTTGTGTTCTCAAAAAGAAGTAACCGCCATCCTTGTAAAACTTAATTAAATCTTGTGATTTCATTTCATTTTTTTTTCAACATTAATGCCAAGTGTTTTTTTTTTCTTTCTTTCTTTCTTTTTCAAAACATCAATATTTCAATAAAATTGAACAACAAAATCTGAAACTTAGACCTATAGATTAAGACCTACAAATCATCAAAAGCTGTTGATATATTGATTGAGTATAGGTAATATACATGTATCAGTCATAGACAAATATTATTTTACATATTGGCACCAGGTTGTAGCAAAATATTGACATGCCCTAACACAGTACCATCTATTACAGATATTCAAAATATGAATAATTGCAAAATCTATGTTCATCAGAAAAAACGAAAGACTGAACAAATCTAAATATGGTGTTGCAGAACACAATAAACATTAATAGGATGCAAGCTTTTTTCCCCTACAACTGGAATATGAAAAAAAATCTTATTTTTAGAAATTTCTTCTCAATACTCAGTATTTATTTCTTGAAAAATTATATTGCTTGGTTATAGTGGTTTTAGTGAACTAGGACAGATCATTATAAATATGTGAAAATGGTAATGTTATACTTAAATACAAAAAAAATAAAATAATGAAAACCTTTCTTTATAAGTTTAATAAATTTATATTTCTTTCCGAAAGTATCTATTCTGAAAATCATTCTATTCTTACTAAAAAGAAAGCATGTCTTGTTTCACAGCAATGATGAAACGTATTTAGAACTCATTGTAGATTTTAAAACTGTATATCTTTGAAAATACATAGCATTTCCCTTCATATTATGTCTATATAAAACCTTTATCAAATTAAAATTTTCTTCCTTTCTGTCATTATTTTTCATGCCTTTCTATGTTTTCTGTTTTCAGTGTTTGGACGTCACTCCACATACGTGCCAGTGATAGACATACAGAACTCAGAAAGAAACTCGGAATTACGTACTTTTACAAACTAGAAATACAAACATGGTGTATTCGAACTGAAATATACGACTTCTCGCTTGTTGTTCGACATTTTTGCTCATACATGAGGTTAATACAATCATTTGTGTGCAAGTTTGTATTATTACAGATAATTATATGAGTGATCAAAGTGTGGAGAGTTCACATTAAATAATAACTTACAACAAATACAAAAAAAAAAAAAAAAAAAAAAAAAACTCGAACTTTTGTAACAAAACTATGGAGTCTTTAGCAGAACAGCAGCACACACCCTGGCTCCGACCTGACGCCTCGCGGTTAGGTAACGGGTATGAGCCGCCGGTTGGAATTCCTTCAGAGGATATCAGCGAAATGTTTACGTTCCCGCACGGTTTTGAAGGTAACTCCTCACACATGAACAGGGCAGCCAATTACTACTCGAACTCGGCACGTGCGATGGCCGGCTATGGAGCTTCACATGGTATGTACAGACTTACTTATTGACTTATTACCAAACGGCAAATTTTGGGCTGGTCCAAATTGAAAAATGATGCAGACGACAAATTCAGGTGCATAAAATTGTACATTCTATGGTAATCTTGTGTAGAAAACATTGTGGTAAAAGAAGAAATTGCTTGTCACAGGCAATTTCTTCATTTTCTAAATGTTTTCCAAAGCCATTGTCTGGAAAGGAGTCAAAAAGAGTCACTGTGTGGGAACGGGTAAAGACCGAACTTTGTTAAAGTCAAGCAAAAAATGGTGAATATGCAAAGACCAATTTTTATCTGTACATAGAAAATTGACCATCGCTTGCAGCTCACTGTTCCTTTTTGGACTATGCGATATTACCCTATATTACGTTAAAAGAAACATAACTTTCTCCTATTTTTCGCAACTCAATGCAATGACAAGACTTTGAAATTATAAGAGAGGGATTTTTTTTTTACTTGTCTCGAAACGTCGGGCCAAAAATTTGTTAAAACGTGTTTGTAATCAAACACATTCTAGAGTAGAGTCTCATCATATCAATTATGCCAAAAAAATCTGCAACCTCTAAATGTTACTATTTTAAAATTTAGGAGGGGGGAATAAAGTATAAAAAATAATATGCAAGCTATATATGTGTGTAGGAAGTCTATTTTGTTCCTAATTTAAGACTTGTTACGCCACACAGTATGACTAATACCTATTTCTCTAATTGTTCCACCGAAGTTTTTGAAATGGAAAATTTGAAGTAATCGCTTCTGTGGCTTTTATTCAAGACTATCTTATCATAAAACTTTTGACATGTGTCTTCTGCCATTTGCCTAATTAGGTTGTTGTATAGTTTACCATTGAGAGATCGAATTTCTAATGACACGAACTTAAGTTAATAGAGTCGCACTAGTATATTCAAGTTTAAACAGATACTTATGTACTAAAACAAAAATAACATGTCGTCGCAAAAATAATACTTTATGGCAAAACAGGCTTACACCTATTTGGTCAGTAAATGATAACCCGTGCATTATGAGCCTTCTTTTTCTGTTTAGGACTTACAAAAAATTCTTTCCACCACACGAAATACTGCAAAATAGAAAAAAAATGATGTTAAAAAGGAAAATGACTTTAAATAGTGACACGATCTTGCTAAAATATATTTTATAGGCGGATAAACTGATTTGAACAGTTTCTTCTAGTTTATAACTTTCCGAAAAACTCAGTTAGGCCCCCCTACAAAGCTCGCTCCTTTAAATAAGAACATAATTATGTCCTCGCTGATACAAGACAAACATGAAATACACAAGAACTGTCAATCTGTCCAGACGTGAAATGAGCATGAAATAGACATATCGAAAACACGCCACTTAAACACCCTAAGTAGGAACCGTAATTAATTGAAGTTTACAAATTGTAATAGCTACTAAATATCATCTAATAAAACCCCTCTTCTTTGCTCTTACGATCTTGTAAGAAGTTGAAATTTAATAGCACTTCTAATGTATACTTTAAACAGAATAAAGAATGTTGAAATGTGAATTTTTTGACAGTGTGTTTTTCTTCGCCTTTGTTACAAATGTATGAATAGGTGCAAAGAATCGCTCTTAAAGTACGAAAATTTTCCTACCCAAAATAGAAAAAACGGCGAAACCATCGACAAAAAACAACAACAAACATTATATTGCTTAGAATAGAATTAAAAGCGATGTACAAAAATAATAAGAAATTTAGACACAACATAAATGGATTAAGATCAGCATGTCTTTATTTTCTCACACATTACAATTAGATATTCCTATACCAGCAGCCTAGAATGGTATGCGATTTTTAAGCAAAGCCAGATGAGACAAATTAACTCTTTCGGGGTGAATAAAAACGGGACACTTTCTGTTTTAGAACATTTAGTTTCTTTTGATTAGATTACGAAATAATAGAGGCGACAAGGTATCAAAGTTTCCATTAATTCAATCGGATGACATAGAAAAAAGATCAGACTGCACGGCATGTGCCGTCTGATCTAATTCTATGTCATCCGCAAAAGTTGTCACATTTCTAGAAATTCTCAAAAGGCACAAAATAATCTTTCAAGAAGAAAATGGCTAACTGCAAACACATGTTTTCACAACTTAATAACGATAATTGCCCGAATGTCCTGAATTAGGTGGAACTACTAAAGACACGGGATAAAGTTTAACTAGCAGAAAGCTATGCCACGACAACCTTAATTGTTTAATAACTAGAGGAAATTTGTTGCTTTTTACCCGTTTGATTTGATAGAGGGTTTCTGGATTCTTATGGTGACTAAAACGCTTTATTTAAGTAAAAAAGAGAATAGAATCAACTGAAGGAATTAATAATAAAAAAAGCAATAATGCGAAGGCTACATTTATTGCTCCGTACAAAATTTATAAGGATAAATCCACACCAATTTATGGTAAAACGTCCTTAGAAATTAAATAAAAAAATAAATAAACCGGTGGATCAACGCATTTTAATACATAAAAACAACAGCTTAAATATGAAAGAAAGGAATGGTAAAAAAATAAAAAAAAAAGAAGAACGAAGTCACCTCTTGAATAAAATCAAAAATGATAAAGTCGATGGTTTTGGTATGAAATACGAAGATAAAAGATAAAAAAGATAAATAGATCACCAACGTGCATCTTAATTGGACTTACAATTTCAATACAAATGTCCGAGTTTTGCTAAGAAAACATCTTTTTCTCGTGTGGAGGATAAAATCATTATGGTTTGAATAACTCGGGGTACACACTCAAAATCATTCAATTTCACAGGCCACAAAATTCGCTGATTTCCCCCAAAACAAGTTTTAAAATACCTTTATTGTATAAAATTGACATTATGGATGACTCAAATGATGGCCCCATTATATTGTTTTCCCGTAATGTTTGCAATAATCAAAACAGATAATTGAAGAAAAAATCACAAGTGCCATCATTTTTTGATTATCACAATTTTTGAAATAAAATAAACAGCGTGGCATCTTCACCCTTTCTCGAAAAGAAATCTAGAAAGGTTAAACATTAAAATTATTGTTGTCGAAAACACAAATTCTTTCGGAAACTGATTCTTTGAATGTTAGAACACATAGGAAATTTTGAGGGAAAAGAAAGCGATGGCAGCCAACATTTTCTTCTTTTCTTTAAATGTTTTCTGTAAAGGTGTCCGACAAGGGCGTTTAGGCAAGTAAACAGGGAAAATTACATAGGATGTTTTTACTATTAGAATTCATTTTCCCTCACCTTTCAAGAACGGTTTAATTTGCAGTATCTAAAGATTCGCGTTCAAAAATTAAACCTTTAAAACATGCACCCCTTCTTATCAGCCAAATGTTACGGGTCATTGTTTAAATTTCCCGCCCAAGGTTATTTCTTCATTGTTGAAATACTACGAAATAAGCCTACAAAATAGATTTAGGATTTAGCCAGAAAAACGAATGGTAGCTTTTTGGGACCGGAAATAGGCCCTTTTTAAGTTGTATTAACTCTTACCCAAGGCACAAAATTTTACACCGGCCAAATTGAATAAAAGCTGTGTACGATGATTTCAAGTTGGTGAAATTTTAAAGTTTTCTGGTATCTACTGGTAGAAAACATTGTAGGAAACGATGAAATTGCTCGACACAGGCAACTTCTTCATTTTCAGCAATGTTTCCTCGTAGTTTTCTCCTTAGAAAGCATTAGGATAGTCGAGGAATGGGTAAATACCACTTTACATCTATCATCTAGAAATCTATATTCACCAGACTATAATTTCTGTTATCATAGATTTGATTTTAATGTGAGCTTTTATTGGCTTATTTATGATCAACATTTTTTTTATTTTCAAAAATGTAGTTGGATACCTCCAAATTATCAAAAAAATACTATATTACAAAATTCACAACCTTGAATGCTCTTATAAATACCAGAAAGTTAGATTCATGTTCAAAAATGTGTTTGAGCTGAAGAAAACAAACAAGTAAAAATGAAATAAGAAAAAAAAAAAAGATTTGGAAATTTGGCTGGTTACATGTTGGTTTAAAACAGGAACGGTTATTTATTTGTTAAAGTAACCATATTTTACACTATTTGATTGTTCGTCTAGCTGTTTTTCTTTGACAGTAACATCATTTTACATACAAAAATGTACAAGCGGGATACAACGCTTTACAAAGTTGCCTACTCAATTTGTTGTTATTAATATTTTTCACGAAATTCTGTCTTTTTTCCCCACATACATAATGCCAGGAGAAAAAATGTCTTAATTATAACAATAGCCCGTGCTAGTAACCGGCCAATTATTGTTATGATGATGACAAAATGTTGAAAGTTCAGAATAAGTCAAGTGCCTGAAACCAGACACTCTGTCTCGTGCATAAACTGTTCACTACCACTGCTTCCGAAAATAATTTCACGTAATAGTAGTCTAGCAACCTTTCCCCTCAATTGCGTAAAAAGGATTAGGCGTTCCAGGCTAAAACTTATTTAGTGAAAAGAATATGTTGACATACCACAAAAAACATTGTTGGAATTGAAGCCATTGCTCAAATGAGCAATGGCTTTAAATTTCAAAAATGTTTTCCGTAGCGCTAAAAATCACACACATTCATAACAATATAATGCTACAAGAAACTTGCATAGATCAACTTTTGTACCAGGTAAATGCAATCCTTGTTGTATATGTAACGACGGATCAACTTCCCATAAGTAACGAGTCCAATTTTCAAAAAGAAAATGTTGGATATGTATTTCGACAATTTTGCAATTTTCGTCTTCAAAATTCTACTTATACATTTTTCGGAAAAATATCAAAACATCCAAAATTTAATTACGGGGCATGTATCAAAAGTGTGAATGTATAGTAATACCAATATTTATAGAAATCAACATTTTAACGACATTTTTACAACGTTTTACACATTAGGGTAAAATCTTCATTATTTCATTCTTGTGTATTGATAACTCTGCGGGGATTTTAAAAATTGATTTTCAATAAAAATCCAGATTTCAACATTGTCAACGGTATGTCATTAGGAATAGACTCACAACCCTGCACTCTGATTGATAGGTTTTCTGTCTTAACCCTTTCCCAAACGACAAAATTTTAGGGTGATCCACTTCAAAAACTGCCACATTTGATATTATGGATGTTATTAAAGACACCATTAGTGTAAAATATGGTAAAGAAAATATTGAAACAAAAGGAGAAACTGCTGATTATCAACAGTTTCTTCTTTTGTTTCAATGTTTTCCCAAGCCATTTCAATTAGGGTCGTCAAAACCAGGTCTTGTTTGGGAAAGGGTTAAAAAATCGCAGAACACCACATCGTTTTGTCCATGATTTGGACAGCATTCCCTTCAGAATCATTTCATATTCAGACGAAACAATCCTATTACGGAATGACTTTGTATATGGATTAGTATTAAAAATATCGCAACATTTTATAACTTTAATACTAAACGGCATATCATTTTGAAATTCTGTCCAATAAATTTTTAAGGGCAACATCTGTTAAGGTATATGATGAAAAACAATTGCTAAAGCTAGATTTCCCCTCCTTTTTACAGACAGATAAAGTACTTCAACCAAACGAACAAAGATGTCCATTCTTACTACCAATTTTTGCGAGTGAAAACACACGTGCAAGTGACTTTTGAAAAATGGGTTTTCAGTAGAAACTAGTCCCCGTTGAAGATCATCTATTTTTTGTCGCTGAATATAATGGTAGCCCGGAACGTCTACACGGGTTATTTAACGACAAAATTGGCCTCTAGTAGATGATTTACGTCCCCTTGCTGTCGTATGCTTACGTTAGGTTCAAATTGTAGATTGGTACCCAGTACTAGATTTTCACGCGAAGCAAATGTGATATGAAAGGTTCCACATAAGGAAGTCGACAAAGATTTCGATATTTTGCAGTTGTTTCAGTGATATTTGTTTTCTAATCACCATCAGTTTCGCCGATGCATTTCAGTGCTGATATTGTTGATGTTATTTTGCACATTTCCTTTCTATGTTATTATCTGTAAACTTCGTCAAACCTTGTTTAAAATTCAAAACAAAATTATCGCCTGATAACGAGTCAAATCTGACTTTCGTCTTCGTTTCCTGGTTTTGTCCGTTTCCGTAGTTCTTCCTGTAAAATTGTGACAGTTTCAAGGTCCTGTTTTAAAAATATCCACCATGCCGACATATGTGTTTGTACTTTAAACAATCGAACCCTTATGTTTAATTGTCTTATTCGTGAAACCAAATGTGCTTATAAACATTGATGAAATGATAAAAAGGCATATGTATACGCTTACAAAAATAGCAATATTTATAAGTCAATGCTGTTGACAATTCTTCTATCAGTGAAACCAATCTTATGAGAGCAATACTCATAGCCCCAGATAACTTAGTTACCGACCAAATCATTGGGCACTAAAAGTTGCGAAAATAAGCACGCAACGACAAACACAAATTAATACATTGATATTGAAACGAGAATTTCAACATGTATTGCAGTTTCAAAACAGGAAATTGATTTTGAAAGAATGTACATGAAATATGAAAACAAAGTTGTTTATGGAAATATTACGATTACTAATGCTGTAAAAAGTCATTAAATGTCAACACATTTAATCATCCCAAGAGTAACCACGACCTCGTAAATTATGAACAATGAAAAACAAAGTTTCAAGTGGAAAAATCAATTTCTAGTTTATCCCTTTAACTTAGCAAAACAAACATAGTCAAATACAGGAGCAGGGATATTTCTTTTTATTTCGCTTTAACGTTTTCTGTCGCAGAAAATACAACCCATAAGTTGCAAGTTGTTGTTGTTGCCGTTGTCGTCGTTGTATCGAATTTTGAATATATTGAAATGATTTTGACCAGTTGTAAACTTTCTAAATAGAAAACAAAGACAAGCGTAGGAGTTAAGTGTTTTATGCTACAATTCTTTTAGGTGTATTGCTCTAGAAAATTGCTCATTCCTTTTGAATTTACCGGAAAAATAAAAAAAGATGCACACATCGTAGCTTAAAGCAGTAGCCCATCAACCTATTCGTTTACCAGTATGCTCGGTTCTAATCGAATTTGGCCATCATCAGCTTTGATTCTTGTTTCATAACTTCAAGACCTTTGAATACCGTTTTCAAGGGTCTGATGTGACGACAGAAACATATCGCTGCTTTTTTCACAAACCTCGTAACTACAGCTTGTAAAAGGTGTAGTTACAAGGTTTTTTGAAGAAAAGCGACGACATTCTAAATCATCGCCTGACTCCTCTAATTTCTACAACTTAGCTTAATTACGAGGCTCTCAATTAGATGTCAATTTCGCTCAACATATTCGAGTGTTTTCATATTTATTTTAAAACCGAGAAAAGAGGGGCCCTATTGTATAGTGTTAAATAGCCACGATAGTTTACAAGTTGAAATTACAACAACAACGAAAAGTTTCGAACAGCACTATTTTAAATGATACATAGAACCATGTGCACTTACAATGTGTTGCCACCAAGACATCGATTTTAAACTAACCCTTTCTAAGAAACAACTTATGTTGGTGATCTGCACAAAGACTGTTGGTTAAAATAGCCATGAGAGAAGAGAAGAAAATCCTGGTTGCCGACCATTTTCCCATTTTCCTCAATGATTCCTATGTTATAATTCACAGTTTTCATATTTTCTGTAGCATTATTCAATCGTCTATAACCGTTATCAACTTGGACCTATTTAAATTCTGTCGTTTGAGAAAAGGTTAGAATTAACAGTTCCAAGTGGTTCCTATCAGAAGCCCCTTTCACAAGCTCACATGCTTGAGTAGGGGGGTCGGGCTGACAGCTTCACTCCCGGATCGTCGAAAACAGCCACTTGTTCCGTGCAAACACTTCATACGTGCTTATGTAAAGAATCATCGTAGAGTTAAGAGCCCCTTTACCCTTTCACAAACAATTTCTACTTTTGACATTTGACATCTCAAGAATTATTATTAGAATAATATTCGAAAAATATTGAGAGAAAAGAAGAAAATGCTGGTCACCAGCATTTTCTTCTTTTCTCTCAATATGTTCGACGGTTTGTCATTCATATTCTTTGCTTAGTGTTTCTATTCTGTCATCATCATCATCATCATTTATTTAGACAAGTAGATATTTTAGTCATTTGGGAAAAGGTAAAGCCTCATCGAAAGCGATACTTAACTGTCAAAGAGCATCACACACAGTGCATCTTAATCTTGTTATCATTTAGTTTTCTCTTTCATACAATGGTTACAAATACGGATTTGTGCATGCGCCATTGCATCTCAAAATCCAACGTTCTCGATACTTGAGTAATGAATTAGAATCTCCTTTTCTTCATACATTTAAAAGCCTCAAAACAATGTTTGTTATTCAACTCAAAGCTCTGGATCATATGCTCAAATAAGAATCATTGAAAGTGTAAACATGAGCATTAGGGCAGTGTCGCTGAAAAACTGAAGCATTCTTCCCTTGCCTAAAATGTTTCGTAAAGCTTCTATCTTACATGTCCCTTCGGTCAAAATCGGCCGCAGTCTGACCCAAGACGACATTTTCACATGATAAAGCACACTTGGTATGGTTGAGTAAGAAGAATTCTCATTCCAAATAGCGGAGTTTTCTAGGCAGTGTCGTTTTACCAACGAGGTCAGGTGTTTTGCATTATACACAGTTTATTTAAACATTAACCCTTGTTGCTTTGTGATTTAGGGTAAATTTAAGCTAAAATATACATAAACATCACATTTTGAAAAATACATGTACTTATGTTTGCATAAACATCAATAAATCCTGCCAAAACCACAAAAGAAATAAACAACAACAACAACAACAACAAAACGACGAATCATTTTGAAATACCGATCATTTTACTCTATACCATTATTTCTCAGTAGTATTGGCGCCCATTAAACTTGAACGTTTAAATGTTAGTGAAACGGTCGTAAATTCAAGCATGAAGGCATATCATAGACAAGTTCCAAGCAGTTTCCAAACAAAACAAACCATAATCATCAACATTCTTCCACATTTATAAACACAAAAAGTGTGGGAGACGCCAGTGTTTCGACTTGGAAGTGAAGGTTCGAGTTACGGGCTATCTCAATAAATGTACCGGAAAATTATTGCAAATTAGCCATGCAATGTACTTTCCCCTAAATCGAGTTAAAATCGCAGTTCTAGGGACTTAATTGGTCCCTAATTAGTTATTAGGGGATTTTAGTGCACTGCCGGTTTCTGGAAACGAGCATATTCTAGGTTTCATCTTGGCTTTTTGAACTAATCCTGTATCTAGTCTGAGAATAAACATTTAACCCTTTCATATTTTGTACCGTGGATTGCTATGCTATCGACTGACCTTCAAACCATTGTAACAACAGCTTAGACAAGCTGTTGATACAATGTTTTGGAGGTCAATCGAATGTTGGTGTTGCAGTTACTGTAGACATTCTGTAATTTATATCACAACATTCCATTTTGTCTCGTAAAACTGTCCATTGTTACGTATATGTCCGCTATTATGTCAAATTATTACTTTCTTTTAAAGATACATACAATCCAAAGGTTAAGACTATTACATGAAATAGATAAATTTGTGTTACAGAAATGAAAAGCATTTTATTTTGAAACCCCAAAGTCACATATCTGGGTCATCATCGATTGAGACATATCTGATTCGAAATCTGCAACAGGTTTTTCACCTTGATATTTTTAGTTTAATTTTCCTAGCTTATTGTGTAGTGTCTTTTCAATCAAAAGTTTAATTTAATTGTAATATGTTTCTTCAGGTGGTTACACTCTAAATGATACATGTATGTACCCCATATCCATTCATAAATCTACAAGATACGTTACTAAATAACCCAACATTGTAAGACTCGGGTACGTTACATTTAGCTATTCATAATTTTCACAATCCCCACCCCACACATACCGAAAAGAACACACAAGTCCATTGTGTATTAAAAATGTATGAAATTTAGTATTTTCAAATAGAAATAGAACCCCGAATATCATATAGCATTATCAATTTTACAAATACTCCCGCATAATAAACGCCGGTGCAAAATAATAACGCGTGTATTTATCAAAAATGCAGTTTTGGTGGCATATACACCCTTTTTAAAATCAGGTATGAATTAATGTGGTTTAAAATAAATTCAGACTTCATATGAGACAACACATTTCATTTAATTCAGCACCCACAATTATCATGCATTTTCTTCTAAATCGTTTTCGAAGACACTTTAACTACAGCTTGAAAGGCTGTTTTTAAAATGTTTTTGAATCCTTGGGTAAAGGAAAAGTACACTAACAGAATGAGAAATTGTAGAGCAACCGAGTTGTTGTCAACCATAATTCTAAATACATGTAGATCTACATGTACAGAAAAAAAATAAGTCTATAATAAAGATAATTCAAATTTTATAAATTTCTCTAATTTTGATACTCCATAATATCCCAATATGGGGTAAAATGATAAATGCTGGGATGGCTAGGGTGGATATAGGATACCGCTACTTTTCTGCAGAAACCTCGTATCTGCAGCTTAAAACAAGCTGCAGATACGAGGTTTTTGCAGAAAAGCGACGATACGAAATACTAGAGACATTACAAGTTGGTAAACGGTATGTTGCAGTGTTCGTAGCCGTGCGTCGACTCATATTAAATGCATACCTCCGGGTAAATTTAGAATTAAATAGGTTCATTATGCTAGTCAGACGTCAGCATATTTTATATGTAACATTGATTTACAGAATAAAATTTAAAATGCTCTCAGTGAAATTTGAACGACTGGTTTTGCAAACTTGTTTCTATATAGGCACTGTATTTTCAGACTTCATTGAGACTGATTAACTAGTAAATGTACAATTAAGATTACATGCGTCTGAGAGATAATTTGAAGAATTCGAAATCGTGTGGTATGTTAAATTCGTGTCAAATGTGAGAGACTCTAATCCGGTGTTTCACCTAGTTGATGGATCCATACCACATGTTTAGAGAAACAGCACTAAAAGCACGTACATCTGAAACGTGATGTAGAACCTTGTCATTGATTGAAATAGATTTTGTATGCATCTAATTGAAGGGAAGATTGAATTGATTTTAAAAACACTTTAATAAATGTTGTACATGTATGTAGATACCCAATCATTTTGGACTAAAGATATCATCCCATTAATAATCATTGATATTTTACCAATCACAGGTCTTTGAATTTGTATATTGCTATAGATCTATTGGAACGAAAACAAAGCGACAATTGTTCAGAGAATCATTCATAGATTGGTTTAACAATTCTTATTCATCCTATATTCCAGGAGGAAGTAACATATACAGACCAAACTTTCACCACCCGTTAAACCCCTGGGCGCTGGACAGCAAGCCCGTCGTCCCCGCACACACAGGCTGGGGCCTCTACAATAACAAATCTCTCAGCGCCACAACCCCTCTCTCGGTCCATCCATCCTCATCCATCGCAGGTTCGAGCTCCTTCAACTTCCCCCCGACCCCACCGAAAGACGGAACCCCCGACAACGTCAACTCAAACAACACATCGGCTGTAAACTCGGCCGCTAGCTCGGACTATAGTTCAGATAAATCAGTTGTTTCTAAACAAGAGGATCCCGAGTCTAATGGGCTCTCGTCGTTTTTACCGCCGAATAGTGGGAGCCACACGGCACACCCCGTCCCCACGTACCCGTCATATGTTGGCGCGGAGTACAGCACGGGGCTCGGGTTTCATCATCCGGGCATGTTGAAGTCATCAGTGACGTCACCATCCCTGTCATCACGACCAAGAAATAAGACGAGATCAAGCGCAGGTAAGCCAGTGTGATGCTAGTATACTAACATTTAGAACCCACTTCTTCATTTCTCCATGTACGAGTAGGCCGAACAAAGCCAACAAATTCAAAGATACGTGTAGGAAAACAGAGTATAGCTCACGATAAATGACTGGGCAGAGCATCTCTAGCAAACCGAGAGGATGCTCTGGCAGGTCATTTATCGTGAGTTTTAATAGATACTAGTAAGAGACAATGGTGTCATCACAAAATACAATTCCTCGTTTTGGTTTCTGGTACTCATTAGAAACTTTTATTCGGAAAACATTCAATTGAGTACCCACATGGTAGCTGGATTACACATAAAATATTTATAAAGTCAACATTGCCTCTTATCTGCTCTCAGTTATATTTCGTGGACACATATAGAATTACTTTGGGTTTATTTTGCTTACAAAACGCTACATCATAGAAATATTTCATCTTTTTTTATATCTCAGGATAAATGACCCGACAGAGTATGTCTAGCTATTAGCTAGAGATGCTCTGGCAGGTCATTTATCCGGAGATATACTCAACGGCAATTTTCATCAGCTTTGGCAACGTTAAATGGGGCATATGAAGAAGTGGGTTAATTAACTTTTGTTAATTTTTGACAGCTCTTAATTGAAAATTCCACCTTCCGCCATACTGGTAACATGTTGCAGGCGTCATGTATTCTTCTAGATTGCTAGCAGCCGAATGATTAGCGGGATTGTCTGCTAGCTTTCAATTTGACACCATGACAAGGGCTTGTAATATTTTCTGAATATCAAGATAAGCTACGTCCGCGAGCATGATGGAGCTTCCAGAATAAATTGAAACTTTAGAACTTTAGAAACAATAGCTTGTGTTGCGAGCATTATGTTAATTATGATTTAGGCAGAGGCTTTATGCAATAAGAAACTTGTAACTGGTAGCGACAGAATTATTTGCATTTACGTGTTCAAAACAACGTAAGAAAACATTCAAGTACACTTACCGGTATGCTATTTTGGACGCACATAGACAACAAATCTGATAAGTATGTCAATGTCTTCTAAAGCATTTGTTTATTTTCGCAGAACGGTCAATTTTTGTATGCATCAGTCAATTCTTTTGCTGTTATTATATTTTGACTGGCTTCTTTTCGTTTATATTAATTTGCATATTTGGAAGATTAATTATTTAGAATATTAAAAGTCTGTATTGATTGACAGTCCGGCATTGTGCAGCTACGCCATTTCCCGTCACGTGACTTAACTCATTTATCATGTGACCGTTTCTGACGTCAAAAGTGTTGTTACTCTAATTGAACCCGCTGCAGTTTCGATGCTTTTTGCACCAAATGACTATATATCTAGAACGAATTAAGAAATGAAAATAAAATAACGCGAATAATGTGTAATGGTCAGCTATATGCCACTTTTAGGAGGTATTGATTGAATGAACTAAAACATATGTCTATCTGAAGAAGTTAGATGTTGAGACGGAAATTTACACTGGGTAGAATATGACAATAGCTCGACTTCAAGAGTCAAAGGACGCATTTGAAACGTTGTACTTTGTTTTAACCCTTCCCCAAACGGCAAGTTTTAGGGTAATCCACTACAAAAACTGCAACCAATGACAAAATGGAAGTTATTAAAGCAAGAATTTGTGTTAAATATGGCATAGAAAATATTGAGACAAATGGAGGAACTGCTGGTTATCAGCAGTTTCTTCTTTTGTTTCAATGTTTTCCCAAGCCAATTCTATTAGGGACGTCAAAACCAGGTCTTGTTTTGGAGAGGCTTAAAATACATGTACATATAAAGCGTTCGGAAGCATTTAGATGATAATTCACTCTTCAGTCTCCATTCTTTCCTTGCATTAATATGAATACTCAACAAAATGTAACACTTGTGTTACCTTCTGAAACTCTGTTCAAAATGGACCTTTCTAAAATGTTGTTGTGTATGATAAAGGTTAGAAAGGACACCGTTTTATGATATTCACTACTGTTGTATACTCGATATTAATAACTACAATATATATTGAGTATTTTCCGTTCTGTACAAGTAGGCAGATGTGAATGGATTTTCCGGACCCTGTCTTCGCTAAGTACCTTCCTTCATTTGTAAAATGATGGACATGAAAATAGATAATTATGTTTAATATTTGTGAAATATAAACCTCATTCAAACATCTTTTCTATAAAATTTAGATAAAGGGAATCGTGTGAGATGAGAGCCCAACATCACGTCCTATAAAATTTGTTTCGTAAAGCTTCAAAGTTTGAATATAACTTTTATTTCGCCGATTTCACATTATACTTATTCAAAGTATAATCATGATGTAGTCATAATGTAGTCAGTGTAAGGGAGTATAAGTTAGCTCTGGGCTCTTATTGTGATTAACTGATCCGAGTCATGCGGAAAGGGCTCAAAGAGCCATTGCTGTTTGACCAGATCTTCTTTTGAAGCATAAGCTCGTGTCCATTCCAAAATACAGTATTTGTGTTGTTTCAATTCTTGCTTAAATGTAAGGCGTTCAAATTGCCATAAGGGGTTGCACAAATCTGGACGCAAAATGACAACATCAAATGTTCATTCTAAAATAAACATTTTTTTGTCATTTGCGTCATGACATGGTCCCAATTGTCCCCATCAGCTACTTTTTAACCCTTTCTCGGATCTTCAAATTTAACGTGCTTTCCCTCGTAAACACGTTTGTTTAGACTGTTTTTCAACTGACAATGAGGCTCTTATAGTTCGTCAAAGATTCGATAATGTACATGTTCCACATTCCTTGTAACTATCTGTGTTAACACTTTTACAACAAACTGTTTCTGAAAAACTTGCATGGGGCATACCGTTTTTGTGTGCTAAAAATGTACAATGCCTCTGCTCAGGCCACATGGATTAGATGTAATATACTTTAATGCGCCCATAATTTTTTTCAGAAAAATACTAAATACAATAGGACATTTGTTGGCAATAATTTAATGCAGAAAGGGTTTTGCTTAAACCGAAACGGTTCCAAAATAAACTGCGGTCAATTTGGAACTAATCAGGCGTTAAAGTCAGGAGATTTCGCGGGCAGCAAATCTCGTTTGCCTTATCATCTGCCATTTTGTTTCTGCCAGAAGGTGGTCTTCATTTAACTTTTTACGACATTAAAAATGGTGAAGTTTTATGACATCAGAAATCGGTTTACGTTAAGTAAGCACTGCGGGGTATATGTCCAGTTTCTATCGCCCGTTTCGGTCAAAAATGTTTTAACTACAGCTTAGAATAAGCTGTAGTTAAATTATTTTGGATCGAAACCCACAATATGTAGTACCATTTTCTTACTTAGAAGTCCTGAATGACTAGCACACAGTGTGGTCACTCCATTTTGACTGTGTTTGACCAAAGATTTAAGAAGGATTAGTATCCGGTCAATGGATTCGTCGGTCATATAGCGACTCGATGTCGGCCTTATTTAATTATCGCTTTAGTTAACTTATGTTTGTTTGTTTACGGTATTTAAGCTCTACGACTATGATATGTTGTTATTATATTTCGCGGATCATTTGAAAACTGGTAAATAAATATTACTATAGAGTCGTCGAATGTATTTTGTTTAAATTATGCGTAAATATTACGTTCATTTGAAATAAATTAAATAAATACATGCATAGTTATATGTGTATTTTCAAAATTACATTTTACAACAAAATATAAACTAGGTCATGTCAAAAAGTTATTTTTATTGCGTCACGGCCATAATTGCAATTAGACTGCTACACGTACCCTAAATAATTACTCTGGTTCATTCATACACAAAACATATTGGAAAAAATGATGAATGTGCTTTTTATAGGGATTGCTTTTCACACATACTTCTGAAAATTGATAAATATTGATATTATAATTAGGTTATGATGTTATGATATTAGTATTCCATGTGTTCAAGTGGTCATAGTGAAGTTTGAAGGAACGATAATATTTTCATTATTGTGCAGTTTTGAACAAAATAGAAATTCCTTAATATGATCAATATGCGAATCATTGACATTTATTCCTGTTCTCAAACCGTTTGATTACTAGAGTTTAGATATAAATGCACAAGGTTTATATGCTTGCTTTCCTGTCAAGAAAACGTAATAAAAACTATTCTTATAAATTAAGAAAGGGGACAAAAGGTTAAATGATTGAACACACACAAAACGGCCTAAAACAGACATTATTCAATACGTTAGACGGGTCACAGATGTTTATCTATAATTACCATCTTTTACTTGACTTTTTTGCACACATTTAGTCCTTTCCTAAACAAGACTTGATTTTGACGAGTTTGCAACGTGTAAGTATAGAAAACATTGAAGGAAAAGAAGAAAATGATAGTGTTTGAACACCCCCTTTCAATGCTGCAAGATTAAACCATTCTGTTTTCATTTACAATTGCTTTGTCTCCAGTATTGCAACAGAGACATAGTTATTATATGTCTCTTATTGCAATTTGTATATCAGAGTAATTCGAAACCTGTCCTATCAGGGTGTCAAAATCGGGCCTTGTTTTGGAAAGGATTTAACCAATTTCCAGACAAGTTTAGTGACCAGAGTTTGTTGTAACTATTACTACACTGGTATCACTGACTACCAGACGGTGCCCTATTGATCGATTTTTGATGGCATAATTTTACCTACACAAAGTGCTGAGCATGGTTCTTCCTTGCAGTTTTGACGCAATGCAAAGTGTACCAATGGCTATGTAAAATTCACATGATTACTTATAACTACAGTAGCATTCCTCTCCACAATTTGTAACGTCCCAGTGATTCTCAGATATGCATGCAGATTTATGAAAGTCCAGAGCTAGAGACAAGAGGGTGATGGCTTTTCAAAATGCGATATTTCCTTTATTGTTCATCAAACCCTATGACGTGGATACTCATTGGAATAGTCTCGTTGAGACAATTCAAATGTATACTGATAACATAGAATACCAAAAGTTAGAATGTCTTCATCCTTTCCTATTTGTAGCTTTGCAGTAAAATCATGCTCAATTCTCCCATATACTCTTTTTCTGATCCCGAAATTTAAATCAAGTAAGACTCAAAGAAGACGCAAATTACTTTGGCCCAGTTGCATTAAACGTGTTTAAAATATACCATGGAGGATTAAGCAATGACGATTTCATTGTTTAAATTTAAACATGTAGTTTATTTCCAATTCTACTTCTGCAATCGGCCCCCCTATGCAAAAAATGTTTCCCCACAAAGAGTTGTGGTTCTTTGAATTCTTTGGAAATGACTCCATTGTTCTGATAAGTTGATATGTTTCTATCATACGCACTTGGTTTAATATGTTCACTTTGAAATTCTGATATTTAACACCAACACTTCAATGAAATTTTAATGAATAAACTTGTATTGAACATATATAGCTCTAGGATATACATTTTATGAAAGGTAATTAATACAGAATTTTGTATGTCTGCACACTGAATACATGCAGTGTGTATTGTGTTGTTGTAGTTTCTATGAAATCTTCATTTAACAACATTTTACCCTTAGACTAGACATAGCAAGACATTTTAGCAGAAAGAATGAACTCTACTAAAAAGCAGATAAAAAAATTAGACTGTTCCAATTGGGAAAATCTTGTAGATAAAAAAGGAATGTTGGTAGAGAAAGAAATTGCCCAATCTAACACAGAAAATATTGATATAAAAAGAGAAAACGTTGTTCTGCAAATACATTTGCGTTAGGCCTCTATTTTACCGAGCATCGGTTATGTAGGGATTCAGCTAGTAGCCAAATTTACTGTTTGAGCAAAGATCTGGAAAAAGATCCTGTAAGGCATTTGAGAACAACATGAATCCCGATCAGACTGTGCATACACACAGTCTGATCAGGATCCACGTTGTTCTCTATTAGCTTCTTTTCTTGACCTATAGTGACTTAGATATAGCACCATGGATCCCTATTGGACTGTATTTGACCTCATGCTGGTCTGGAACCTCAGCTAAAATGCTATAAGGTCCCCTTTTCCAGATCCTGGCTCATTTATTTTGCCTTCAACCCGAAACATTGACGTTAAGTTGAAGTGGCCACAATTGTTTTCAAGTAGCTCCCGTGTAATGACTTATGTATTTGATTGTTTTCTCTCTTTCTTCATGACCAAAAATAAAACAAAATCTTCCACGATGACAAGAAAAATACTGAAAGCGACAAGAAAGCGTACGTATATCCATCAGTCGTAATTACCGCTAATTATCGTATAACTGGGATTTATTTCCAGGTTTTAGCACTGTGGGGCGTGGCAAGTCAACACGGTTAGGATTAGACTGGGATTATCTAGCTAAATAAGCCGTGGCTTTGATACCGTACCCTTATCCATAGACTAAGGTCCTTCGATTCTGAATTGTGGGGGAATTTCCTTTGAAACATCGACCCAACTAACAAACCCCTGGGCACAGTTCTCGTAGGTTAGATGGATGAGATGATCATATTTATAAGTATGATGACGACAATGCTTTGGAACATGATAAGTAAAAAGGTGCATTTTTTCAAAATTTTGAATTTTGTTTACCTTAGCTCTATACTCCTTTCTTACTTAATCCAGGATTTTACACACTGTTTTAAATGCATCCTAGCACAAGATCAGAGTGCACATATCTTGTGCATCGTAAGGTCTGATCTCATTCAATAAAATGCTCTTGTCTTATTTCGGCATGACAAGGTTTCGGCCATTTCTCAAGGGAAAGGGTGTGTTCATGAGATTAGTTGAGAAAACCCGCTGTGTTCCGACTCCTAAATTTCTAGACATTTGGCGATTTTTCTGTACCATTTGTTTATATTACGTCATTTCGTATTTGAAACTGAGTTTTTCATGTACTGTTTCCCAATTCTTTATAAATGATGTATAAGAAGGAGAATTTTTTTACTACAACATGTGAGCTTTGTCAAACGTCATAGGGTTTTCCGCCAGGTATCGGGCAATATCGCCACTTTTCAACAAAAACATCGTAACTGCAGCTTAAGACAAGCTACAGTTACGATGTTTTTGTTAAAAAGCAATTATATACTTGAGCCAAGATCTGGAAAGGGTGGGGTAGGAGCATTTATGACATTTTAGACCACCGTGGATCCCGATCCTGATCAACTTGTACCTGAGTGTAGTCTGATCACTATCCATACTGCTTTCTTAAAGTTGCAAGCCTTGAACAATTTATATACGAACAGCATGGATCTTGACCAGAAATGCCATGGTAGTCCCTCTTCGGGTTACTACTTTTTGTTTATAGTTCAGTAGTAGAAATCATTTTACAAACTTAATGAAACACTGAATGAACAACAAAACATACTCTACGACAGAGACTACTTCAGTATTATTAATATTCAACAGAAAACGCCAAGAATGATATAAAATTATTCATGATTCCCGACAAGTCAGAAAACTTCATAATAATTTTAACAAAGTAGTAAACGAGGCCTGCATGAAAATGACAGTGAAAATTAATTTTGACAGGAACATGTGTGCTCAAAAAATCAACATAAATCTTGCTACAGTAAAATGAAATAAAGTATATATGTCATTTCGAATCATGGCCGTTTGAAAGCTTTATACCCCTTGTTCTAGTAATTGACTCAAGCACCGTAAAATCATTTCCAAGAACTTGTAGCTAAAATGTTGTAAATTCGATAGAAAAGGGCAGGTGTTAAAGCAGTTGTAAGTCAAACAGACTGGTTCCTTATTACCCTCCACTTTGTTTGCACTCGAAAAATGCTAAAAGTTTGACAGTTTTGTCTGCTTCGAATTAAATGAAACTGAGTAAATTGGTCTGAAGAGGAACATCGTTCGTCAGGTGATTAGCCCATAAAGTAATTTACCCATCCACAGTCTCAACATTGCGGGATTATTTCCTACTGATTGAAATCCCCAGTCATTCATTCATGCATTATGATGAAGAGCCATGATGTGTTGTTATGCATTATAGCATAATTTACAATTTGAACAATTTGTTTTAACTAGATCTATGTTAATCTGAAATCAAACCAGCAGGTAGCGTAAACTATTGCAAAGGTAGTGTGGAACAATATCAGACTGCACGTATGTGCTATGTCTACCACTGTTAGCCCGATATTTTAGATAACCATGGAAATGAATATTTAAAAACACAACTTAATAAAACTTATAATAGCATCTTACAATAATGGGCACAATGTTGAAGACAAGAAAAAACTGCAATGAAAGGGTCGCTACTTACAATTATCATTAAATTGAAGAACGATGGCATTTAAAGATGTCTTCCTGTCAATCTCCAACAAGTTTCACATTATAAACGTTTAACTTCTTAAATCTCTCCCGACGTAAAACTTTCTCATTTTTTCGTGCCGAATCTCATTAAGTTGTCAATTCCTGGCAGATATATCGTCACTTTCCGTGAGGGGAAGTAGTCACGGAGTTTGCCGATTCCTTTCGGCAAGGCTGGTTCCTGATTAATTCGCGAAACAAGTGTCGCTCGGGTTAAAATCTACAAGTACACGCTCGTAAATTTCCGGACGATCTCATGTTAATTTCTAGTTAATTATCGCGAATAATTGACAGATGTCGAGTCGATTATCTATGTAGTTGGACTCATTTACTTCTTAAGGACCTCTGCATGTAAACATGCTATGTTTCCATTGTGTATTTTGTCTTTGTGTATGTTTTTTGTTGCCCGTGACATTTTTATTTGCTCATCATTTCAAGAGACAACACTTCTAGAAATCTTAAGAAGCAGCTGTTGATTTGGACTGTATGTAGGGTTATAAGAAGACAGTGTAGTTGGTCGAAGCACCTGTAGAAAGGAAAAAAGCCGGTGTTGTCTATCTAGAACTAAATTTTCAAACTAATCATCAAATTAGGAGAACGGTGTTTACACATACAAAACACTCTTCAAAGCATTCTGAAAATGGCAGTAAATCCCCAATAATTTAGATCCTGTCCAGGGTGATCAAACTGTTTAGACTGACTAGATTCGATGCTTATCACGATTTTACTTTATGACATTTTAACTGACGAAGCGCATATTGGAGGCATGTTATATGAAAATTGAAAAAAAAACCAGCTTGATTATGTTTCAGTTAAGACGTCTTGTTAGCTAACAAAAGATTATCCATAGTCTGTGTAAAATATGCAAGTTGTTTTCAAAAGAAACATAAATAAATAACAGTGTGGTTAAATATGAAATAAACTGATCAGTATTCGGTTATCTTTGACAGAAATCATAATATTTCACGCCAAGCAAATCGCCAATAAATCTAAATTTTCTATCGATTGATCGGTTTTGAGTTCACTACAATAGATCAGTAGGACTGATAAAAGCTTTGAAATATTCTTCCGGGCTTTCACATTTTTAAATGCATGTGGTAGCTTTTCGTAAAAGACCTCGTAACTGCAGCTTAAAACAAGCTGCAGTTACGAGATCTTTTAAGAAAAGCAAAGAACAATACTGTTGGTAATCTTTCTGTTGTACTGAAAAAATAAAGAAGTAAACTCAAGAATAAGCAAGCAGTTGATTTGACCTCTTTTAGGCAGAAGCTGCTCTTGGTCCATTGCATCTGGTGTCATAAATAACATTTTCTATGTCGTGTGTCCGACGTACAGACCAAAATAAAACGTTGTCGAATGAGGAAAATGAAAATGAGAAAAGCAGCAAAATAATATGAATACTCTACTCTGTCATGTAGTTAAGTTTGTCTTTTATGTCGTTATGAATATGTTACATTGATTTGTTTTTGTTTCATCACTCTCTTATGTTCTATTCTATTTCATTACTTAAGTTCGTTATTAATAAGTTCTGTTTATTTTGTTTCCTTTAAAAACGCACATAAAATTATTGAAAAAGAACAACAACAAAGTTGATATAGAAAATACATAAAATATAAAGAGAAAAGAATGACCTTAATTTGGCAACCACTATAATGAACGTATGTTTTAAACATTTTAGGCTTCCCACCACGCACATATTCGGACATGATGCTACATCGATTTGAAGGGGAACCGGTGGGACACCAGTCAGCAGGTTAGCAATCACGTGACTTGACACACGTGACTGACCCACGTGATTGACCCACGTGACCCTGTAGCACTTGTGTTTTATTCTGTCATATTTTTTAGCAATTTTGGAAATTTTCTTTACAGCTTTTTTCGTCTCACGATTTTTGGTAGTAAATTTTAGTCGCTTTCATTCCTCTTATTTTGCACAAGTTCTATTGTCTATTGGGTACACTTATTTGAGTCCATATCCAAACCAATTTAATGAAGTGAAGACACAGAATTCTAGGACAACGAACAAGATTTCCAAGACAATATGTCTTGGAAATCTTTCATGGTGCCTTAGAATTCGGGATTCTATATTTAGTTAGGTTGGTTGTGGGATATGGCCCCTTTTGTTGTCGTTCCTTACAATTTGGGTAGTTTTATTTTTATGGTGTTGGAAATAATTGGTGGGAACAATATTAACTACGTCATCTTTAGTTTTTTACTTTCTAAACCATGAGGGATCATGTTAAAGACAATAACGTGTTTATAATTGGGTTTTAAACTTGAAAATTGGAAAATAATTTTGTCTTTCTAAACTAAAACTCTTCAGCAACACTAACACCAATGATATTAACGAAATATTGCACATCCATTTGAAATTTTCTGTCATTTGTTTTAATATTCAAATCTATATATTTTGTCTTTAAAACAGAATTTTCGCATATGTCATTTTCTATGTTCGTTTTGTATCACGTGCATTTTCATTTCTTGTAGTGCAACATATAGACACATCGTATGTGTCTGTATTTGTATTCTTATTAGTCATTACCAGTCCTTTTAGCTAAACGAGGGGTACTGTCGAGTTTGTGTAGCTTAATATTCGTTATAGGCCGTCTCTTCTTTTTCTTACAATATTTTCCTCTTTCAAACAGTAACATTGCTGTTGTCTGCAACAACTAGCAAATAATATCGTTTGTAGGGACAATGCTAAAACGGTTGCCATGTTCTGGTACCCTAAGTTGCTGTGTAAAGAGTCTGTAGAATATCTCCAGCTTTGATCACAAGATGCATTGTCAATCAAAATGGGGATTTCAACGGTAAAAGAGGCACTGTTTACATCTTATCTACGTAAAACATACGGTAGTTTTCTGGGAAATTGGACCCTCTGACAGCTAGTGCTTTTCCTCGCTGTTTAAATCGAAATATTATCTGAAAATTCAATTAAAGCCAACATCGACACATAACCACGATGTTAAACATGTTTACAATATTATCACTGTTTATAATGGAGCCGGTGCACGTAAGAAAAACACATAACGTAAAATCTACACTTAAGCGAATACTAGAAATGTTCTATAAGTTTCTTGCGACACATTTTTAGGCAGCAAGACAATTTAATAACACCATAAAAGATGGATTTTAATCCTTTTTAATAAAATCAAATGAAAATAAATCACTCTCAGCTTGTTATGCAATACCTCACAATGAAATAATGTAGGCCTACATGTACAAATTTGAGTTCTACCAAATTTATGCAACTTGCAAGCCGTCGGGTCCTGTAGACATATGTGACAGAAATATGTCTACAAGAACCGGTCTGCTTGCGAGTTATAGTTCTCATGCTCATTAATTAATTCCTTGTGTGTGCAGGTAAACATATTTTGCGTGACGGGTTAATGGGTTGTGTAGTTTGTCGTGTGAAAAGTCATGGATATGGGTATTTTAATTAAATCACGACTGTTGTGAATAAAAAACGTTCTTGTATTTATAATGAACCACAAACATACATGTATTTGTGCGATAATATACACAAAAAAGAAATTAATTGCGTTTTGCACAAAACTTTTATTCTTTCACCCACGCCTATATTTCTTGGTGTTTATTAACCCTTTGCCAAACAAGACCTGGTTTTGACGTCCCTTATAGAAAAGGCTTGGGGAAACATTGAAACAAAAGAAGAAACTGCTGATAACCAGCAGTTTCTCCTTTTGTCTCAATATTTTCTATGACATATTTTACACAAATTATATCTTTAATAACTTCCATTTTGTCATTTTTGGCAGTTTTTGAAGTGGATCCTCCTAAAATTTTGCCGTTTGGGAAAGGGTTAATTTTACACCAATACATGTTATGACTATTCTGGCCTGTTCTGAAAATTACTTAATAACTGGGAAAAAACAACAACAAAACAACAGATAGGAGAAAGTATCTTTGAACAGAAAAAAGGCTACAAAAGCAGTCTGCTATTTAACATAAGCTTTCAAACCATAGATTCTAGAGATTCGTCCTACTCACATTCTATGATTTCACTTTATTACTATTGCTTTTAACATTTTTGATAATTTGTTATTATTTTAGCTATATTTTGGTTTCATTTCACGATACCTTTCGTTTGCGAGTCCTATCATTTTTGTGTCAGTCTGATAAGCTTTAGCTTACAAGCATTAAAAATGTGTATCAAATAACTCTTTATAATTTGAATTTAAACAAAAAACGATACAGTCAGAATGTTCCTGTTTGCTCTTCTTCAGTTGATTCTAAAATTGAACTATTCTTACTATATCCTGTACAAGCTTTAAATAAGATTGTTTGGAAGAATGATTGAGAAAATAAAACGAAAGCCCGTTATCCTCTTTTACATATACGTATTTGGTGCTATTCATTGTAAATGAACATCAAAAGCATCGCATTCACGTCTTGCTCACGTTGACGTTGTTTTGCTTTGATGTTCATAAATTATACTGAAATTATTTACACACTGTACATACAAAATGCATAAAAAGACCTCCAAATATCAAAAATTTGCTATTTTGTGCATGTATTGCAAAATTAGATATATGTTTTTTCGTTAAAAGATGAACGACAGACAATCTAAAACATCGTTCTGTTCTATTACAGAGGGTCGAGAATGTGTGAATTGTGGGGCCACCTCAACCCCCCTCTGGCGGCGAGATGGGACGGGCCATTATCTGTGTAACGCATGTGGACTCTACCACAAGATGAATGGGTCAAACAGGCCCCTTATCAAGCCAAAACGACGACTGGTGAGTATACTTGTTTATTATATCTCCTTTCCCGTATTAATCCTTTCCAGAAGGCAATCTTTAAGGCGGTTCAAATTGAAAGCTGCTGCAGACGACAAAGTAAATTATCACAAAAGGTCAAAATGTTTATGTTATAGCCAAGAAAATATTGAGGCAAAACGAGAAACTGCTGGTTATCAGCTGCTGGTTATCAGCAGTTTCTTATTTTGTCTCAATGTTTTCCCAAGCCGTTTCTATTAGGGACGTCAAAACCAGGTCTTGTTTGGGAAAGGGTTAACTATGTCCACTCACAGAATATGAAGCAATATCCCCTTTGCAAAATATTGCCTTTAGACAGCTCTCGTGTACATGTACTCTGCTTATGGTCAGAAAAGAATATAGATAAGACAATTCATGCGTGATAGGTGCCTTACTTCAAAAATAAAATGAACATGCAGTCGGGTTGTTTGTTTCAATAAAATGTTATTTCTTGGAGACAATGATATAAATGCCATTAAAAACGTCGTTAAAATAATACCTTTACTTAGTCGGAGAGTTGCATTTAATGACGCGCGGGGATAAATGTGACTGTGTAAAAAAAGAACGGGAAAATGCCGACGCCCTGGGGACCTCCTAGCTTCACCGTAAAATAACGAGCAATTTAAGTGTTGCCCGAGGTGGCGGCGAGAGTGTTTGTTCTAAATAGTTTTTCCTATTTAGGAAAAACGCTCAAAATGTTACATTCAGACCGTAAAAGGATTTCTCGTCTGGCGACATTAATTGTGTATTGAAAAAAGCGAGGCGAGAAAATGAAATAGATTTTATGTAACACATGAATATGAATGTTATCTCTACCATCTTTCCCGAATATTGAATATTTCAATGTAAACAGATTGACCCCATTTAAATACTTTACATACTATCACCCACCTAATAAAAATCTAAAATACAGAACATACAAAACTATACTATACGAATATAAATTTCATATTTAGTCGAATGTTTTAGTGTGATGAAACGGAATAAATGAAATCCCAAACTCTGCAAGTCCAAATTTACTCACAAACTTACGATCAGCTTTTGCGTACTTTTGAACGTACATGTTATTACACAACAGCCAACCTGCTTGACCAAATCTGATATCTCGTTCAGTATGTTTCGTAAGCTCTTTAGTAAAATTGGGGCCGGAGGAACATATTCTTATAGAGAAAGGTTTCTTTTAACAATTTCTTTCAAGTACATCCGTAGGCTATTTCAATGCGATTCCTAGTTTCTTTCTAAAACATACAAGATTCATTACAAAATTGCTGTTTAAAAATCGGAGATGAGAGCATAATTCGTCTCTATTAAGCCGTGGACTTGAAATCGCCAAGTACTTGCTAAATGGTCAAATAGCGTGGTCGGTGTCATACATTGGCACTTTACAAATGAAGAATAATCAATAAAGTTCGTCAAAAATCTGGCCACGGGCTTTTCAAGGTGTCTACCCCAATTACCTTTCTTATTTCGGCCAATTTGTTAACCCTTGTTGTCATTAGTAAAATTTTCTGGGCCATGAATACTTTTTCCATATTTCAAATAGTTGTCTTATCTCTGTACGTGTAAGAGCACTTGTGTTTTCCATAGATGTAGAGAGAAATTATCCATTTCTAACTTAATCAACAGCAATTCTAAATATTAGTGCTAATTTATGATAACATCACAAACAATCTGATTGGACGAGACATAATGTCTCGTCCAATCAAATTGGTTGTAATGTTATTTCATACGAAGACTGGAACTTAGACATGTTTGGTGTTGCAGTCCAGTCAGAAGCGACCGACGCTTGCCACAGCCATACTTTTGACCTGCCACTTGTTTACCGTTCCAAGTTTGATAGACCACAGTGATTACAACATAGGAATTAAAATGTGTTTTAAGTAGACGAAAGTTGAAAACCAGAAGTTTTTGCTGTCAAACATTTTAACCGATGTATCGCATTACCACGTTATAAACCAAGAAACATGTCTATTACGGAGCTCTTAGCGTACGAAAACCACCTGGTGCATTCACACCCCTTACTCTTCACGTTCTTCAAGGGAACATATAAGCAATATATTTTACAGTTATAAGACTGTTTAATGTCAAGCCTTGCAGATTAGACGGTGCTTCCCAAAAGTCAAATTATGCTGACACAAGTCCACACCAAATAGATCCCCTATATGGAAATGATGTAGCAAAATCCATTGACAGCGTCGCCAATGAACATGTTATATTTTATACACGTATATGTATACTGATAGAAACATCGTTCTTATATTATTGCTTGTTGATTTGTTAGATATTCAAAATTATTATATTGATGAGAGAGACATCAAAAAAGTACATTGTGATTATTTCAAATCGTGAGTTTTAATTGCAATTATCTATGAAAATATCAGAAATATCTGTTTGATTTTAAGTGTACATTGAGTACAATACTACAACGTCCCTTTCAGCATCGCGAGACACACGTGCATTCCTCGTTAACTTTTGATATTATAAATTGGGCCAAATCGAATGCGGAGACTTGTGTTAAACTAATCAAGGTTCTGGAATTTTGATGTAACCTCCACGACTTCATGCTTAACCCTTTCCCGGACGGCAAAACTTTTAGACGGGCCCAAATTCAAATATGTTGCATACGACAATTTCAAGTGAACAAATTTAACATTTTGTGGTCTCTCTGGGTAGAAAACATTGTGGGAAATAAAGAAATTGCTTGTCACAAGCAATTTCTTTATTTCCAACAATGTTTTCGGAGCCTTCATGTTGTTGGGCGTCAAAAATCATGATTATGTGAGAAAGGGTTAGTTCACGGACTTGGAGTCAGAAATTCTGTGATGTATTGGGACCTCCTTCCAATCTTACAAGTGTTTTATTTATTTGCCTAGTATGTGACAGTACGTTCGGAAAAAATGAAGTCACTCACCGTGTAGCTCTTCTAGAAACGATCGTCTAAGTTCGCAGAGGTTTTTGCAAGAGATTCTGGTTCTATAAGTACAGTACCAAACTATGTCAAAAAAGTTAATGTGCTACCCGAATGATAAAAATATGGTCTACTTCATTCACTTTTCCACGGGTTGTAAAGTTCTACGCCCATGACAAGAACAATATTATAGTTGTTTAAATGTTGTTGTGTCAGTAATCATGATTGTGGGTACAAGAACGTTCAAATGACCGCATCTTTGCAATGGTTTCCTCAGCACCCATCTCATATATTTACTAACAACAATTCAAAAAGTACAATTAAAGGGCGACGGTAACAGATGGTCTAATTGCAAAAAATGAAATTTTTTGAAAAAATATGCAAAAACTTTTGTGTTGACCACCTCGGGATGGTTAATAATATGCGATTCAGACAGAGAATGAGCCGAAATTACAAGACAGATAGCTGAATTTAGGGAGAATCCAAACCTAAATTCAACCCCGTCTCAGATGGGGTTAGAATTATTTTTAAATTGTTGCGCATGCGCATACAGCGCGGACCATGATTCAAACGAGATTCACACTTGAATTTCAATATGACGTCATCATGTATGTTGTGACGTCATTTAAGAAAGTCGCATGTCCTACTGTTTTGACCTACTTTCGACATCGCTTCATGAATTTGGTATCAAATTGCGAAAAAATGAGTCGTTGCTTCAATAGTTTGTCGTAATCATTTTATCAGGTCACATAAAGCTTAAAAAGTGTACATTTCGTTTGTATTTGACAATTTTTGGGTCCAAATCTGAAAAATAGTAGCTTTAAATATGCTTTCCTTTCCTTTTAAGTTGGTATCAACAAGATTCTCAACCTACGGCTATCAAAATTGTTTAGGACGTGAAGGTTTTAGTGGAAAATCAAGGGTGTCTGTTTTTGAAATTTCTCGGCATGCATGACACGACTGAGCTGGAAATGTTTCTCAAACTCTCTCACTGTTTATTTTTTCTTCAGACATTTGTCAACACTCTGCAAACAAGCTTTTACCGTAATACAAACGAATTCTTGTGAACTGCGGCGAGAACCATATCTCCCAAGTCACGATTTCGAATTAAAATAACGTGAAACGGCGTGGCATTTTGGATAAACATTGAAATGAATTCTGGTGAGGATTTGTAAATATATAAAAACAAAATGAAGTTTTTTAATTGACCCATTTTTTACCCTATGGTGGAACATCATATTTTTGTATACAATTTATATGAAGAAAAAACACGAAAAAGAAGTCAAAATACGGATTAACGCTTGCCTTAGTCTGAGAAATTGCAAAAAAGCTATGATTTCGAATTTCTGCACATCATCAAAGTCTGGTAAAAGAGGTGATCAGTCTTCAGGTATGAATAATGTTCTAACCATAGATAGAATTGAATATCTTGATCATGGTTAGGAATGTTTGTAAAGCACAGAGGGACAAAGCAAAATATGTCGGTCATCAATACATCAACATTGGATATAATGCAGAAAACAAAATGTTGATTACCTACAGTTTGTTTCATGTTTTCTGCATTATATCTAAAGTCGTTTTTTTTGTTTTTTTTTTTTTGTATAAAAAAAGACAACAACAAGGTTCCTCCTACACAGAGAATGACCGTGTAATCGATATAAGTATAGACTATACATCCCATGGCCGATACATCTCGACTGGAAACTAGGCAACAAGAAAGCATAAAAGATTCTCCTTGTAATTATTTATTAGATTCTGCCGTGTCGAGGGTGTTAACAAGATTATGGAACTATTAACCCGTCTGTGGCGTGGTGAAATGAACTTCAAACAACTTCATTAACTTCAGTCTTTCCATTTTGAAAAAAAAAAAGAGAAAAGGACGCAATAAAGATTAAACGCAATATATGAGTGAATCCATGAACCCACCGACATGTACCTGCAAAAATGATAATTACAGCTGAATTCTCGAAATGCAAATTGTTTGAAATGAAAGTTTATCTACATTATGATAGAACTAGCCCTTGAAAAGGCACAAATGTGTGCACAAATCGACCTTTAAGTAGATCTGAATAGGCTAGCGGGCGCTGTTTCGGCGAAACGATTGGGAAAAAAACATACGTTGAACAAAAACGAATAGCACATTTGTCGTTTAATGCAAAATAAGATTCAAACGCAACGTTTTCATTTCATGTTGCCGCGGTTAAAGAAGGGCTTCATTTCATTGCCGCCTTACGGAGCAGGCAATGCGGAATCAAAGTGAGTCTAATCACTTTAATTATGTAGACGACGTGCTAATCCTATCAGAGATTGAGAAGAATTCTGGATTCCTCTCTCGTTATTCGTTCACAAGTTTAGTAGGCAATTACTCCCTGTTCGCTTCATTTGAGACCCATTTCCATTCATACCGTTCCTATTTAGCGGTATGCAAATGCTTGTTGTTTTTGGTCGTCCACAATGACAGTACAGTCACTATTTAGTGTTTTGACAAACATAAGATATGTGTATATAGTAGTACATGTATGTGTATTCTTTGCTAAAATGACTATGTTACTCTGTAGTGCAGATTGTTAAAGTGCAGCTACAAATCCTGTCAAAACCCTATTATTGCATCGCTTTTCAACGAAAACCTCGTAATTGCAGCTTAAAACAAGGAAAACGAAATTTAGCTAGCAATGGTACCGGTATCACCGAATTAGACTGATTCTACTAAAAATATATTCAAGGTATTTTTTATTATCTTTTCAAATTCATTTATTGTCCCTACGGTTTTCTAAAACTTTTAAGTATGTTTCCACTAGCTATTTTTGATTGATCAAGTTAGACTGGTTATGATGTAATTGGGCGGTATTGTATTGATAAACACAATAGATAAAACTTGTTAACCATCTGGAAGTCCTCCTAGCTCACTATCTATACTAACCCAAAGAGCCAACGCAACACGAACTTTAAATTACAATATTTTGATTATTGAAAATGTGAAATCGTTGATTATGACTTCATTTTGACCGCTGACCATTATGATATCACCAGGAAAAACAAATGGGTCTAAATCGATTCCGTAACGCAAATAACGTTACAAACGTAATGCCGGGGTGTGTTTCAAAAATGAAACCAAGATCGGTATCTCGTATGTCCTCCTGTAGCATTGAACACAGCACAACCTGTCTGTGACATCGAACGTTACTAACGTAGACAAACGTTTATAGGAATATTTTGTCACTCTTGAATTAATGTTTGCCCTATTTGACGCAAGGCCTGTGGTTGGACTGGGCGTTGACGTAAGCGCATGTCAAGCAGGTTCCATATATGCTCAGGAGGTCAGATTACCATTTTTGGGCGTTGCCCCACTGGAGACAGACTCGTGTGTGCATAGGTAGTAAACTGGGACCCACATAAGGACGTCGAGGTCGGAACCCACGTTTACGTAACCTGTTACGTGTTTGTGCACTTGTACGGCGACCGTGGTTCCCAGCAGTTGCAGCAGCTTTTTTGTTACTAGCCGAAACCGGTCTCTGAGAATTTGGTTTCTCACCCTGTTGTCTTGTACCTTGATAGTTACACGACTTCTGAAGGCTCTTGGCATGTCATAAACATTACCGGAAACGTCAAAACAAACGTAAGCAAAAAAAATAAATGACCTTGAAAATAACAACAAAAATGGATTTTTTAATCCAAATGGAACTTCTAACACATTCAGACATGGTTTATTAGTAAGATTAATTGAACCTACTGGTTTGCTGAAACTTCCGCTATATTCATGCTACCGTAGACCACGTAAAGTCCAATAGACGGGTAACCACAGTCAGCCAGGACCAATCCAATCACCGGCACCTTTCGGGACAATGCTAAATTGCGGCATATTTGTCCATCACCGGACAGATTTTTTTACTTAATCTTATCGGGTTATCTTGCGACTTTCCAAAAATGCACGTGCGCCGGTTTATTACACGCACTGTTGCACGTGCAGCGCGGATATAGGGTTTTGAACCAAGGACTCTGTGTTCAGCGAAGCATAAAAAAATCTTACTTTCTTTTTATGTGGAAAATAAAATCACTATATAGAATAATGAAATCTGAAGTTTCGTTGTTCTATCTTATCTCATTAGAAAGTTACAACAAAATATCTTGTTGCGTTGGCAGTTTGGGTTAGTATATTTCTCGTGTTATTCCATGACTATTTATTTTGAGATTATCTGTCTGTTTCGCTTTGCTTTCATCAAAAGGTATCCGAGCATTTTCATATCAACTTGTTTCAAAGTGACTGGTTTCGAACCGCTTTTGAAATAGTATGTATTCAGGGTTAAATAGATTTGACATTCATATGCAAATATTTGACAATTTCAGTTAGGATTCATTAAAATAAAGATATATTTTGCGTTACCCTTCCAGGTTCTACAAGAATTTATTGTTATCGGTAATGTTCATTTCCTACAGTTCTATTCTAGCGGAAAAATCGACAGGTGTTAAGGAAACAAGAAAAGTAAAAACATCGGCACCAGTGAAACCAGGCTACTGGGAAAACCGTGTTTTTAGAGAAAATAATTGAACGACGTAAATTACAAGAAATTTGTGGCGTTAGGGTGTTTTTGTAGTAAAAGGAGGAAAAATAAAAACACGGATTATTTTTTATGTGTGCAACGTTATAGAACATCGACCCTTGAATGCTTGTTAATCTTTTCTTAAATATCAGTCATTGCGTGAAATGTATTTCTTCCGTTTCAGACTAGCATAATGTCAGTGCTATTGCAAAACCGCGTAACTCCAGCTTGAGTAAAGCTGGAGTTACGCGGTTTTGCAGTAGCACCGACGATAATTTCAAAGCAATTCCAGATGGCAATACAAGTATTTATATTACTTAAAGCATTAGATGCATGTACATATATGGTCTCAAAACGCAATGGCTGTTTTGAAGGGGTTTACGGACTTCGCCAAAATGCTTGAAATGCGCTATATGACAAAATGAAAATGAAGAAAATTGCTCGAAAAATTTAACTCACAGAAAATGTTCTAAAACTCGAGGTATTTTATTTTTCCGTGTCACATGAAGGTTAGATTCTCACGCCTCTAAAATGCATTTTTGGTAACAAACATGTAAAAACCCGTGTAAGTATTTTGTAAACCATGTTCGATCTTTGTCTAACATAATCATCCAAAGATCTGATGATCGGTTTGATCAATGAAGCATTCTTTTAAGTGTGGGAAATTCTCGGAAACTGCAACAGTAATCGGACGGAAAAGTAATTGCGTCGGAAAAGACATGGGAAATAAAACAAAATCTCTGTGCGCATCTCTATCGTAAAGTTTTAATACCTATTCAAATACAATTGATCTAAAAGAGCAAAGGGGATTTCAATAATCAGGAACAGTATTAACTGGGAACAAAAATAATGAATAATTTAACTGATATGAGTCGAGATAACTTATCCGAAATCGGCGTCCAAACAACTGTCTTCCAGTCTAGAAGGATTCAAACATCGCTTACAGCATTTATCCTTTTTCCCAAACAAAGAATATTTTACCGGTCCAAATAAAATGCAAAAATAGCTGCCGAAATAAATGCTACCAAATTGATACAACTTCTATGGTTGAGTTTGGAAAGCATTTGGAGAAAAGTAGAAAATGCTGATGATCAGCATTTTCTTCATTTCTCGAAATGCTGTCCTTAGCTTGCTTTCTAGGGACATCAAAGCACGAGGGAGGGTATAAGATAAGGGATGGGTATCATTTTTGCCCATTAAATAGGGAAGAGAAGTAGGCAATAACTTTAACATTCTGAAATATTGATGTAACGAAGAATTGTGTTCCTTTTTATCCATCAATTGTGCTACATTTGTACTTTCCTATGATTGACCATGAATTTGGTTCTGAAATCCCCATCAAGATATTTAAGTCGGAGTTTCTGACAATGAGCGTTGAACAAATGGAAATTATACGAATCCAGAAAATTGGTCTTTTTTGCAGTTGTAAGACTTTTCTAAGAATAAAGATAACTTCGTGATATTGGTCCTTTTTGTTTCGCCCTGGTGACTTCTTTCCGCATTTCATGAATTCAAGATTTATCCCCGAAATTCCTTTTCAGACGTATACAATCCTATATAAAACTCGATGATTTATAGAATATGAAAGTCAATACATAAATAAAGATATAGATAAGATACAATGTAAATATCGATAAATAGCGATAAATGAATGAACAAATATTGCCAGATTTATTCATGACACGTGCCACAATATATCCATTCTTGTATGCTTTTCAACAAAAACATCGTAACTGCAGCTTGTTTTAAGCTGCAGTTACAATGTTTATGGGTTGAAAAGCAGCAAAATCTCCATTCTTGTACATCTAATACAGTTGTCAAGTCGTAATGTTATCAAATAACATCAGTTTTATTATCAGCAACTTAATCTTCTACGAATATTTAAAGAAAAGGGTCGCCTCTGGTAACGCGAATAGCAAACATTTGAACGCAAAAGTACCAAAAAAGATGCTATTCGCATTTTGAATTTGACGTAATGGAACGCAAAACAGTAAAATGCATAACATTTTGTGTTTCACTTATTCAATACGAGGTATTTTTGTACCATGATGAAAGCACTAATAATTTCTTAGAATCAATCCCCATACAATGTTTAAAGTTTACATGATGAAATTAGACCATTGTTATTTGGAAAAGCGTTATGGTAGTTCCAAAAGTTTTTGCAATGAGCCTTTTTGCTTGCCGGTATACAGATTCAACATTGAATACTCAATGAAGATCTAATAAAAATGTTTCGTGGGTTGGTATTCAAAACCTTGTATCTAGATATTTAACATTCCATAGTTATGTTATTTTGGACACCCTCCGACGAAAATTCTAATCAGGCATGACAGAATGTATTGATAAGAGTAAAAACATTTTCAGATAAAATCATTTTCTCACAGTTTTTCATTCATTTAAACTCTTCGCTTTGCCACCAGGGGCATTTCGCCAGACATTTTGACAATTGTTACATATTTATCTTTTACTTTACCCTTTTCAATGTGTTTCAAACCGAAAGAATCTAATTTTCCAATTTTCTGACTCGTAGGCCAAGATCAGATTGCACAGACGTGCAATCTGATCTTGATCTACAAGTCAGAAAATACATGTTCACAATCTGATTCAATTGGTACTTGTATGCACGTTTGATAAATTGGTAGGTCAACAGAATAAGGTGGTTCTTTGAGCATCGATAAATATACATTGTTAAGTAAAATGGTTAGTGTCATTTCTGTTGTATGGCTGTTTCGAATTTTTCTCGACGTAGATAAGATCATCTATGATGTCATAATAGCTTCAAAATACTAGGTATTTATGTTGACAGTGTTTGCATTGAAAACATCTTCAACAATGTATCTGTCTCGTGACGTAGAATTTGTTTCAATTAGTCCCGTGTCACACCCATTCTGAGTAAGTTTTGTTGTTCTTTAGCGTTTGTGCATGTGCTTGACAGGGAAAATATTGCTTGAAATAAAGAGACGAATTCGTAAAAAGATCTTTCGAATAGAGAGAAAATACTGAACAAACAGAACTCTTTGGTCTATATAAAGCAACAACGTGTATTTTCTTTGAGAAATAAATGCAGCGGTTGGTACTTATTTCCAAAACTTAGTTGAACGACCTACATGTTGTTATATTTCTACGCATTTTGAAAAAAATGGATGGCAAATTTCTTTCATATACATTTAAGGGACATTGTTCCTCTGTAAATGGATTGCTTCTTTAATAAAGAAGTTCACCACAAACTTAATCCACAAAAGGCTGTTAAGGCGGAATCAAATTACATATTAATTAATAACACATTTTTTGGCTTGACTCCCAAGATCTGATAAGGACCATTCGTAAAGTTGTCAAAAGGAACAGAAGACTTTAAACCTTTTCCAAAACAACAAATTTATTGACGACTTCAACTTGGAAGAGTTGCATACGACAAAACGATGGGTGACAAAAGTAGAAAATCTATTACGCTACAGAAAATATTATATAATGGAGAATAGAAATGGTTTTATCCAACCAATTTCTTATTTTCTGTCAATTTGTTTCAAAACATGTTCAGATGTATATGGACTTCAGATCTAGATCTAGATCTAGTTTGGGAAAAGGTTTAGGAATGGGTGTTTATTTGAACGGTTAAAACAATGCAAGACGACTTACAAAAAACACCGGATTACTTCACAAATGATGGCTTTTCGTAAACAAACATATCTTTTAGATCTGAAATTCCGTCATTGGGTGCAAAAATGTCGTACCTACAACTTTCTCAAGCTGTAGTTACCACATTTTGGCACCCAAAGACATAGGCTTACACGGTTGTCGGTTCTATTCAGAATGGATGAAATGTCCATGCTTTGGGAAGAGATGGAAAAATAAGACGAAAGATCGGAGTAGAAAGATGGTTTTGTAAGATAGACTTGTTATTCATTTGATACAGTCACCCTATCCTTATTTCGACCACAATAATTTGTGTTAAAGAAATGAGAATGTACGTTCAAAGCAATGTACGAAGGCAACATAATCATTGTGTAATTTGATACAAAACATAAGGAACAAAGACAGAAGAAATGAAAGAAAGAGTGAAAGAAAGATTGCAAAAAAAGGCCAGGGGAATTTCCTTTAAAACTCACTTTGGTATAGAGTGACCAGTCAATGTACATTCACTTCTGGTAAAACTCATTAAATGCCTATAATTTGTGTGTGTTTTTAGCTTTGTTTCGCTAGAAAAAGCAGTGTCAGAATATATTTTAACAAAGCGTTCTTGCGTTTTGAAACAACTTCAAAATACAAGACAGGGAGTACTTTGACAAACACAGCTTCTAATCTGCCATAACAAAATATTCTTAACAATTACCACATCATATCATTCTTGTGAATTACTAGTAAGTTAAAAATCTGCATCGTTTTGCTGTTTTGTTCTGGCGTGAAATAAAACATGAAAACATATTTTTAAATTGAACTAGAATCTATTGTCTGGAGTTACAATACTTTAAGTGTTATAGTACTTGAATGTATGTTATCTATTTTGATATCTGTGACATTGTTCCAAATTAAAATGTCACGAGAAGCGCAAAGAACAAACAATTTATCATTGATATTCAACAGAAACCTCGGAACTGCAGCTTGTTTTAAGCTGCAGTTACGAGGTTTCTGCTGAAAAGCAGCGTTATGAAGTTTTATTGTATATCATACGATTAACACAAACGCAATGGAAGTCCATGTACAATCATATGCATTTACATTTGTTTTGTACTGACCCATTAAAATATATTCAAAACGGCACATATTGTAAAAGATATTTTCAGAGATATTATCAAACCAAGTGTAACATCGATATTTAAAGTATAATTACAATCTTTAATTGGAAAAGAAGATTCATGTTAATCACAATTGGTATACGTGTGTATGTATGAATAAGCAACAGTGAGCTCTAGAATACATTTGTATTTAAGTAACAATTGATTAAAAAGAAAGCAATTCGCAAAAATTGTGATTTTAGTTTATCAGATATAATAGAGATGAGACATAAATAATGTGTTAAATAATGATCCAGTAAGATTACTCCTAATAAAGACTTAAATATCATTTAGTGTTGAATCTAAAGACCTTGCCGCCGAGTTAAAATTGTTGAACAGATGCGCCGGATCAAGGCTTCACGACTGTGCAGTCTGGCTAATTGATCAGGATTAGCCGTGGTTCCCTCATACACGAATTTAATGGTCGTAGTCTTTAACCTTTTGTACTGCATTATAAGGAGCTAAAGATTTTGTGATGGGGAAATTTCCACGATATTGTTATTTGGATAAGCGATAGGAAAAAATAAGAAAGGCATTTCTCTCTCTAACAATCATAAACAAATAAGTACAGGCTAATCTTTGGCTACATTGTTCGCAAGAGCCAATTGATTTTAGGTGAAATTTACAATTGAAATTAAATAACAAAATACAAGAAAGATCATTATAAAAACTTGTTAGATAGTAGATCAATCTGATAAGATAGAAACGTAATGTATACCCATCAAATGGCTTACATAAAAACACCTTTCGATTGTAAATCTCATGAAAATATATAAACGCTTGGCCCCAGGTGAAAATACGAGCAACGTCTTTTGTTTTAGGCCAGATGGACAAAAACCATTTGCTTTCTATTTACATAATTAGAAAATGGTTTCGCCAGCGGCCAAGACCATTTTAAAGTTTTCCATTTGTAATGATGGCTATAAAATGACTAATGTGGAAAATAACAAATGAAGTAAATATACATCATGATTTTAAATTGCATCCATGATTATATCTAAACAAGATCGCCAGCAACGTTACATTCGTTTAACCCTTTCCCAAACAAGACCTGGTTTTGAAAAATACTTAAATACTTAGGAAAACATTGAAACAAAAGAAGAAACTGCTGATAACCAGCAGTTTCTCCTTTTGTCTCAATATTTTCTATGCCATATTTTACACAAATCGCATCTTTAATAACATCCATTTTGTCATTTGTGGCAGTTTTAAAATTGGATCGCCCTAAAATTTTGTCGTTTGGGAAAGGGTTAATTGTTTTTCGTAAAAGTATAAAAATTGTTTAGGATGATGCATTTTGCTTTCCCAATACAATTATAGGCCTACCTACATGTACATGTACGTGGGGTTCCAGTAGATGTACTTTACAAAATACTGTCTTGGACTTCGATTTGAACATTCCCATCAACATAACAAGAAACAAACCCAATCAATCCTGAAAATTGCTAAATAGGTCCAACCCAGACTCAACAAATATTCGATTGCAAGGATTGATAAGTGCTAATTACAAACAAGTGAATCTAACGAGCACCGCTAATTGAGTGACGTGCCCCTGATTTCACATTGCGTCATAGATTACGTAATCATAGCACTTGTTTCAATCAGACTAATCCGATCATGATCTCTGGCTGTGGAGCGGCCTCACCTCATCAAGGAGACTGAAATGAGTCGTGTTTAGTCTGTGTGAAGCAGATTTGAATCAGATACCCCTGCATCTGTTGACTTTATCTACTGATCGTTTGGTACGATAATTCTGGCTTTACAAATGAATGACTTACCGCTGTGTTTTGGGCTAACCGGCTAACTTTCCACCGGCATACAGGCATGTCCGCGGGCTGTACATATGTGACCGGTGTATCATTCCGCCGATTGTGATCAGAATGCCGTAACTACAGCTTGTCCAAGCTGTAGTTACGACATTCTGATCATCAACCGACGGTACACTTTCTGTTTCTGTGAAGTCAGGTTATACCTGTCAAAACATATCGATATAAAATCTACTCTATCTTTGGATCTACAAATATAAACAGATCGCTTAGATCATTGATAAGTACCACGTTACGTATGTGCCGCTTCAAGGGTTATTCGGCTAAAATGTTTTTACCTTGTTGTCAGTATGAAGAAAACAAACAGGGATTTTCAATGAATATGGCTTGCCATATATTCTGGTATGTTATTATTAAGCTTTACTTTGTAAAGTTGAAACAAAACAAATATTTCAGTTGCAGTGATAAAACAGATTGGTCATTAACTGCACGATTGCTTTTGGATCCAAACATGTACTGTAGCCGCAGTCCATATACATGCATTAAATTTTCTACACATATATATCAACAATCATCACAGCAGTTGATAAAATAATTTGTGTAATTTGTGAAAATTGAAGTTCGAGGGACGATTCCAATGCGCCTTTTCAAGCAATATCGAAATATACATCTATTTAAGTCAAGATGTACCCGGTAGTCTGTATCACCTTTGATCTGAGTACGCAGCCAAGCAAAATATTTATCTTCGTTATTCAAGATGTTTCAAACGAATATGTAATTAAAAACCAATAAGGCTTTCATTGAAATGTATGTACCGGCACCAAGAATTGGTTCCAAATCCAAGAGATGTTTATGAAATGTAAGTCACTGAACACACCCCGATCACCAGTGATGTTAACCCATTACCAAACGACAAAATTTTGGGTTGGTCCAAATTCAAAGACTTTGCAGACGACAATTTCAAGTCAATGAATTTTAAACTTTTTTTGTCATTTTGTGTAGAAAACATTGTGGGAAATGAAGAAATTGCTTGTCACAAGCAATTTCTTCATTTTCCACAATGTTTTTTAAAGCCATTATCATGTAGGGAGTCAAAAAGAGTCATTGTGTGGTAATGGGTTAAGGGATGGTTGATGCAGTGAATGGACTTCTGTTTGTATCAAGGTTATGTGAGCTAACTGACAATGCTAATTTAGCTGAACTTCTTGTAAGCCAATTGTTTCTCTCCCGGTAGACGCCAGCCAGTCGTGTGCTCCTCAATTGGTTTTGATTCGTAGTGGTGTTACCGTGTCCCCTTGATCCGCGCTTAAATTATTGCATGTAGATTATGGTTCATTCTCATTTTGTCTCAATGTTTTCACCAAAAAAAAAAAAATATCCGGGACCTCAAAACTAGGTCGTTATTTAGAGAGGTTAAAGTAAAACTTGTTCGCTACGAGCAACATTAATCCATTACCAGACGGCATAATTTTAGACTATTCCCAATTCAATAGTGTTGCAAACGACAATATAAAGTGTATGGTATTTGACGATTTTTGGTGTTATGTGTAGAAAACATTGTGGAAAATGAAGAAATTGCTTGTGACAAGCAATTTCTTCATTTTCCACAATGTTTTCCAAAGCCTTTATTTCGTAGAGCGTCAAAAGATAGTCAATGTTTGGAAAGGGGTTTTAAGCGTTCATAAACGTACCGTGAATAATACGTATTTGTTTTGTCAAAAGGCACATCATCGCTATATTGCGAAATAGTATACCATTTCTACCCTGTCCTCAACTGTGATCTTTAATGACGAATATCACATTCAATCTTCGAAATGGGCTTCATAGATTACTTTCCAAGGGGCATGTGTGTATGGCATCCTTGCAATGATTTGTCCATACATTGAAATAGAATAGAAAAATCGGGAAATCTTCAAAGAATACTTCCATCATTTATTCTACTGTATTATGGAACTTCTGCATTTATAGCAAGACTTTTTATAAACAAGTTGGCCAGAAAACAATGTGAAAACAATATTTGTATACACGATTGTAGAGAGTTCGTGGATGGCTTTCAAAATGGTCGTATCTTTAACTCCATACTACTCAAACTATAGCTTAATTATATAGAACCTTATGCGAAATAATTACAAAACTCGTATTAAAGTATCAATATAACAAGGCATGTCAAGACATCACAGGGTAAAGAGTCTTTAGTTGATTTTTAAACAACCCAAAACACATTATCTATCGTCAAAACGCAAGGTTACTCGCCTGAGCCCCTCTCTATTTTCATGCGGTAGGCAGTCTCACGCTATCTCCCCATACAAAATAGCTCAACCGGCAACATGGGGACCCCGCCCTTTGTGTTTTAGAACTGAGCTTGAAGCTAGGTCGAGCTTGCTTTTGTTTATCCCAGTAGCACAAGGAACATATTCGTTTTCATTCTAAAACCTAGTAACTGCAGCTTGTAACAAGCTGCAGGTACGAGGAATTTGAATGAAATCTATGATGAATTTAAATTCAGCACTTTTGTTTAACTATTTTCTGTTTTCATCAAATGCGCGAAACAAAAATATATATGTGTAAATTGATATACATGTATGAAGAAGTTCCAACAATTTTTCTCTGTAAACTTTTCATTGCTGCTACGTTTGTTATACAATGTGGTATTATGAAAATCCAACTTCCAATGCCCTTAATTTTGATTTAGGCAAGACCGTTAGCAGATTTGGCAAAGTTAATGTATTTCTATCTTATTATGGTCAAATAGTATTTCACATATTTCTATATAAAGTCATTTAACCACTAAAAGTGCCCTTTATGAGAAATATATTGAGTTTGAATCTAATAGGCCTAAGGTGATGAAAAATGGCGACACTCGGGTTTGGTTGGTTTCTAATTGAGGTTAAAAATCAACCATCCTTGGGGAAAGTCATAAGTACTGGCTCGATAATGAAGAAAAAACATATTTTCTCCTTTTCAATTAAGGTTTGACTAATTGAAATCTGCAAACTGAAATGAGAGAGCGCGTTTTTCATAGGATATCTGCCTACACTTTGATCCTATTGTCTTATACCCTTCTCTGTCCTTTTCCTCAACTATATCGTCTAATTAATTATCAACACTTAACAACACTTTTTGAACAAAAACATACAGAAGAACAAACGGAAAGTCACAATCATACAAATATACAAATTATACCAAGATATTATCACTATAAAGTTTCAACATTAAATGGTCATCCTCTAATTGTGTAGAGGTCTTTGTACTTTCTTTATACTTCAAAAGATTCTAAAATACAGACTGTACTCTTCAAGTCAAAGACAACGAAACTGTCCTAAGCATCTATTCGATCCAAAATATATTATTATTGTATTTTATTTGTGGAAAATGAATTTCTATTGCCATATTTTGTTCTTTTACATCTATCGATGCATTACACTACATGCATTTATCATTTTACTACATGTACTTTATCACAATCTACGAATACTGAAGAAAATTAAATGACTGTTCTAACATCGGTTGAGTGAGTCTATAGTTGGTAGCCAGAGGCCTTGTACCGAACAGTTTATAATTTGTTTGGAAAATGAAAACATCCCTTGTTCGAACATTTAGATTAATTAGATTTCGAGACAGAGAAAGAAGTCAATATGAAAATTGTTTTCGACCTTTATAATAGGCTCTGTGATCCGTCACACGAAAAGGGACCTTCTCGGTCTCAATGAATTAAATTTTATTGTGTTGACCCCGGAGATTTTTCTCTTAGTAGGCAGCATAGATGAAGATCAGCTTATATACAGTCGACACTAGTTATGTCGACATCGGATAAGTGGAATTTTTGCTTAAGTCGAAGTTCACATCTGATCCCGTCCCCATCAACGGACATCTTTTTTCGAACAAAATAATTTCGAACTGAATATAGCCATTGAAAGTTAGTAGGAAAAGGATAGAAATTGCTCGAAACGAGCAATTTCTTCCTTTTCCTACTATATTTCAATTATAATCGTACTTGATTAGTTTCAACGAGTGCCGACTGTACATAAGTGACTAATTGCAGATTAGATTGACAATGTTAAAATCGTAAACCCAAAACTATGAGGATGTTTTATACTGAGTGCTAAATCATCGACACCAGTCAGTCAGCGCAAGCATGTACTGTCATTTTTGTTGCTTGAAATTAAATAAAGATAAAAACGTGAACTTATAAACCTATAACGTTGCTTTTACGAGCACAATATTATTATCTGCCGTTTTTGATCAACAAAAAGCATTTATTGATGAAATGCCTATAGGCGAAATTAATTTAAAGATCTTCAAAGCTGGGTTAATGTGCAGCAAATATAGATTTGTTTTCATTTAGATAAAACAAAATCGAATATTGTCGGGAAAATAGCTTCGCAGTGTCAATGCGAATGTGCTGCTAGATATGTAACTCGACGATAGAAAATGAATTTTTTTAATTAATCATTTCCCAAATGACAAAAACACGGAATGGGCCGAGTTCTGCGACGTGGCAGACGACAAAATAAAATTAATGTGAATAAAAGTATGAGGCAGTTGAAACATTGATTGAAAACCAGAAAAAATCTAGAAGTGATTTTGAGTATGGAAAAGGCGGCGAATGCAAAATCAAGCTCGGTCCTTCTCTTACATACGTTCAAAGCATTTAGTACGCAATATCGTCTTAAATAGTCACTTTTCCGTCGTAAGTGCCAAGGCAAATTACGCAATAAAATATAATTAATACGAGTTATTACGGGGCAATTTGAAGTCCATTAATTCATCCGAGTCTTGAATTATGATAAATATAGTATAAAATACAATTCCAGAATCCATTTGTTTATATGACCGTCGCCATGGAATTGCGATTCAGTCTCGGTCGTAATACCAAATTCGTGCAATGACTGTTTGCACTGAGAGACTTGCACTCTTAACCCTTTGTCTTGCTAATTTTGGAATGTCTCGATCGCTTTGGCAGGCAGTAAGAATAAGATCAGCCTGCACGTACGTGCAGTCTGATCTTCTTCTACACTGCCTGCTTGCTTAGATTCTGCTTAACAAGGTTTATGTTGTTGACAAAGATGGACGACAAAAACAAGAAAATATAAAATAAACAGTACAGACAACATCTCTTTTACTTACAATGTTTCAAAGAAAAATTCTCTATCTAGCTCTAGGGCATTGTTTGGTAAAGGTTTAATAATATGCTGTCAGTTTCACAATGACTGCAATTTATATGAGACCTGATACATTCATTTCCCTAACGATCGTTAATGTGGTAGTCTATATGCGAGTTGGCGTCGGCCTGTCTCAAACTCTTTCTGGCGGCTCTTCTAGCAATAGAATTATAGAACCGTGACCTTTGGGGGCTTGGAAAGAATGTGCAAAACTTGTATTTCAGAAGTTAATGCTTTAACAAATGACGGACTTAGCTATTTAACAAACGACGTAATATAATACTGGTCTTTGCTGAAGCTTTCTGGATGCACTTCCATCTACTAGCTACTATTTATGCACCGTGTGCATAAAATGGGGCCCTTTGAGGCCCTGATTTTGCTCCTAGAAATAAGATAAACTACTAGTGACCAGAATTTTCACCATTTATATGTACAGCAAAGATTTTAGTCTTGTTTAGTTATCAATGAATATATTCATTTTGCATTTTCTTTGCAATTTAGATACTCAGTAAGAATTTCTGTCACCTATCAAAAAGGCGACATTGGTACTTAATTGTTTCTTGTCATCATATCAATAGAAATATCAACCATGTTCTCGTTTTCTCATTTCAGTCTGCAGCGAGACGAGCAGGCACGAGCTGCGCTAACTGTGGAACAACTACAACAACGTTATGGCGACGTAACGGTAACGGAGACCCCGTCTGTAACGCGTGTGGATTATACTATAAACTACACAACGTAAGTACAGCGTTTATGTTGACACATTTTCTAGACTTTATGTAGTGTCCGACCTACTTTTTGAAACAATGAAACTGCTGTATATTCTAAAATTTTCTCCGCTATATTTTGCATAAACGAGACTGAAGGCTATTTTATATGACATCTATACACAGACACGCCCCGTCTCAAATGAACCGCTATCGAACACTAAGTCAGTTAGGGTCTGTACAGAAGATTCTACGCGATATAAACATTCAATGCGAAACGTGCACTTGAATGGTCAATTCGCATAGAATCTGCTATACAGCTTCTATCTAATACTTGGTCTCTCAAACATTTGTACATAAACACTCGCATGTTCCGGTTTTGAACAACTGGCTAAATCTTATCATAACGATACAATTTTAGAGTGCTTCAATTCCATCAGATTGAGATCCCCATCTACACGTGCCCATATTATCATTAATGTTCGTGTATGCGTCATGGTACATGTTTTACTTCTTTCAAAGGTAAATCAAAATCGAGCATTCTTTAAAATTTACCAAATGTCAAAAATAGGTAATAAACATTTCAACGGGTATTGAATGAAAATGAAATTGGAAATTTATGGGTCAATATCTTAAACGAGTTGTTAACTCTGAAAATTGGGAACAAAAACCAAAATTTTATATTGCAATTGTCGACTTGTAACACTTTACGCATGTGGAATTTCAACACCACTACACATCAGAGATTGTGATGATTATTTACAATGCAAATATCATTTGTCGTTGACTAAACCCAATGTGTTGGATAGTCACTTGAACCGCCTCACAGATGCGATTCAAATGGGCACCCATAACTTAGAGATTTCATTTGAAATAACAGCTTTTGAATGACTTCATTTTCCATTGGGTAGGTCCTCTCCTTAGGACTCTTGTCTTATTTTGATATTAACGCTTTTATAACTTTACTTTTGTAAATAAGAAATATTTATTATTTGAAAACTCATGATAATTCTAAAAGATTAGAGTATTGTGGGCATCGCCACATTTACCACGTATGTAAAGTCGCCAAATTACCACGTATATAAAGTAGCCTATCTTTACATACAAGTCGTCAATAATTACTTCCGGTGTTGATGAATATAGACTGATACAAGACTTAAGTAGAAGCAGAAGTTTTGATATACATATAAATGCAGTAAAGAAGCAAATATCAGTCTAAGTCAGTCCGTGCTGGGTACCCAACCACTGATTCGATTTCCGCTATAATTTATGGGGTATTTCAAAACCCAAACATTAACGTGACAATTTAGGATAGCCATAAAGGATGTGGAATGCTCGTTTTACTTCAACTGTCATCAATAACTATATTTTGGACCAAAACATGAGAAAAGCCACCTGATAATTCACAAAGTCCTTCTTAACATCATAGGCACAAGCTGGTGCATATATCAAAACATTTTATGTTGAGATTACACACTTTAGTTCAATGCAATTAAAAGTTTCAATTTGATTACGTTTATTTAGCAAAACATTACTCCCAAACAACAGAAATCTCAACTTTTTGAATTCATCATTAGCATAAGTGTAGATACATTTCTTAGCTCTATATTTTGGTATCTTTTCCATCGAGTAGTAGTCATGTCTATCTGCATCTATATAAATACACCATTATGTACATGTAATCTGTTTCCGCTACCACGAATAAATGAGCAAGAAAATCTAAAGTTTGTCAGAACGTTTATGAATGAGTCCATTTATGATACATAAACCTTTCACGGTTTCTGACTTTTCAATATACGAGTTTTTTGTATTACTCTAGGCTATATATACTCCATAATTATGATTTTTTGTGTTATTTAAGTCTAACAAACACTTTCCCAGGAAGGACAGAAAAATTCTCGTACTGAAACTGTTGTTTAGAACAACAATTATGCATTTCAACGCAATTCTGTATTAACGCACAAATGCAACACGTGTGACGTCATCAATGTAGCACTTATGGTCAACCAACAAAGACTAAGCCCAGAAAAGCTTAGAAAATACCATTTCATATCCTGTAGTTTTCGCATAGACCACAAACCAAAATGAAACAAAGAAATGTAAAATATGGTTGAAAAAATATTTTGTTCGTACTTGGTTATTCTCATTTGAAGAAAGTGCCTTTTGTCGTTGACCCCAGTACACCATAGTTTCTTAATGCAAACTAAGTTACGATATAGTACAAATATATTGATAGAAACATGAGCGAATGTTCTGGAAAAAGGACATAAATCCAATGTTATTACGAGAGAACACAAGCCCTGGACTTTGTAAAGATCCAGTAGCAGAATAATTTACCCATCTATCATTGACATATGAGAATGTTTTCCCTTGTTGTAATTATCATACCGTCGCTTTTCGACGAAAACCTCGTATCTGCAGCTTATTTCAAGCTGCAGATACGAGGTTTTCGTTGAAAATCAGCGATACTCTGCTTTATACGGGTCAATGTTTCCCTATCATGGAATAACAACAATGAAACATTCTATCCTTAGATTGGTTTCTTAAGCAAAGAAGCTTCGATAAGCCATATTTACAAAGTTTTAAAACACCAATGTGGGCAATATGGCACGTTTCAGTTGGCTTCAAAGATTTCATGACATTCTGGTGTACATATGCAATATCTGTATTGAAGTATGACAGTGTTGAGCGTAAATGAAAGAAATTCTAAACCTAATGCAGATTTAGATTAATTTTCAGAAAAATATGTAAACATTGATTACGGGAAGTTTTACAGACTTAAATTAAGTTTAATACTTATAGACTGCAATAAAAACTTGTTTTCCGCGTACCATCCTCTATCGCATATTGATACCAAATGCAAATTAACTACATTCCCATACAAAAACTAACTGAAAACATTCACATTGGCCTAGGGTAAAGGATGAAATATTAATGATCCATATTTTAATGATGATGTATATTTTGCGAGCGGGTAAAAAGCTGGCACGAGAAGGTACGAAACTTCTGATGCGTGGAAATTAAAGTTTCAGATCCACTCTACCGTATCCCTGTCAAGTTGTTTGGCGTCAAATAAGTGATAGCTGTAGCTCAGAAATAATACATTTACCAATTCTTATCCTTCTTTGAACATTTTGTTATACATCCTCCTAATATTTTCTAAAGAAATCAGCGATTTTCATTTTTAAAACTTAAGAATTGCGCTCTGAATCATCCGTATTTATATGACTAACCATCTACAAATTCTAAACCGTGTAGGAGGCTATAGCATGACGCTGTTTCCCTTCCAAACCGTCGTATTTACAGGCTATTATTACGAGATTTCCGAAGAAAACGAAGACAATTAAATTCTAATCATACCTAATTCAAACTCCCTACAAACAACTTGCTTCAAGCTTTAGTTCAATGTCAAAGTAAAGGGGTTAGATTTTGAAATATAGATAGGAGCAAGCATGCTGTAACTCAGAGCAGCATCTCAATTTAACGCGCAATTTGACGAACTCAGCAAGAATCGCGTTAAAACACTTAAATACATGCTAATTGTATTTCCATTTTAATATGTTACATACATTACATAACAATACAAGAGAATGTTTGTAACTTATACCCCCACCCGTGTGGTAGGCAGTATCAATTTTGATATGGTATCTTTAGGTTACTTTCTCTGTTTCACATTTACATGACCGGCGTGTGTGCACATTGCTTACTTGCTAATGAATGCATCTCTCGTATGTTGGCCTTATTGTACTACAATAAATTATTGTAAATATATTACAATTGATGCTCAACAAAACGCACTTCAAAGACTGTACATCTGATTCCGCGTGCACTTGCACGATGTAATGAGTTCATTGACATAGCATACGTAAGATCATGTAAATATCATATGTCCTTGGATGAAAAAAAGTCAAGGCAAAGGTTAAGACATGACATTTACAGAAGCACGACGTAGTTTCTCATTATATCTTGACAGCACAACTAAAACAGTATAAAATTGTTAATCTTACATCCCTTTAAAAACCTCTTGTATCTGATATGCTGTTGTTTGTTTTCTTGACGCATAATGTCTAATTCTATAACCTTCCTTTAAGCTATTTACATTAAGCTATACTGTTTGAAAGACGTTACAGACAACAATTAAACATGAGAACCGACAGAGTTATAGTTCAGAAATTATTAGTAAAAGAGAAGGACATGCTGATTACGATAATTTTCTTCATTTCACTAAATGTTGTTCCGACTTATATTATTAGGAATGTAAAATTTTGGGATTGTTTGTAAAAGGGTTAATTGGCGAGAACATAATAACATGTTTCCTGGATGTGGGAATGGGTTAATAGAATAAATAAAGTATCTAGTTGAACCATAATTCCATAAATGGAGCGCCAACGACCAACAGACACGCAGATATGCCCGTTATTGACTGGGTGATTTTCGTAAGAGAAAGAAGCGAGGGAAACATTCCAATTTCATATCCGAACCAAATAAATCTTTGAAATGAAATCAAAACGATTCATTGATTGAAGTCATAATCCAATTCATGCGTTCTGGAAAAATGTAAGAGTCACGAAACTGTAAGGTATTAAAGACCAAGATGAAAATGCATATTTAGACGTTTTAGAAGGAAATTCGGAGAAAATGTCTTTTTAAAAATGAAAACTGCTGTACTGTAAATAGGACATAGAAGAAATAAGATTACATTTAAGTCTAAGCAAAATTTCTTTTTGAAGACGGTTTCCTGTACATAACATTTCAAGTACCGAGACATACAAAATACTAATATAACAATGTGTATCTGTTCAGAACTTCTGACGTCTTATTTTAATAAATAAAATCTAGTATCACTAAAACTATATCATTAACAGTACCGGAAAGGGTAAACTAAGTCGATATATTTCCAGTAAAATCGAACAAGGACAGCTCACAGGGCGCATATTCGATGACGGTGTAATGGATACATAATTACAAAATCGAACCCGGCTTGACAGACTGTTTGTTTCATTCATGACGTACGCCAGACAGGAACCAGTGAATTATGGGAAATAGAAAATGGCGGATGTCGTCACCGGAAGCGTTATTGTCGTATTTGAAATAGTAAATAGTTGTAGGTAAATAAATTAATCACGAGAATTGTTCATTCCATCTTCTTTGCAAAATGCAAAGCGCGTGGTTTGCAACACGCATGTTTGCACATCTATGAAGAATTGTAAAGTGTGCAATGTATCCAATAATGGCTTACAGAGCTTAGTCTGGACATAAATATAAAACGAACTTGACCTTCAAAAGGACCAATGCTTGTTACTCGAAATGCAAACAGGTATAAATAAAAACAGAACAATCGTATGAATTGATCAACATTTGATGCAAAGTAAGTTGTGGCCAATTCGCAAATTGTTTCCAAATATACAAGAGACCATGTTAAGTTTCCTTGTAGCAAAACAAAGCTTTAATTTATTAGGCCATACCAATAGGGAAATGTGAATACATGAAAATTAGATACAGTTCTATATATTTCTAAATACACGAGGCGGTAAATTATTGAAACATCAAGGAGAAAGTTTCTAACACACCAATAATCACCAATGCCGTTTGGACACCATATTAATGATTAATAAGATGGCCGCTTGTCGTGCAGCTGGTCAGTCTATTGTCCGCGATTGGTCAGTCGAGAAAATGAAAGGAAAACATGCATTGGTCTATTAGATGTATCGATCAAGCTTTCAATAGAAACGTCGACCTTAACATATCTAGGAGAACGTTACTGACGTTCGGCCGCAATGTTTGAAATAACCAACCATGTGGTAGACCATATTAGGAACACCTCATTTGCATAAACATGGTTGATGAGGGTAATGTTCTAAATTCACTGTCCCTTTTCTAAAACTGTTTGACCTGAGTGGTAACTAGAGAAAAAATGATACTCCATACTGTCTTCCAAGCAGAGGAACACAGAATCCTAAATAGCGGTTAAATGTAGATTCTATAACATCTTAAAATTCTAAGATAATTATAGAATTTTACCAAATATATGTCAAAGAAAAATCCCAAGTCGACATCTACACGTCTAAAAGCTTTTGCCCTTGGTATTGTTTCTGTTAAATTTTCTACAGATTTCAATTTCTTTAATTATGTAGGTGCTTCTCCTACAAACAAGAGTTTGTCTATGGGTGCTCGAAACATCGTAACTTCAGCTGTTCAAGTTGTATTTAAGACATTTTGGCCGTCCATAGACAAATTATTGTCTGCAAGTTAAGCGTTACTCTCTTCCATCAAGCTGAATTCTGCGTATTCCTTATCTCGGCTATAATCATTCACAGTCTTTTTACAGGTAATCATGTGTAAGCGGTCTGATCACCGATAAAATTGTTGTTATTGACATAATTCACCTTGTTGTTTCTTCCGGGTTACTTTTTGTGGAAAACACGGTGTTTGATGTTGTTTTGGGTTCGAAATTGTATTTGTTGTTTCAACCTGAATAATGGATACACCTGTAATGCCTAGACATTTTCGCATGATTCTTAACAGCCCTCACATGAGTGCGTCAAGAAATGAGTGTTTCATCAATTCATATGCAAGCTATAATTAATAAATAAGTACTGTGATAATGTAACACATTTTAATAATCTCAGCTCGTATTGCATTTGAAACAGAAACTTATGTTCAGTTGGAAAAAAAACACAAAAGCAACCATTGCCAGTATGCATCCAAAATGCCATGAAATAATAAACCACATTAGCTAATTAAACGTAAAACAGTTAACCATTGTAAATATTCAGCTTGTTGAAGAAACCAATCATCCAGGTCACTGATGTTTTATGCATGTTGCATCAACGCAGAGTCTTTACAATCGTTCAATGGAGAATTGAAGAATTGATCATCGCAAGTAATGATGCATTTAAATGCATGCACTGACGGTTTTAAAACAGTAACATAGAGAATTGTCACACAAGGAAATAAATGAAACACTAGTAACTTTGTAAGACAAACACGTCTAATAGCAATTATGCAGGACAGCTAAACATTGTCCATGCAGTCCTTAGTCTGAAAAGAGTTCGCGAAAGTCAACTTTCTGCAAATGGAAGGGGACATGATTTTAACATCCACATTCATATTTTCCTGGCAGAAAAAGAGTGAAAATCAATTGTTTGTAGTAAACAAACCATGGAATATTAACAAGCTTGGTCATTACCATTCATAATATATAAGTTATCTATGGCACGACTGACTCTACCCAATTCCAGAAAATTACATTCTGGATCTTTTCCATGCCCGAACGGAATCTGCTGTTTTATCCAACTTCTAAACAACATAAACCCTGTATTTCAAGTCAATACAAGGAAAAAGTGGCAAAGCAATGATGCATTTCTTTTTTGTCTCAATATTGTCTGTGTTACATTCAACAGAGATTCTATCGTTATCAACAGCAACCGTTTATCAAACAGCAGATTTCAAAAAGGGGGAAACTAAACTTTGCCGTTTTGGTGTTAATCATAGTGTAACAATGAGTTCTATTTTCACACCTGCTACATCAAACGTTCTTCGCACGGTTTTTATGCTAAAAAGAACAATATCAAACAAAAAAGTATATAAACAAAAGAATTAGGTTTATACACATAACGGAACTTACTAATTTGTCCGCGTGGTTTTGTTTTGTAAACACCCTACATTCAAATTGGGTATGAAACTAACCATAAAGCATATCGTTTACAAAATTACTTACAATGACCCTAGACTTCTATAGAAAATGAGAAGTTCTTGTATTACCTGGCTTCCACTTTAAATTACATTGTTTTGACTCGGCCCTTCCGTCCAATAATGTAATACACCCTTTCTCTGAGTCTTGTCAATAAAAAACTGAAATCCTTTCAGAAAATCCTAAATATACAAATGTTTTCCACTTCAAAAGCTTTGAGTCGTCCTCAATACCTTTATACAGAATATTCAGTTTATTGTGAAATGCAAAAGATAGCGTACTGACCTATTTCTTTCACACATACATAATTTAGAATCGTGTCATAGAAAGGGTCTACAAATGGTTTCGTGGTCCCCACCCACACTAAGCACACCTAGTATCGATATTGATCTGAAATCTATATCTTTTGTTTTCAGATATCCATTCAACATATAATCAAGGTTAGCCTAATTGATCGCCTTAATGACTTTCTAAAAACAACTTTTGCTTTTCTTGATTTAAGAGCTAATGTTATAGAAAATGCAGCGCAAATGAGGCGGGTCTAAATATTCAGGTTTTAAATCGTAATTCTTGCATCGTAATTTAGATATGCAGTAATTTGCAATTTGGTCATGCTTCGAAAATAAGTTTAAAGTGCTTTTAGGTTATTCTAATATTAAGTTATATTTTGACAATACATATAATGCAGTTCTTCTCAAAACTGAGATTCTACGATAAACCAAGTAATGTATTTAATTATACCAAATATTGATACTGAAAAATTGTTTTAGGTGCATGAAATACGCACAGTTACAACTAACCCGTCGACATTTTCTGTAATCGACATAAAGTTTCCGTGTGAAAAACGTAGAAAAATCCCTAAGCAATAGATATGTATCTCAAAACCGGTGCCAAAAACTAAAACAAAGGAAATAATTTACTTTGACACGCTCACGATGACTTATTTTCCCATTCAATTAAACAGGCAAATCTCAGGCAGTGGGTTCATACGCAACTTAACCACAATCCAACATTTTCTCTTCCAATTATACAAATTAAGACCATACAATGCGAAATACATGAATTAAATACCCAACATTAAGAATTATGTAAGTACTAGTATGTAAGTATTGGTACTGTGGTTTAAAAACGGACATACGATCAAACAAACAAAAATATGATGTAACTGAAGTCTATCGCAGCCCACTGTCCATTTCAGCGTAAGATTAAAAAAAAACAATCTGAGTTCATAAAACGGAACAAACCACCAACAACACTAACGTGGTGCCCACTTGAAATGCAGACACTAGAGCTCTTTAGTGTACAAATCATAGTGGTCTGTGCCAAACAAACTGTTGAGAATGTTTTAAATTTATAGTAAAACTAGCACTTACTAAAAAGCAACAGCGACAAATTTTGAATCTTGATACGACACAATTTTTCTATGTCAATTAAAGCACTGGTGACACAGTAACCTTGTTTTGATAATCTTGCATTTGGCCTGCTCACTCATTGCATTGTTACAACGTGAGCGCATGTGCAACAATGAATGTGAACTACGAGGGGCGTTCATTAAAGATTTCCCCTCACCTACTTCCAATAAGTATAGAGAACTGAAACTTTGCACAAATATTAATCTTTCTCTACATGGCCTCTAGCAAGAGAGACATACTTCTGCCATCTTTAATGCAGTTTTGAAGACTGTTCTGTAAAACACCGTAGATTGTGCCCGAAACCTAGCATTGACTTTATGGTGGCATCATCAATGACAAACTGTGGGCGCCCAGGATTCGGGTTGTTTCAACAGACTGACGTCCACACTTGAACTGAGTATACCAGTGTTTGACAAAGTCATATGATGGGACATCATCCCCACAAACTTCTTTCATGTCATCAAATTCCTCTTTTAGAGTGTGACCTTTCAAATATAGGAATCTGATGACTGCTTGCTCCATCACGCTACCTTACTTAACCTATTTGTGCCTAGCGTCCACTTAAGACGACGCTGGACTTTATCTGTTAGTAGGTGCTTACGTATATGTTTATCTCTGCTTCTCATCATTTGTTTGTATTGATTATTCATAGATAAGCAGGAGAATGCTGATCCAAGTGCTCAATAAAAGTATCAGTAAAAGTGAATATTATAAGAGAAGGGAGTGATTTTACCGAGAAAAAAGAAGACTTGAAAATGGATAGGGGAAAATGCATGTTTATTTCCTTTATCTTTTTATATTTCTTGTTTCATTATTATTCTGTAATGTTCCTTATCTGTAGGTAAGTGCAGATACAATTTCCAGAGAAAAATGATATGTTTTCATAGTTTTATAGAAGAATATAATTTTATCCACTAAAGTGGACGCTAGGACTGAGAGGGTGCCTGTAAATTCTTTGTATAGTAACAACATATTTTTAATATAATGCAGAAAATATACAGGAAACGTGGTTGTTTCTAGGCTGGAAGATAAAGGAAGATATATTAGCCCAATTGTGACCTTGACCTTTAGGACCCAAAAACAATAGGACACCTCCTTGGGTCATGGAGAACAACTGAGTAAATTTTCATAATCCTAGGTCAACCGGTTCTTGACTTAAAGCGCGGAAATAAATTTCAAACAAAGTCAAATTGTGACCTTGACCTTTGACCTTCGTGACCCAAAAACATAAGGTACCTCCTTGGGTCATGGGCAACAACTGGGTTAAATTTCATGACCCTAGGTCAAATGGTTCTTGAGTTAGAGCACAGAAACAAAAAACAAAAAAAAGTATACGGATGGATGGATGGCCCGATGGACGGACAGACAAACAGACTTGGTGAAACCAATATACACCCTCTACTTCATAGGTGGGGGTATAATTAACAAATTGTGCTCGTATGTTTGCAATTTCAAGATGGAAACTATAGTTTTAGGGGGAAAATATAAGTTAACTTACATGTACCCATTCGTGCCTAGCGTCCACTTTAGTGGACAAAAATGTTTTTGTACAAAATCATACTTTTCCATTGAAATTTCACAAAATTAAAGCCTAACTTGTTGTTTTTATATGGTTTTCATTGTTTTCTCTGATTTTGTTCCTAAAATAAAAAATCAGGCATAAATGGGTTAACTTCAGCACATGGAAATGAGAAACAAATTACATTTCAGAGCTGCAATTTTTTATGTGACCTATAGAGGTATACGGTAATGTATGTGTACAATTTCAACTTCCTACCTCAACTGAAAGTAGTTCAGGGGAAATCTATAATGAACGCCCCTCGTACTTTAATGCTTATGTCAAATCAAATTTTCATTGCTTGAAAGGGACAAGCATACATATACAATAAATTCTGATACTACTGGAAAGTGAGAGTAAAGTGTAACTATACCTCGTCTGTCATTTGGACCGTGGCTTATGTCTACAAACAGCAACTATAACAAGTCCATGGCGGCAGTCACTCTTACCATAAGTGGTCAAAATATCAGAAAACACTCTTCTTTGGTAACTTACATATAAAGGTACAAATTACCCAATTGAATAATGCGAGTTCATAATTGAAACTGGAGATTAAGTCATGGGCAAAACATGTCCTAAACAAGCATTCTTTTATTCCCTTATAGAGAAAAGGTTTGGGACAATACTCAAGCAAAAGAAGAACATGCTGTTGACCAACATTTTCTGCTTTTGTTGCAATACTTTCGTGCAGTATTAAACACAAATCCTCTCTCTATCAATACCATGTCTACGTCTGCAACTTCTTTAAGTTCGGAACAGTTCTAAGTTAGCTGCTTGGGAATGGGTAAATATGAACAAGAATTTGATATAACATACTGGCTTGGTGTATCTATAGATGTATGAATAAAGGGATAATTTCTTCAAATTGTTACATACTCTCCGTAAATAATACAATCATACTGTCGCTATGGTCAAAATACAAACTCCCTGCCATTTAAAGACCCTTTGCTGAGGCGCCTGGCCTATCATTAAGTTACTCGTAAACCATCCTTGCGTTTAACACTTTCCCAAAACAGAATGAATTTAGACGATTCCAATATAAAAGCTGCTGCATGCGACACAATGGATTCTGTAAAAGACATAACTTGTGTATTAGTTATAGCACAGAAAATAATGAGGCTACAGAAGAAAATGCTGATTATCAGCATTTTCTTCATTTGCCTCAATATATTTTAAGCATTCATTTTCTGTAAGGGACCAGGTCTTGTTTCGCAAAGGGTTCAACGACAAAAAATTGCTACGACTGAAAAATATAATAGGCACACTACGACTCGGGGTCAGACATTTTTTGTTATTTATTTGCTAATTGAAAATGAAACTATGTAACTACCAATAAAGGCAAGGGAGCAAGGGCTGTAATTTAAGAAATCATGTCGGATTTTTATTTCACGTCATGAAACTCTACTGACAACTATTACAATGCAATATAAGACGAAACTTTTTATTAACCATCAAATTATAGTTTTATGCCAAAAATCGGAAAACATTAAGTATGTTAATATCGAATATCTGTCTCTGTATCAGTCTGTCTGAACAAGAAGGCTTTGCATCAATTTATACCTTTCTACAGCGGTAGTACTTTCCATCTATAGGAAACTGCATGCCTAACTATAATTTAAGAGGGATTGCAAACGACAAACTGGATGGCGATAAAGACGTGCTTAGCACTGGAATGTAGACGCAATTTGATGAATTCCTGATCATCAGCAATTTCTTCATCGGCCTCAATGTGTCCCAAAGATTGACGTGTAAGGGACGCCAAAATAAGGTTTTGTTTGGAAAAAGATAAAGATTCTGGGCAAAAAATGAGACTAAAATCTGTGTTTTAAATGAATAATTTACTTAATCGACTTTTTCAAATTATCGGTTCTTAGATTTAGCTCTCCCTAAAGGCTACTAAACACCGTGAATGGTAGTCCTATTCTGGCTTTCTAGCTTTGTACATCAGGAAAATTAGCAATTGTCATTTTACATTAATGGATACATGCTTTGGATATATCATGCGAAAAAAGGCCAGCGGCTAAATTTGGTATTTAACCCTTTCTGCACATTGTTTGTATTGTCATACTTGCAGACAAGTGCGTCGATGAGTGCTACAGATGCGCCTTAAATACATGTTTCCTCCAGATTTATACATCACATAATACCGGTAGGAGAATCTGAAGCCTAATCGAGTAATGCTTTACATGCACCGAACCATCAATTACATCATATCAAAAAATCCCAGAATTTCCTAATTCAAGTTCAAGGTCAAATGCGTTTTGTAAGTAAATGATAGAATTGGTTTTGTAACATCAAGTGTTTTGATACAGTAAATTTTGTATGTCATTTGATTGTAATCTCTAAATATAAGGATAAGCTTGCATCCCAGGATAGTTTCTATTCCAACTCATGACTGCAGATATTTAATAATTCACCGATTCCGATTCTGCCCGCGGCTACATTCCTTTCATCAGATAACTACCGGTCTCAGTTTTGAGAGCAATAAACATTTCCAGCTCTTGTCATTTCTGAGCCGGTGCAATTCCACCGAGACCAGATCGGTAAGGATGTGTATGGACCACTAATGAGTTGACACATTCTGGTAAATGGCTTTGCGTGATTGTCATGACGTCATAAGTGTTGCTAGAATAGCGGTATCGTGAATTGCGATGGTTGTCAAATAGGCATGTCTATTACTTTCGCTGTCTACGTTTGTGACATGATTATGTCAGCAATTGTTTCGAATCACAAGCTGCATAACGATGCACCTCTGGCATTCTAAGAATTAATTTAAAATGCATAATCTCGAAAGAGAAACAAAGCTGCAAAATGCAAGTTTCTTTACTTTTAAATGTATTGATACATTTCAAAAATAAAAAATCGCATTTTCAATGGATCTCTACAACTTCAGTGCTCACGAAAAAGATAATTTCTACACAGATGCACACATTAAACCATACGGTATGGAAGAGTAAAGAGGCTCGAATGCCTAATTCAATTTGTCAGTCCCGGGTAATTCAACAACGACCCTTTGATTATAGGGTGGGTGACACAATAATTTACACCATAAGGTCTCTCGCTGTCTCTCAAAATGTGATTTGTTGAATGACCCTCCAATGAAAGTGGTCATCGGATGGCGACAAGTAAAAATGACCACCAGTTGTGAGCGGTCAGTACCAATTAGTGCAGTGTCCGGGATATGGTCATCAGGACACTGGACAATACATGCAGACACGCCCATCAGCAAATATCGAGCAACAGGCAAATCATTTGAAATAACTTGACGATCTTTTTCCTTTTTATATCCGTAGAAAAGTAGAAAAAAATCAGAAATGAGCCAAACGCCCTATGGTCCTAAGATGAACGGAATTTACTTAATTTATATTTCCAGTAGACTTTAGCATTTCATATTACGTAACAACATAATTATATTATCAAATTTCAAGAAGATTGAGACATAAAACATAAGAATGTTGAGACAAAGATATGAATTAAATATCATATGCATTCAAGGGTATTACAAACAATGACACATCATTTATTTGTACATGCATAAACGTGCAAGAATATGAAAGTTAAACCTCAGACCAAAAGGAGCTAAAGCTCGGTCACCGTGAAATTGTTTGAAAAAGAACTTGCTACAAGGACCATTGTATCGCCATTAACCATGTAATAGCAGTGGTCTGTTGAATGTTTTGAGGAGGAGAGAAGTTTAATAGGCTACATCTGAATGAAGAGTTATTACATTAACCGGGTAATTTTTCTGTCGTCTGTTTGTTTAGACCATTGTCGTCTGCTGTTCATTTGCCGTCTTCCGTTTCTGGCCGAGTGCTCTCGTCTTTAACTCGGCGATGTCACGCACAACCGCAAGTACATTGGATTACAAATGACCCTTCTTCTAGAAGAAAACATTTACACAGACTGATTGTAAATCAAAGTCAATGTTAATACAATTATTTCATTTCTACTCCCGACACAGGTTGCAATCACAGCAATTATTTGCTGGAGTACCATCTACATATTGTATCACTTTGGAATTAAATCAGATAATGATGCAGGGCAATACTGCTCCTTGACGTATGCCGGTCTTTTAGTAAAAAGAGTCGGTGGGAAAATTCAGGATATAATGAAAATAAACTTCTGTATACTTCATTTACAATTAATAGTACAAAGTGGAAATACCTGCTATTATAGTCGTCCGTTACTCAATAATCAAAATAATATGATTCATTACATATTCTAAAATGACAACAAACCGGGGCTTTCTCTTCAACCTTATCTTGTACTTATCAATTAATTTGCTTATCAATTCGAAGTTCTTTCATACAATGTTTGCTATTTTGTAAGGTTCAGTTACCAAATTTGTCTCTAACTTCATACATCCTCAAATACATTTATCATCAGATAAGTTGACATCTGCACAAGCCAAGGATTCTACACCTCCACGTTGTTCCTTACGAAGGTAAGGAACAACCTGCAGGTATACATATTACGTAACAATCCTAAAGGCTTGCGAAGATGATACGTTGAAGATCTACTGGTTTTCAGAAAGTTCATTATACTTTGGTGGTCGCTTAATAATTTTAAAAACCCTAACAAGTTTACCTACTGTCATCACTATATAGACATGTTGTCTATATACTTTACAGGATTACCTTTAGATAATTTCCTTTTGCCAACATTGTTAACAATAGTCAGCGTAATTTGACCAGAAATAATTTCTTTACAGTCTGCATATTTTGAGAATGAGTGGTCGCTATGATAGCAAAACGTTTAACCCTTGCCTTACCTTGTAATGATGACTTGATATGGCCAAATGGTGCAACTTTGGACATTAATGATTATATTAAAGTTTCTTGATGTAGATCGCTGTTGACTGCAAATTGTTATGGACATTTCAAACTAGATATACCATAATCAAACTGTATGCATGGTCACTCTATTAGCTTGCAGTAAATGCACAGAGTCAGAATACGTGAAGTTGTGTTGAATATGCATAAACAAACTTAAATGCCACCTGATTGCATCCAGTAAGCATGCATATGATTCTCGTGTAGAACATAAGAATGAAGTAGAATTTAATCCTCATAAGACTCACAACTTTACTACCAGCGATTAACTTGAAGATTCTTGGGCAGGTCCTTGGTTATTCTGGACGACTTTATACGTACGTGGTTTCGGTCTGATCTTATTCTACACTACCTGCTTGTATCACATAGATGTATTTGTCTTGATGCATCATGACGATGGGTTAAGAGGTAACTGGTGTGTTGGGTAGTGAGGTGTAATAGAGACGGTTACTACTCGTGTTTCACGTTACAGGAGCTAGGTAAACTGTCGGAGCGGCGCCAGAAGCCCTACTAATGGGGCCCACATCAATTGTTCTCTGAAACCTTAAACCCCTTCCTTCATCATAACCCTTTCTCATGCTAAAATATCGTCTCTTTTCAACGAAAATCTCGTAACTGCAGCTTGGCTTAAGCTGCAGTTACGAGGTTTTCGTTGAAAAGCAGCGATATAATAATTTTGTCCAAATTGAAAACAAGATAGGAGTTCAAACCCTACTTTAGATTAATTGAACGTCATTAAACATGATAAATAATATAATGGAATTTTAGTTAATAATGTACACGTTAAGGTGCAAATAGAATATGTATCATGTGTATTATTACAAAGTGAAAAGGCACGATGGGGTCATTAAATATGAGAATGACATATTAACCCCATTTAAACGAAGAGCAAATTTTAACAGATTAGAAATAATAGTAGTTTTAGCAACGGCATTTTTCGTAGTTTTTCATAAATTATAAACTAATGGCGTAATTAAAAAATAGTTTTGAAATTACCACAGGTAAATTGAAACAATTTTACCCCGTAATGGATGAAAATAGATGAGTCATTTCTAAATTTGGTTGAATACGATGGGTAACCAAACGTCAAAGGATGGATTGAACATGATCGCTATTTTGGTGGTCCAAATATCGCTGCTTTTCTGCAAAAACCTCGTATCTGCAGTTTAAAACAAGCTGCAGTTACGAGGTTTTCGTAGAAAAGCGACGATATGCAAGTTGAATAACATTGTCCGTGTATTTGGAACAATGAAATTAATTTGATTTTGCATAAAGAAAATATATTTATGATTCAAACTCACATTTATAAAGTTGATATTATTTATGTAGTTTATTCTGGAACACCTTATAGAAGAGTTGAAATAGTTCAGTCATTATTCCTAGCTTAGGGGAATGCCAACGATTTCATAGGAGCAACTGATCCGGCCGCAAAATATGACGTTTTGTATCGCTTCTGGCGGGAAATAATACCATCTAATGCAGATTTTCACATACCGTGACGAAGCGTACCATAACTTTTCTTTAAAAACCTCGTAACTACAGCTTGTCTAAGCTGTAGTTACGAAGTTTTGGAAGTAAAGTTGCAGTTTGTTTCATTGAAGCGTTACTGACAGTGATTGTTTATATCTTAGCTGATTACTTTTTTAGCCAAAGGCGGGGAGGAACTATTGACCGACAAAATATGTTTTCCACTCGGTTAGGTTAATGGACAGGATTTATTGTCAGGAAGAGATTTTGCGGATGGGTATATTTTCCCTGAACACTTCCAAACATATAGGGAAAACATAGCATTTTTCAGTCAAACATATTTTTTGCCAAGCCTCCACTTGTAGAATTGGTCAATTAAAACAATGAATGTATCTTATTATGTCAAAATATACATCCTAACACCCACCCACCCCCATACATACACAAAAGGAAAGGAAAAAGAAAATTCAAGCAATTTTTCAGAGTAATTTTAAAACCCAAATGTCATATTTGTAACGAAAATAATAGTATTACCGTAACAAGCAGTAAATAACTCATTTACGTGACTGAACAAGAAGGGCGTCTTTGATTTACTCCAGGTTGTATATGTAACAGCCACTTGATTGCTTCTAGCACTGTATTTGTTGTAGTTTTTGCGGTTAAAATTCCTTCGTGGCTAGAACTTGTATTTCTCAGACATTTTTGTCTGAGTTAAAATTACTAACAGAGACGTGTAAATTAGAGCATATTTTTTCTCAGGGCTAGCTCGTACATGTAACCCAGTTGAATTCAGATGTTAATAGTAACTGACATTACGTCGTTGGGCCGCCAAAATGTCTTAACTACAGCTTTCCAAGCTGTAGTTAAAACATTTTGTCGGCCTAACGACGTAAGACAAAACATGTAATGCTATGAACAAGTAGAATAACCCAGCATTTCAGAGTTCCTGCGTGGAAATGTTTATGAAAGCTGTGAAATGGAACACCCAAGTAAATGGGCGAACGCAGGGAGCACGGCATTATCCTTTACTTAACGGATCTTATATCATTAGCTGCATAAAGACAATAATCATTATTGTTGTTTGCTCAATTTTGAAAAATAGTGGTCCTTCCCGGTCTTTGGTCTTTGCATAGGTATACTTCTATAAGAACTGGATTTGATTCATTACCTAATTTGCTGGTTACAATTTCGCAAAAATCCAGTATCTAAAAATGCCGAATGATATAAACAAAACATAATCGTATATCCTTATGACTAGGCCACATTCATCAACAGTTACAACAAGATGAATAATAATTATGTAATTCATAACGACTGATTTTAATAACTTAATCAACTCCACAATGGGTTATAAAACTTCAAAACCTTAAAAACTACTGGTTGTTTGTAAACACAGTTGATTCATACACACATAACAATCATTAAAAATGCAAATTATTGTCACAATTTAAGAAACTTTTCGAATTTGACCCATTAGCTATGTAAACACTAATTGCTAAAGTCTGCGAACAGGCTTTCTCGTGAATTATGATAAAAGGGTATATATTAACGCTTATTACAATAACGGTTTCTTTGGTGTCTGGATTCAATCTCGTTTGACAGTGTTTTAATATTCTTTAAAATATAAAATATACAACAACTTTCACTTCGCGATATGCCAATATCTGTCAGATTGTCCATTACCAAGCAAGATTGACAGATTAAGGTATCCAAACCCTCAAAAGCAACAAAGACCCAGATGCCAAATTTCAAAAGTGCCAGTAAATCCTAAATTTTGTTACAATTCCATTCCAAATACAAATATAAGCATTTGGAACGGTTTAGAATTTTTAATTAATGCATACTTATAGAAATATTTGACAAAATGTTCAAAGTTACCTCCCTTGCAAATGCATATAGAGTAAAATGATATTTGTAAATTATTTTCTTCTTGGAGCATAATCTTGAAATCCGACACGGTGAATCAACTTATTTGAAGTGAATTTACAAGGGTGTGTGATTTGATGCATTTCCTATGGCTACAAAGTGGTGATTTTTTTCAGGGTCTGTAAACCTTAAGTGACGTGTATACAAATATCATGTTTTATTTCAATATTTATTTATTCAACAAACATAACATAGTTCTTTCTTTTCAGTCGTTTTCACCATTTTAAACTTTGAGACATAATACCACAAATGTCAAAAATGTCATGAATTGAAGCAGTCTAAAACTTCGTTGAATGGAAAATGGTAGATGTAGAATCTACATAACATGCATTCAACATGTTCCAAACAACAAATGGATTTGGTGCCTTTGATAGAAAAGGTTTTGGAGAGCATTGAGAGAAAATAGAAAAAGGCTGATGGCCAGCATTTTCTTCTTTGCCTCAAAGCTTTCTATGCTATGACATACAAGTTTCCGTATTTCTAAAGTATCTGTTTTGTCACCTGCTACAATTTTTAATTCAGACAATCTTAATATTGAATTGTATAGACAATGTCTAATGAAATCTTTTCCTGTATTTTCAGGTCAGCCGACCATTGACCATGAAGAAGGACGGAATACAAACCAGAAATAGGAAAATGTCCACGAAGAGCAAGAAGAACAAGAAGCTGGCCGCTATGTCGGATCTTCTGAAAGGTCCCCTGGACAAATTCTCCGGTTTCCCACCTATGAACCACGCGATGCACGCGCCCATGCCCACGTACATGACCGGCGGGTCCTCGTTCGGGGGTTCGTACCTGTCTCATGGAGGTCATCACATGCAGGGAGCAGCAGGAGGTATGGGAGGGTTCGCCAACTCATTTCCCTCCTCGCTACAGTCAAGTTTCTCATCCTCATTTTCAAACATACCAATAAACGCGCCATCTGGTTACTCGTCTGGACTCAATCTGTCTACGTCATCAAATATGGTTGGAGCCGCCATGGCTTAGTCAAACATTGAAAGTGACGTCATATTGACGTCATACATTTATCACATTTATACGCACAAATCGAGAAAACAGTTGCAAATGGTGCTCGGATAATGTCTTGTATGAGGACGATGTCTCCAGGTTGACAAATTCAAATTCGAATACCATTTGAGGTGTTAACGTTTTTACCAGAGAATACAAGGGTAAATACCGTGTAAACAAACACATAATCACGTGATCTACGTTTATTTTCCGGATAATGTTTACAAACTTGTCGCAGCTAGATGTACAAACGGAATAAAGGTGGTCGAACAGAGAATACGTGTGATTTGTGCAATGTTATACACGTAAAGGCAGTAAAAATGACAAGAAAAACGCAAACATGGTTTTCTTTTCAATAGGGCGGATAAAGCAGCTCGCGTGAGCTAAATCCATTACGCTCCGACTGTTCATCATGCTAACCAAGCGAACATGGACATCCACCGGATCGTACAGAGCATATACAATACAGGACCCATGTGAAAGCATATCATTTTACAAATCGTCGGAATCGTTCAAAATCTCGTAACTACAGCTTAAATAAGCTGTAGTTACGACGTTTTTGGACGTTACCGACGTAAAACGGACAAATTAGACCGGAAAGGATAGTGAAACAGAACTGTTCAAACGGAGCTTTTAAAATTGTGTGTTGGTGAATTGTTTTAAACAAGAACATGAGAGTATTGACTCGAGTGAATTCGGACAAATGAGAGCATTGGTAGATTATGCACCATTTAATCTGAGAAAAATGATTCTCTCCGGGCTAAGCGTTTTAATTGGACTTAGAAACGCGAATCATTAGACCATGGAAGGAGAAAAAACGCACGAAAAGACTTTCAAAATGGCGTTTTCTCATTGTACATTTAAGATATTTGTTCATGCGAACTCAAACATTGTGGCATTGTGAGATTATGTAAGAGAGATGAAATGCATATAAGTCAAACATAGCTTGGTAATGTGCTTTAATGTATGCACCTTCTTGAGTATCACTGATACTAGGTGAGGTACCTTACACATTTAACATCCATTTATAGACCATGTTATAACCATACATTTGCCATGCTTAATCAAAACAAATCAGGTAGCAAAGAATAATGTGAGACTGAACGTATGTGCTGGCTGACCTTATTCTTTGTTGCTTGCCGACGACCTGGGTTAACCCGGCATCAGAATGAAAAGGGTCGACATTGGTCAATTATGATAACTTACGACAATAGTGACTTCATGAAACAAAACATGATATAATCACTACATACAGACACAATGTAGATAGTTGCCATATTCTTGCGATAAAAGATTCATAATATTCTCCATTACAGTTCTGTATTCTTTGATACATATAAATCAACTCAATCTTTACATTTCTATTACATTCGATATTTTCACTTCCAATTGTAAGTAAAAGAAATCTCCACCTTAAGATTAAGAAAATCTAATTCATGATAACCAATTCTTTCACTATACTTGGACTATTTAACTATTATGCCCAAAAGCTTCATACCATCAATACCATCATAATTGGTTTATTAGATACAAGATGATCATCTATTTTGGCATCCTCGGAAGCCAATGGTTCTACCTCCACTTTCATGACTTTGTAAGGAACAAAGTGGAGGTAGAATCCTTGTCATCCGAAGATGACTGGCAGTTTCAACTTTTTTAAATTTCAAAATTTGTAAATAAGATTTATACTGGTGTTATTGCCCCAGTGTTACGGGATGCATTGACTAACAGCGACTTATGACGATGCTAAAATGTTCAGTTAACACCGGCAATGGCTTTGTTTACGGACATTTAGCAGTGGTCATCTGCCGCCAATATTTGGTTTGTCATTTGCTGTAACTTACACATTTCACCGCGTTTTGAATGAATGTTTAGTGTCATTTTATGAATTCCAATGAATGTATGAAATCATTTTGTCGAGATAAGAGTTTTTCTATTGATATTTTATTGTACATGTATATAGATTAATTTATTTAATGATGTCATAAAAGTAATTTTGTGTAAATATTTTGAAAACGAAAAATGGATCAATGGTTTATAGACTATAGTGAATTTATGACTCTATAGGCCATATTATTGTCTCTAGTCCCGGTATAGTACCTTACATGTAAATGAGCATGTCACGTGATCATTTTGCACGCGACGTCATGCCTACGAATTCAAGATGTACCATTTATTCATTATCCACCGCCTGAAATCCACAGGTGTTTTAAGATGTTTTAAAAGACTCAGAAGTTCGTTTTCCTATTCATTGTAAAATTTCAGTAATGTATGTTTACCAAGATAAAATATTTGTTGCTATTTTAGATTCGATTCAATCCAATCTAAAATAACTACAGTTGTTTCCCTTAGTTTAACCAACATTGCTGACTTTGAACGATGTTTGAAACGTCCATCAGAATCTTGATACATTATATTTGTTCATAATTGTTGCTTTATTTTTGAAGTGCTTTAATTTCTTTGTTTCACTGAAATCAATTCGTGAATCAGGATCTATTTGAAATCCATAACTTGGCACTACTTTTTGCTCAGTGTACCCGGAAATGACGTCACTGGACAATACTTTCCGGTCACAAGCAAAGTAGAAGACCACAACTTATATTTTGTCGTTATTGTTTATTTCGTCGTATGATGTAACGGACCCATATGTTTAACATTCCGGATATCTCGAAGGAAAATTTTACTTACGAAATCCACCGGAAAAAGAAATCCATGATTACTGTATTTGCATAATATGCCTACTCAGACTCAAAATGACCGTTAATGGTTAGGGTAAATTTAAACGAGAAATCCAAGAATACATACAGTAAAAAATCTTTTTTTTTTCAAAGTTTTGATATTCATCAAAATGACACGAATTTGATGATTTTTTGCATACGAACAAAGTAAAGAATACTAAAAATTTGGCTACTGTGTTATTAAGAAAATATTTTTTCTCAATCAATGTTCATTTATTTCTAAGGCTGCTAGGTCGTTCGAATTGAGAGTCATTTTTGTTGGTTTTATACCTTTTTTAATCAAATGGGTCGACAGTATGTGAATTATTTAATTTTGTATGAGATTCAAGATATATGTTTTAACTAATTCTAAACCACATTTAAATTTTATAATACGTAATTCGAAAGCTACAAATCAAATTGCCCGAGACATATATCCGGGTCAACTTGATTGGTTTTAGAATTTAGTATTTTTAGCTCACCTGAGCACAAAGTGCTCAAGGTGAGCTATTGTGGTCGCTCACCGTCCGTCGTCCGTCCGTCTGTCCGTCCGTCCGTCCGTCCGTCCGTCCACAATTTCTTTAAACATCTTCTTCTCCAGAACCATTTGGCCAATTGTGACCAAACTTGGCAGGAATGTTTCTGAGGTGACCCTTTTCAAAACTTGTTCACAAATTTTTGATTCGTCAAAGAATGTGGGCGTGGCAGGGCGGGGCTTATAAATCGTAAGAAAATTCTTTAAAAATCAACTATTGGGCCAATTTGAACCAAACTTGGCAGGAATGTTCTTTTAGTGACTCTTTTGGTAATTTGTCCACAAATTTTAATATTTGTCAAAAAATGTGGGTGTGGCAGTGTCAGACTTTAGAAATCCTAAGAAAATTCTTTAAAAAATCAAACAGGTAACATTATGGTTAGTGGGAGTCAAAACCTCGTAACTACAGCTTGACAAAGCTGGAGTTATGAGGTTTTGATTCCCCACTGGGGAAATGTCTAATCCTATTAAATAAACAAAAGACCGGAATTGTTTACACAAACTCCGCCAGAATGGGGAGCTGCATGTAAAAGGGGGTAAATACATTCTATTTGTTATTTAAGCTATCTTTTGTTGTTGGTATTCATTTAAATAGTTTTGATTAGATCATTCAAATAAATACCCACATCACAGGGTTTGATAAACATTGAAAGATATTTTGCAATTTAGAAATCCCTTAACCTCTCCTATTTGAATCTCTAGTCTTTGGATTTATAATCAGACTTGCTTCTATTTTGCAACTAATATATTCTCTTTAACTCTTTACCAAATCATTATAAAACTAATTATTTTGCAATGAAAAAAGGGCCCTGTGTTGTTGATTCTTGGGGTTTATATAGGGGTTAAGAGTTAGATCTCTAACATTTTGATCTTTGACTTGGAAAACCTTTTCATCTCAAAACAGTATTTTTTCATAGGGCCCTATGTTGTTGATTCTTGGGGTTTATATGGGGTGAACTCTGTTGATAATTGGAACCTTCTCATTGATATCATGGGAAAAGGGGCCTGAAAGACAAAATTCTTGTTAGCATTGTACAGGCTACAATTTTGGCCCAATGTTCATAATAATTGGTCAGAATGTTTGTGTAGTCACAGAGAATTGGAATAATGAATATTCCTTTGGATACCACGGGAAAAGGGGCCATAATGACAAAATCCGTGTTGGCACTTTAGAGGCCATAATTTTGGCCTAATCTTTGTTAAAATTGATCAGAATATTTGTCTAATCACAAGGATAAAGCTTATCAACAATCTGAATGTTCCATTTTGATATCATTGGAAAAGGGGCCTTTATGACAAAATCTTGTTAACACTCTAGAAGTAACAGTTTTGGCCTAGTCTTCATGAAACTAAAAGAACGTTTGTTTTAGTCACAAGGATAAACCCTATAAGAAATTTGAATATTCCAGTCGATAACATGGGAAAAGGGGCCTTAATGACAAAATCCTTGTTAGCACTCTAGAGGCAAAATTTTTGGCCCAATCTTCACGAAACTTGTGTTTGTCTAGTCACACCGATGAACTCTGAGAAAAATAGGAATGTTCTATGGGATAGCATGGGAAAAGGGGCCTTAATGACAAAATTCTTCTTAGCGCTATAGAGACAATAATTTTGGCTCAATATTCATGAAATTTAGTCAGATTATTTCTCTAGTCACAAGGATTAAGCCTAATGACAGTGGGAATGTTCTGTTGGATGTCACGGAAAAGGGGCCTTAAAGACAAAATCCTTGTTGGTAATGTAGATGCTACAATTTCTGTCCTATCTTCATGAAACATGTCCAGAATGTTTGTCTAGTCACAAGGATGAAGACCATTGAAAAATATAATGCTCTTTTGGATATCATGGGACAGGATGCTATCATTTCTCACCTTGTGAATCTCAGTTCAGGTGAGCGATTAAGGACCATCATGGTCCTCTTGTTATATAAATTAAGAAATTTTCAATTGTCAGTAGATCGACTCTTTAAAATGTCCAAGAAAAAACGCTGCCTAGAGTAAATTTATCGAAATTATAGTCTCAGTGGTGTGACTTACGGCTTTCTAGTTTTCTGCTAAATTTATTTTGTCGTCTGCAGCAACTTTGAATTTCGACTATACCAAAATCCCGTCGTTTGGAAATGGAAATTTTACCCACCTACATTGCTGTCGCCTGATGAACCTTTTCCAAACGATAAATGTTTAAAGCAGACTTAATTGGAAATTGCTGCAGACGACAAAATCGATAATGCTAAAGATAACACTCGTCTTCAACATAACACAGAAAATATAGAGACAAAAGAAGAAAATGCTGGTTGACAGCATTTTCTTCTTTTGTTTCATTATTTTCCCAATGCTTTTCTTTTAGGGATATCAAAACCAGAAATTGTTTGGGAAAGTGTTTAAAACAACATTTGGCAGCTGAATTTTTGTTCCGCGTAAGCTTTACTTGGTTGCATGTATTGTCAACTTATTTCACAATGTTTTTGTTTAAGATTTTCAGACGTTTTGTGACATTTTGTGACAGATTTTCATTTTTTCATGATAGTTATGTACAAATTGTTTTAAATGAAATAAACAGTTATGAAAGAGGAAATATTTCGTATCAATTATGATTTTAAATTCCCTTAAACATTATACCAAAACAGGCCTGTAGGAAGCAATTTGATATTGGGTGGGCTAAGCCCCAGTGTCTGAATATTGGGAGCTAACTTTATTTTTCCCGGAATTTTCAGCGTGAAATGAGGAAAATTTGGCATTTTTAGCCAACTTTAGGGCTTAGCCTCCGTAGCCCCGTGTTCCTACGGGCCTGCAAAACGGACATTGTGTTTGCACTCCTTATAGGAAATAGGGTTAATAAAACATTGAAGCAAAGGAAGAAAATACTGATAACAATCACTTTCTCCCTTTGACTCAATATTTTCTGTGCTATAATATACAAAATTCTATATTATCCAGCACCCATTCTGTCCTCTTCAGCAGCACTCAAATTTCAACAGTCTAAAATTTTATGTAATTGCAATGCATTTTGGGCTAAAAATAGATTTATATTACGGTTATGTTTTGATAAATTGTCGACGTTGTTATAAGATCTCGTAACTACGACTTGATTTAAGCTGTATAATCGATTCACTATTAAACGAGAATGATTACCGTTGAAATGGATTATCAAAACAACCAAAAATTTTCTTGTTTAACTTTGAACGTATTATAGTTTCGACATTTTATAACAACACCTACGAAATACTATTGTTTGTCCGAAATAACATCACGGTCTATTCGATAAAATCGTTCCCTATTAGATTTTCCACATGATCCTAGTTGAAGCCGGGATTTTGAAGAAAAAAAAACCATTCCAGACTAGCATGTTTCCAGATCAGCGTGAATCGAAACGCAGTCTAGGCAGTTAACCCTTTCCCAAACGGCAATGTTTTAGGATCTCCCATCTTGAAAGATGATGCAAACGACAAAATATATGATAAAAAGTTTAAATTTGAGAAGAATATAAAAAAGAAAATATTTAGGCAAAAGGAGAAAATGCTGATTATCATTGTGTTCTTTTGTCTTAATGTTTTCCCAAGCCTATTCTATTAGGGACGTCAAAACCAGGTCTTGTTTGAGAAAGGGTTAACATGCTGCTAAGCTTGCTACAGGTTAAGAAAAAAAGCTATTTTGAGACCAACATGGTTCTAGATTAGACTGCGTGTATACGCAGGCTGATCTTGAACCATTTTGGCCTTTAATATGTTAATGGACAGACCCTTTTCCATATCTCGACCCATTTGATTTCACTACCTCACCTCGGAAATAGATCCAAGACAACTGTATACTTTTGTCTGTTACTCAGTCAATTGGTCACTCCGTCCATATGGTGTAGATAATAATTCTGGTTCCGTCAAAGGTCAAAACCACGGGCCAAACAGTCAACGTCGTGTACATTATTATGAGCCAGGATCTGGAAATTGGGGCTTTATGGCATTAGAGAACAACCTGGATCCAGATCAACCTGCATGTAAGTGTACATACCAGTAGCCTGTTCAAGGTCCGTTCTTCATTTGTGCTGGTGTAAGAAATTACAGGAAGACACACCGTCTGTGATACGTTACAATATTGTTGCACACAGCCTTAAGCACCAATCAAATGATAAATCAGCCTTAGCGATCTGAAAACAGTCGAAAGATACCATTTTCTGAATTCAGTTTTAGACTTTATATTAAAGAAACCATCAATAAAAAAATTGCTGGTCATGATACGAAATCCATACCCTTACTATACCATAAAAATAGTGCTGGCCGTTATAAAATTTCACCATTCCCAACCATAAAAACTGATTGTAATTAATTTCAAATCCCGTCACCTATACGACCCTTCTGCTGACAGAATGGCCACGGGTTTGAAATTAAAAACCAGAAAATGTGTTTCACAGTCATTATTTATTTAATCAACCCGTTCCATATTGAATGTTCCAAGTAATCCGATCCGCCATTTTCTTCCCCTTTTAGCACTGTATCAACAAATAAACGTCATTCAATAATCGTCCAATGAAAATTGGATACGTTAAGCAACCGGAACCCTTCGAATATAACGGTCTCTCATTCATTTTGAAGTCTGGAATCTGCCAAGACAATATGAAACCGTATTGTTCCAAGACTTGAGGGTGAGTTTTCGGTTCTTTACGTGACGACCACTGTTTCATCGTGCCTAAAATGACGTTTGCAATTTCAGATTGGGGCTTTGCTGAAGGCACGGGAGGGATGGGGTTCTTGCATTGATTTGCAAATAATTCATGAATTATAATGATATTTGTTAAATCTATGGAGTTGGTGTAGTTGTACATATATCTGACAGGCAAAAAATGCGCCTAAGTGGAAACAGTACATTAAGTATTATCCCTTGAATCATGTCACCAAAACTATTGGAACTGGAAAAATACCGGATTCATTTTAACGCGATTGCACGAAAGCGTATTTGCTAAAGTGGCATCACCAAAATTTCTTGCAGCAAGTATTATCCCTTGAATCATGTCACCAAAACTATTGGAACTGGAAAAATACCGGATTCATTTTAACGCGATTGCACGAAAGCGTATTTGCTAAAGTGGCATCACCAAAATTTCTTGCAGCATTGATGAATACCAAACAAAGTTACCTCTCTTGATTCAGGCTACATAAAAGGAATGAGTCGACATCTTTTCTACATTCGATACGGTCCGATTACGATATAATGGCATTATGTATATTATAAACAAAATTTATATATATAAACAACGCAATATCATACTCAAGACTACTGTACCTTTGCATTTAATGGTTCGAATCTTGTCGTACTCCTGAAGGATTCAAACAAACACATGCGAAATACATTTTGTACATGCAAAATAATAGCAGAATGAAAATGGCAGGCTAGCAGAGTAGCATAGTGAAGTTGGCAGACCAGCAGAGTAGCAGAGTGAAGTTAGCAGACCAACAGAGTAGCAGAGTGAATTTAGCAGAACAATTGAGTAGCAGAGTGAAGTTGGCAGACCAGCAGAGAAGCAGAGTGACGTTGGCAGACCAGCAGAGAAGCAGAGTGTAATTAGCAGACCAGCAGAGTAGCAGAGTGAAGTTGGCAGACCAAAAGAGAAGCAGAGTGAAGTTGGCAGACTAGCAGAGAAGCAGAGTGAAGTTGGCAGACCAGCAGAGTAGCAGAGTGAAATTGGCAGACCAGCAGAGAAGCAGAGTGTAGTTAGCAGACCAGCAGAGTAGCAGAGTGAAGTTGGCAGACCAAAAGAGAAGCAGAGTGAAGTTGACAGACCAGCAGAGAAGCAGAGTGAAGTTGGCAGACCAGAAGAGAAGCAGGGTGAAGTTGGCAGAGAAGCAGAGAAGCAGAGTGAAGTTGGCAGACCAGCAGAGTAGCAGAGTGAAGTTGGCAGACCAGCAGAATAGCAGAGTGAAGTTTGCAGACCAGCAGAGAAGCAGAGTGAAGTTGGCAGACCAGCAGAGAAGCAGAGTTAAGTTGGCAGGCTAGCAGAGAAGCAGAGTGTAGTTAGCAGACTAGCAGAGTTGCAGGGTGAAGTTGGCAAACTAGCAGAGTAGCAGTGTGTAGTAAGCAGACCAGCAGAGTAGCAGAGTGAATTTAGCAGAACAATTGAGTAGCAGAGTGAAGTTGGCAGACCAGCAGAGAAGCAGAGTGACGTTGGCAGACCAGCAGAGAAGCAGAGTGTAATTAGCAGACCAGCAGAGTAGCAGAGTGAAGTTGGCAGACCAAAAGAGAAGCAGAGTGAAGTTGGCAGACTAGCAGAGAAGCAGAGTGAAGTTGGCAGACCAGCAGAGTAGCAGAGTGAAATTGGCAGACCAGCAGAGAAGCAGAGTGTAGTTAGCAGACCAGCAGAGTAGCAGAGTGAAGTTGGCAGACCAAAAGAGAAGCAGAGTGAAGTTGACAGACCAGCAGAGAAGCAGAGTGAAGTTGGCAGACCAGAAGAGAAGCAGGGTGAAGTTGGCAGAGAAGCAGAGAAGCAGAGTGAAGTTGGCAGACCAGCAGAGTAGCAGAGTGAAGTTGGCAGACCAGCAGAATAGCAGAGTGAAGTTTGCAGACCAGCAGAGAAGCAGAGTGAAGTTGGCAGACCAGCAGAGAAGCAGAGTTAAGTTGGCAGGCTAGCAGAGAAGCAGAGTGTAGTTAGCAGACTAGCAGAGTTGCAGGGTGAAGTTGGCAAACTAGCAGAGTAGCAGTGTGTAGTAAGCAGACCAGCAGAGTAGCAGAGTGAAGTTAGCAGACCAGCAGAGTAGCAGAGTGAAGTTGGCAGGCCAGCTGAGTAGCAGAGTGAAATTTGTAGACCAACAGAGTAACAGAGTGAAGTTAGCAGACCAACAGAGTAGCAGAGTGAAGTTGGCAGACCAGCAGAGTAGCAAAGTGAAGTTGGCAGGCCAGCTGGGTAGCAGAGTGAAGTTAGCAGACCAACAGAGTAGCAGAGTGAAGTTGACTGACCAACAAAGTAGCAGAGTGAAGTTAGCAGACCAACAGAGTAGCAGAATGAAGTTGACAGACCAACAAAGTAGCAGAGTCAAGTCAGCAGACCAATAGAGTAGCAGAGTGAAGTTGGCAGACTAATAGAGTAGCAGAGTGAAGTTAGCAGACCAATAGAGTAGTAGAGTGAAGTTAGCAGACCAACAGAGTAGCAGAGTGAAGTCGACACACCAACAGAGTAGCAGAGTGAAGTTGGCAGACCAACAGAGTATCCGAGTGAAGTTGGCAGACCAACAGAGTAGCAGAATGAAGTTAGCAGACCAACAGAGTAGCAGAGTGAAGTTGACAGACCAACAGAGTAGCAGAGTGAAGTTGACAGACCAATAGAGTAGCTGAGTGAAGTTAGCAGACCAATAGAGTAGCAGAGTGAAGTTGGCATACATGTTGAGTTAAACGAGAATCATGCTTATTTTCAGCGTTCATTTCCTTTGTCTCGATGTTTTTCTAAACATCCTCTGTAAAGACCGTCTATCTTGTCGAGCAGCAGGAGGGTCGGAAAAGATGTTGTGATAGTACTTTAGACTCGTGGTAGTCTGTTGAATAGAGATATTTATGTACATGTAATTCTTTATTGAAAGTCTGTCATGTTTGTTTGCCTTGCGGTTTTAGCCCATGGTTATGTGCTCCTGTCGTCGCAATATGACCATAGCAGTAGAATGAGGCCTTAAACCCCATTCAATCAATCTGAAAAGGGCCTCAAAATCAGGCCTTGTTTTTTAAAATTGTGACCCGTCACACTAAAAGGGACCTTATTCGAACTCCAAAAATCCAAATTTTGACAAACTTGTCAGACTCAGCACAGGTCAACGAGATCCCGTATGTTAATAATGAAAACACAGTAAGATAGCGAAAACATTCCAGATTCAGAAAATTACATAAAAGTGAAAAATGTCGGCCCTAGTCTGGCTGTGCGGACTGCGCAGACTGACTAGGGTCGATATTTTTCACACATCCGATAAGGTCCCTTTTAGCGAGACGGGTCGCAAATTCAAATATACATAAAAGTAATTTACAACTGTTTTCAGTTTTCATCGCCCTAAAATTTTGTCGTTAAGAAAAATATTAAAGAAAGCGAAACGGTTCCATCCTGACCAGACTGTGTGGATAGCGCAGTCTGATCACGATCGAAACTTTTCTCCAATTGTAAAAGTCCTCTTTCTCGTGGATGGCAGAATTATTTCTAGGCCGGATAATTAAGGCTTTTGACGCGACGTATATGTTAATTAAGGCAACAGCTGCTGAAAGCATAAGAACGTTGGTAAACGGGTGAATTTGACATTAGTGTCAGTCGAGAACTATTGTCTTAGAACATCTTTATTATCTAGTCGGTTTTGTTTATTTAGATAAGCTTTTCAGACGATTTTAACAATTTTTAAAACACAACGACGTCAGCAGTGCTAAAGCTTCGGACGCAGAAGTCTCCACAGGTATGAGGAGCGCATAAGCATGTAAAGCCTCTCTTACAACCGGTCGTACGTGCTCCTGCGTGCGGTCTGCGTGCGGTCTGCGTCTAAAACGTACGTTTAGTCGTGCGATGCACGCACGTGCAACGTACGATTTTGGTGGACGCAACCACGACGCAGACTGCACGCAGAAAAGAATTGACCGGACAATATTTTGAGGCACTCTTACAACCCGTCGTGCGTCTTTATAAATCGTGTGATTTTGCAGATTTTTAAAACGTACGATTTAAAAAGACGCACGACGGGTTGAAAGAGAGGCTTATGCTACGTCCATTTCTCTAACTATCTCTTGGTACGTATGTATTATCTAGAAGGTTTTGTTTATTTGAATAGGCTTTTCCATTTCTACCATTTTAATTACAGGACGACAATTTTTCTTATCCATGTGATTTCTTGTGTTCATCGTCAGTTCGAAGTTCGGGCTATATACTAAGAGGACAAATCCACGAAAGTAAGTTAACCCTTTCCCCAAACGACAAAATTTTAGGGTCATCCAATTTGAAAGCTGCTGCAGACAACAAAATTAACGTTGATAAAGGTAATATGTGTGTAAAATATAGCACAGAAAATATTGAGGCAAAAGGAAAAACTGCTGATTTTGTCTCAATGTTTTCCCAAGCCATTTCTATTAGGTACGTCAAAACCAGGTCTTGTTTGGGAAAGGGTTAAGCGAATTGATGCTGGGAGCGGATTAACTTGAACAGACAACGTTTCTACCTTCTCCAAAAACAGCTGCTGAAACCATAAGAACGTTGGTAAATGATTGAATTTGGCATTCGTGTCATACTAAAACTATTGTCTCAGAACATATCTATACTCAGTTCCATAAATAAGTGTGCACTTTATTTTGTTTCATTTCTCCTTTGATTCTCGACTAAAAATAATACAGTTTGCTATCATATTGTAGCTAAGAGATCTAAGAAAATGGCATACCCCTTAAATTTTGTCAAAAGGACAGTTTTGATTTATTTTTCTAAGATTAAATACAGGTGGTATAAAAATAAAAGTTGCAAAAGTACACAAAAATTGGTTGCATTCAAATTTTGTTTAGATCAGGTAAATTTTGAAATTTAGATCATGTCTTTTTTGAAAATCTTTTATGGCCACCGATGTTGTCGATACAAGCGAGTATGTGACGGTCGCAGAGAGCTCAAAAACCGCAATATCACTACGGGTGGGATCTTATTTTATTCCTGAGTGAGGGAAATGACAAAATCCTGGATATAGCTGATGTTTAGCAGTGATGGAACGTTCCTCGCTAAATGACCGACACACTTTCAATCGGATCCAAATCCAGTGCCAATCGTGTCAAGGAAAGAACTCCAACACTGTTTCTGTTCATAAAAAAAGATTCAATTCAATATCGAACGGTATTAGATGAACAATAATCGATTAACTAGAGACAATCAAAACTTTAATTTGACCAGATTTGTGTACTTTTGCAACTTTTATTTTCATACCACCTTCATTTAACCTTAAAAAACAAACTCAAACTGTCTCAGTGTCCAAATTTTAAATGTCTGACACTTTCTTGAGACTATAAGCTACAATATGACAGCAAACTCAGTTACTTTTAGTGAGAAATGAGGGGAGAAATAATACGAAAGAAAGTGCACACTTATTTATGGAACTGAGTATATTATCTAGTCGGTTTTAGTTGAATAGGATTTTCAGTTGATTTCAATCACTTTAATGGCATAAAGACGATTTTAGTTATCCTTGTAACTACTTGTGTATCGCCAGTACTAAGTTTGGGCTCTAAGATGACAAATCAATGAACATGTCTGTATCGATGTGTAATATGGGGAACCAACGACCGTCTAACCTTCCTCAAAGCTGCTACTGAAGACATAAGACAGTAGGTAAATGGGCGAAATTGACATTAGTGTCAATTTGAACCTAATGTCTTGGAAAATCTTTATTATCTTTATTATCTTTGTCGTTTTGTATCGGGTTTTCAGTAGATTTCAACAAATTGTTGACATTACGACGAATTTTACTTAAGCGTGTGCCATGTTGCCAGGTTCGGACACTCCTCGGAAACCCTGGAGCCCATTGATGTAACCTTCGAGGAGAGCCCGGGATACCGAGTATAGTTTCGGGATCTACGATGCTAAACCCGTGATCACGTTCAACCCCTTACGATTCTTGGTGTGTGAAGAACTTGAACCAATGACATCTCAAAGTTCTCTAAAACAGCTGCTGAATAGATCTACATAAGAACGTTTGTAAATGGGTGAATTTAACATTAGTGTCAGTCTAGGACTATTGTCTTAGAACATCTTTATTATCTTACTATTTGTGTATGCTCTGTGGAAACTGAGAATTCAGGCAACAGAAACAAGAAAATGACTATTCAGACATTTTTTAGATATACTCATCACAAAAAGTTAAGCAACAAAGATAATTTTCTCTCTCAAATGGGTTTTATCACAACTGATGATCTATGTTTTGTACAAAACAAAGTTATGGTCTTATCACACAAATTACGTTAAATGATTGGGAAAATCATCAAACAGTAACAAAGTTACAAATCCTTGGAAAGCGTCCCGACAAAATAATGGTGAAAAATGTCTCTCATCAGCAGTTCAGAATTTGTAAAAAGTCGTTTTCCGATCACTTCAGTCAATGATTTGGAGTCTAGTACCTGGTATGGCCCCCATGAGATTCAACACACGACCACACACCTTGGTACCAACGAGATTACTCTAATGTCCGTTGTGGCATGTTCCTCCATTCTGTCTGCAAAACCTGTTGCAGTTCATCCAGAGTCTGTGGGCGAACAAGCTGACCATGAACACGCCTTTCAAGACTGTTCCAATCGTGTTCTATTGGAATAAGGTCCAGAGACCTAGCAGTCATTATGTCTGATGTTGTTGGCCCACAGAAGTTCAGTCACAATTCCAGAACAATGAGGACGGACATTACATTACCATCCATTAACATTACATTTGGATCTGTTAAATGTGTCAAAAGGGTGCTATCAGGCGCAACATCTCGTTCATGTACCTTACACAAGTCCTGGTACCTCGTATGATGACAATTAACTTTGTTCTGTTGCCAACTCTGATGCCTCTCTAGACCATCAAACTCCAACGTCCATACTGGTCTTGTTCAGCGATGGTACAGTCGGCAAACTGTTCATTACCGTTTCTCCAAACACGTGTCATGCCAGAATGAATCAATGCATACTCCTGACTCGTCCGTTAAGAGTATATGACGCCAACCAGTGACCCCCAGTTTCGATGTTGATGTACCGATATCAATCTTTGCCGTTGATGATTTTTGGGGAAGTTTGATCCGTTGCAGTGATCTCCCAGACCTTAGACCTTCTATGTGAAGCATTGTCCTCACTGTTTTGGTGGAGACTGTGTTTCCTGACACCTTCTGGGGGCAATTTTGGAACGATCTGGCCGTTGCGTGCCTATTCCTATGGGTAAAGGTTGCAACATAACGGCCTTCGCGACGTGTTGTTACTCTTAGACGACCTGAACGTGGTCTCTCTGTCATCAGTCCAGTTTGATTGTACCAGGGTTTTGCTCTTGAGACAATACTGTGATAAGAAATAAATTGAATGACAGCAGCAGTCTGTGTTGCCCCACCCTGTAGCATTGCAACAATCTGTGCCACTTAATTTGAGAGCAAGTGACCTTTTGGCATGATCACATTGTTAATGACATCAAAAATGTCAAATTTGCGCATTTTTAGGCACATACGGTGCTAATGCCAAGTTTGGAATCTGTATATGCGACACGTTTTGCATGCATGTTTTGGCGGTGAGTGTGTTCATATCACGTGATCGCCGTTTTTGGATACAATAACATTGAATATTCTTTAAATTGTGTTTTAACATAGATGTAGCCTTCCGAATAACAAATTTGTACAAAAAAATCCGTGAGGATAAAAAGAATATTGAGAAAATTATTTGTGTTGCTTAACTTTTTGTGAGGAGTATATATCAATATCATAATATATAGCAATGAATTTTGTTCTAAAATAGACAAGCTTATCCGTTATGTTTTGATAAACCTTCGATGTTGTTATAAAATCTCGTAACTAAGGCTTGGATCAATCCGTAGTTACGAGATTTTATTACATCGCCTATGATATACTTTTGTTTGTCCGAAATTACGCCGCGGTTTCTTTGATAAAATCGTTCCATATTTGGAACAGTATGGATATTTACTGATTCGGGAAGTGTAAGTAAGGATTGATGAGGAAGTTTGTGTCACTAATATGTCGATAGATATTCGATTGTTCATTTCCATCGATGTTCGATTAGTAAGAATTCACCATATTGTTATTGTATGATTAAATTTAATTTTGAAGTGGATGAACTAAGTACTGATTGATCGGAAATCGAAACAACCCTTTTCTGATTCTGAAATCTACAGATAATTGTATGATACGCTTATCAATTCTTCCCCGACAATAATGTAACCTTCGAATTCACAAAGATGACTTGCTAAATACTGCAAATATCGGCGATATGTTGTACAAAGAGCTTAAAATGTTGAGAGAAAATATAGAACTTCCTTGGTCATTATAATGAGATATTGTTTCGGAAACTGTTAATGCACAGGCACCATATAAATACAAGAAGAGAAAAATAGAATAGTGGTCAACAAAGCCAAGAAACATTGCTGCGAATTCAGGCAATAGAAACAACAAAAACGAACATGCAGCCATTTTAAAGAGTACTTATATTGGTAAATATTTTGGCCAAATAAACAATCCGTACATTTCCCGCTGTGTTCAATACTTGATGCTTTAAGTCAAATAGAAATAACTTTCCATTTTAAAGATCTTAAATTGTTTGCAAGGTACATCACAGATTCTAGATATAGGCGTTTTAACATCTAAGTACTTAAAAGACATTGAGCGATCCCATCCCACAGATTTGAGAGGAAGATAGCTCATCCCAGCCTGTTATCATCAATTATGATTCTCTTCCCACAATTATACATGCTTCCTTCCTTAAACTGTTATCAACAGATGTCATTATCCTGTATAAAATTAAGATTTTCCGCATTTCAAATGCATTATTTGAATCGACGTAACAAAAGGGTGCAGTGTCGTGTAATATTTTAATACCAAGATATTCCTTGTCAAAACTGAGAATATTCGTGAAAAAAGTGACACCCATCACGTTTCAAGAATGTTCTCAGCTTTGGCTAGACATTGGGGTGGCCTTTTTACCAAAATTGATTGAAGAGCGGGTGCGATGATATGTCTTTTTATGTGGGAAATATTGTATCTAAATGAAAATTAAGAAAATGGTTTTGGTTTTTGTTGTTGTTGTTGTTGTTGTTGTTGTTGTTGTTGTTGTTGTTGTTGTTGTTGTTGTTGTTGACGACTTAAGTAAAGTATTATACACGTATATCATAACAGCATCACCTGATAACCATTACCACCCGTGTATCCACTTTGCCTAGAAAGCGACCAAGCCCCGAAGTCTCCGTAGGAAACGTCGGACACGGACCATCCTGGAATTTCGTTTCACATGGAATCAAATACCGGATTCACCACAATGGTTATTTCTTATAATTTGATTAAAGCCGTTTGTCTCTCAGGAGCAGACCAGTTGTCTACGAGGCGTTGGCGAAGGATGGTCAGCTGACTATTCAGAATGGAAGTTGTATTTGTGATGGTACGAAAAGTTCCCGAGTACATCAGTTCCTTCATTGTAACTGACAATGATGTTGAATGCGACGTGATAAACTAATCAAATATTATTAGCAATTTGTAAACGATCGAAAATTTAGTTTATGATGTCGATTATTCCAAGTTACGTTACTATAGTTTGAAATAATTCTAACCTCCGTTCAAGTTTTTCATTTTTTTTTTTTCATCTTTATTTTGAAAATTCCAATAAGACCCTTTTATGTTGACGGGTCAAATACAAGTTGATTACAAATTGATAGAATTCATAGAACCAAGTCTTTTGTTTTTATCCTTTATCTGTATTGTTTTGATGCATCCTTTTAATTACGGACACGATTGTCATTGGCCGTAGATATGTACTAAGATTCGCCAACAAAAATGACTTTCTTGAAGATTGTTCGATCCTGATCAGCCTTTTGATAAAGTCTAAATCCTCTTTGTTTTTTATTGGATGTCTTTTCGACCAGTGTGATTGGTGCATATCGTCGCTGTTGCTCTTCTTCAAAAACCTCGTAACTGCAGCTTAAAACAAGCTGTAGTGACGAGGTTTTCCAAGAAAATCGACGATATTATGATACACAAATGCGATAGTTTGTGCATATTTGAACAAGACACAAGACAAACGCAAGTTTATTATACCTTTCCCAGGTAGGATCTGTGTTTTTCCTCCTTTGTCAAAATGGTCCTGGGAAACATTTATAGAAGAAAAGAAAATGCTAATATTTAGCAGTTTCTCGTTGCCTTTCAACGCTTTCCATGCTATAACCTTACAATGTCCATGATTATCAAAGTAAGGCCAAGTCTACAAATGTCACTGCCTGTTATGTAATGATGTCCCCTTTCGACGAAAATGTAGGTATATTGTTTTACAAGTGCCTGTGGGTCGATCGGTGGGATGGTCGGTCGATCGGTTGTATGGCCGGTCGGTCCGAAGACCAACCTTGTAAGGAGTACAACGTCGCTTTTCATCGAAAACCTCGTATCTGCAGCTTAAAACAAGCTGCAGATCCGAGGTTTTCGTAGAAAAGCGACGATAACTCGAAAAGTATGCAAGGTAGAATCATGAAACGTCATTAGATCTCATCATCGAACAGTGCGTACACAAGAACCGTAACTCTATTTATTTATGGAGTTATTGTCCTTCGTTGATTTTCATATTATATGTTTAATTTTTATCGGGAGCATACGTAAGAGCATGCATGGCACAATTATGAAACTTCATAGACACATAAGAACCGTAACTCTGATAATCCTGTTTATAGAGTTATTGCCCTTTGTTGATTTTCATACTTAATTTAATCCGGAGTACAGCTCAAAAAGTCCACAAGAAAGAATCATGAATTTTCACAGATTATTAGATATGATATCATTATGAAAACGTACAGTGCACAAGAAATTTTACTCTGTCGATCATACTTATAAGGGGGTTATCAATTCTCATACTTTTCAAATTTTTGCCATGAGCATAACTCAAAAGAATGGTAGCTGCAATCATAAAACTTCATGTCTTGATAGATCTAGATTTCATTTTGGAGAAGTGAAATGCATAAGAACCATAAATCAGCCGATCATATTTGTTGGGGTATTGCTTCCCGTTGATTTCCATACTTGATAGATACTGCGATTGGGCTGCTTCATTTGTTAGATGGCTACCTCAAATGTTGGCATACATGTTTCACAAATATATCTTGTTTTACTGGAAGTACGCGTATACACATCTACACTAGTTGTCTGTCATTCGTCAAAGCTGCATTTCAAGATTTTGCCTCTTCTCTGTCTACAAGAAAACGTAAAAAGAAGGATATCAGATTTTAAATGGAACTCCTTTCTGGGTACGACGAACCGGAAGCACTCTCCGTTGTGGACTGCCTTCATCCTCGGATACCCCGAGGATGGACTGTTCCAGATGACATACGAGGGTTGATTGAAAAGTAGTGAGCCTCACATAGAAAGGTTTGAATTGTTGCTGTCAAACGATTTTATTTTTCAACATAATCCCCTTCTTTGTCTATGCATTTTGCCAGCGATGTTTTAAGGCCTCGATGCCACTTTTGTAGAACTCCTTCTCCTGATCGTTCAGAAAGGCCTCCACTACATGTATGACGTCATCATTTGACTGAAAGTGGGTACCAGCAATAGCTATTTTCAACTGTGGAGACAGGTGAAAGTCTGATGGAGCAAGATCAGGTGAATAAGGCGGGTGTTCTACTAGTTCCAACATGGCAGCTATGGCAACGCTAGATTTGTGAACAGGGACATTGTCCTGGTGGAACAGTACACCTTTGCTGAGTTTTCCACGGCGTTTGAGCTTGATAGTTTCTCTCAGTTGCCTTAAAAGTGATGCATAATATTGTCCATTAATTGTTTGGCCTTTTTGTAGATAATCTACCATCAAGATGCCATCAACATCTCAGAAAACCGAAGCTATAACCTTTCCTGCTGATGGGACAGCCTTTCACTTTTTGGGTGGGGGTGAGCCAGGGTGCTTCCATTGTTTGTACTGTTGTTTTGACTCTGGGGTAAAGTGATGGACCCAAGTTTCATCTATAGTCCCAAACCTCTGCAGAAAGTTATCTGGGTCTGCCTCTATAAAAGGCTCAGATTAGCACATGGCAAAGTGCGCCTAGCGTGCTTCTGGTCAACTGTCAGAAGCCTTGGTACCGAGCGGGCAGAGAGCTTTTTCATCTCAAGATTTTCCGAGAGAACGGAATGAACTCTTTCCTTTGAAATACCAGTTTTACTGGCAATATATCTCACTGTAACCCGCCTGCCAGCCATAACAATATCATGGACATTATTGACCATTTCTGGTGTTGCAACGGTGACAGGCCTTCCAGGGAAGACGTCGTCCTCAAGACTCTGCCTACGACGCTTGAACTCTCCTACCCATCTCTTAACTGTAGCATACGAAGGGGCATCATCCCCTAGTGTTTAAGCCATATCTGCATGGACGGCCATCGAAGTTAGACCCTTTTTATACAGATATTGAATCACTGCTCTTTCAGCAACCTTGTCCATTTTGCAAAAGTCACTTGCCCGGTTTACTTTAGAGTGCATCTTCGCTAGCCAAGGTTGAACTCACCTACGTTTGTATTCACCCTTGGCGGATTTAGTCCGATTTTCTTGAAATCGCGAAGCGCCGCCTAGCGGTTGTTCTGCTGGTTGTTTACGTCCATTATTGATGACGTCATTAACGCGCGTTGTCTTTCGCGTCATACGTCATGCGGATTATGTAAAAGTTAGCTGCTTTTTTGGTCGAATTGACGAAAGTATAATAATTCGTCCATTTAAGTTAGGGAATTCATGTCTATTGCAGTGAAATTCTTAGGAAAAATTGCCCATCTTCGCGTTTTTGAGTTGCAAATGCAATGCTTTTTCCCGCCCGTTGTCATGATTTGGTTACTCATAACAAATGTAGGCTATCAGTCGACAATCTGATTGGTTCCAGCGAGACCTCGCTGGAACCAATGAAAACGCTTTCCAGGAGACCAAGAAAATCGGACTAAATACGCCAAGGGTGAATACAGAAACGACGTTACGTCGTAGATGTCACCCTTGGCTTGCGAAGATGTTTAGAGTGCTACCTCTTCAACATAAACTGACCAAATGACACCAGTTTTCGGCTGCACACCTTTATATAGCCAGAGAATACAGGGGCTGAAAATAGACATCCTTGCTTGGCCCCTTCTACATATGAGAGGCTCAATACTTATCAATCAACCCTCGAGGTTCTTACAAACAGAGAGATAAAATACATGACATTGTATACTGTATATTCCTGCAGTATATTTGAGTATTTTGTAAAAAAAAAAAGTTTGAAAACTCGAGATCATTTTGATAACGGATTAATCTTGTCACGGTTATCGTATTATCAATTCCGAGTGAGTTTAGAATGAATACACAAACATTGTAGAATCCCACCAACGTTGATAGGTAGCATGCATTAACCCTTTACCGAACAACACATTGTTTTGACGACTCTAAAGAGAAAGGTTTAGAAATATTGATACAAAAGAAGAAAATGCTGTTAATAAGCGTTTTCTTCTTTTGTCGTCATATCTTTCAAAGGTACAACATACACATAATCATTTATTTGTAAGAAGCAATAGTATTGTCATCTCAAACCATCATTCAAATTTAAATCGTTCGGGTAGATGTTTGGGAAAGGATAATGCTTTCCTTAACAAAGAAAAATGTACCGGTCCATATAGTAGGACTGGTATAATTTACAGTAAGGAAAGGTCCAGTAAAAAGGAGAAAGTAATATTGTTGTCAGCAGTTACTTTTTTCTCTCGTTACTTTCGAAACTCATTTTAATTAGCGACGTCAAAACCAGGGCTTGTTTGGGAAAGGGTTAAACTTTTCCAAGAAGAGTTGAGTGACAGTTTACGTGTTATTTTGTTCAGGCCTCTTACAAGCAATGATAAGTAACTGACGAAACGCAGGCGGGATTACCCTTTCTCAAACAATACCATCATAGACTAGTCAAATTTAAAGATGTTGCACACTAGAAATTGAAAACTATTATACACAGAAACACCTCATTAAGAAATAGGGTAGCTAAACCTAATGAGATTCACGCAACGTCGAACGTTTTCGTGCGACGTCGTTAACATTCGTTACGTATTCGAACCGATTCGGACGACGTCGTAAACATTCGTTGGCTTAACTTTCCATCTCCGAATGCAGTGAGATGAAACATTGTTGCTCACAAAGCCCGGGTACGCCTGTACTGATAACGGTCGGTATTATTCACTTTTACTTCTCATATACAACAAAATTGACCAGATAATCTTAAATCCATTTATCCAATTACAGTAAGCATCTCAGGTTAAACGGCAATAAAATTAGCGCCAATTTAAGAATTAAGTGAATCACTTACAACAATTACCATAAAACAGCATGCCATAATACTGATATGTTTTGGTCACCGTGTGAAAAGTAAACCCGAGTTATGCTGATCCCGGAATAGCTAATGCTAGGTTCCCACTGCCGATCTGATCAACTCGATCAACTCGACCACCTAATTTACCCGATCAAGCCCGACCAAATGTGTATACACGACTTCTTCTCGATCTCTAGCCGATCAAACTAGACCCCCGCACGAGCATTCCCGATCATTTCCCGATTGAAGCCCGACCATCTTTCCGATGTCTACCCGATCACCCCGTGCTTAATTCGAGCCCTACACGATCAATACCCGACCATCTCGATCTGTACACGACCAGATCGAGCTGATTCTATTCTAAGTGTTCTGAATGAAAATCTTTTTGCAGCGTCTGTGATTATCACATATTCGTAATAAGTTCATAATATTGTCAGTTTAAATATGTACATAATTCAAATGTGACGTAAATATACTTTTAGCTATTGACTCATCCTTAATCTGATTAAATATAAAGATTAATGCATTCTTTAAGGCGTTTAATACCATTATATTAATCGTGCGTGTAATGTCTCAGAGCGGGGAATCACGTGAAACGCAATTTCCGATAATTTTCAATATTTCTGTTAATATACTCAGCGCGGGATCTCGTGCTGTTTGTACACATTTATTACCACACGACCTAGTGTTCCCACTGCCGACCAGATCAACTCGACCGAGCGGTCGAATACAGGTCGAGCTAGGTCTGCAAGAGAGATCGGGAGCGGTCGAGATTATCGAACTTGATCTGCATCGCTCGGGCTTCCTACTCGAGTTTTTTTTTTTTATATGCAAAAACAGTCGAGTGCGATCGAATACAAAAGTGATCGAGAAGCGATTGTGTATTGATCGGGTAGAAGATCGACCTTGTCGTGAATCAGTCGGGTCTGGAGATCGAGTGTGATCGGGTAGATAATTTCTATTCCGACCTGCACAGAACGTGCTCTCGATTACCTCGACTTGTACTCGAGTAATTTCCGACACACCCCGATCAACTCGACCTCTGATTCATCTGTTCACTCAATCAAATCGGATGAAGAGGTCGGGTTTGGTCGACTAGAGATCGAGAAGAAGTCATATGGTCGGGTTTGATCGAGTGCATCTAAGCGATCGAGTAGATCGAGTTGATCCGTTGCCATAGAGTAGTTGGAAGCACTCGATCACCTCGACTTGTACGTGACGTATTTGAATGGCGGCGGTTATTTTTTGAGCGCTGTGAATTTACCAAAAAAATGGATTACTGTGATGGAATATGAACGTTTAGTAATATAAAATGGTATTAGATGGAGAGATTTAGTACCGGGTGATGGAATGTGACAATATAAGGCGTGATAAAAGAAAGAAAAGCAGTGATTCGGACTTAAATGAGAGAGCAGGAAAACATAAAAGCGACAGAGGTACACCGAAAGGCTGCGACTACATTGCAGTAAGTGACATTTTATCAGAGGCCAATCACATTCTTTATCAAGAAGATAGTGACAAAGATACATATAGCTCAGAAAACCCCAACCCTGATGCTGTGAATGACTCATACGATGATATTTCGGTATTTGTAACAGATCATACAAACATTACCATGAGCCAAAAATCTACATCGCCCAAACCCCACCCGGCACCTCATAAAGGGGCTCCGGGTACAAGTGTGGACGGAAAGTTAAATGAATTGGGGAAAAGCTTAGAAAAGGTGTATGGAGCTATAGCGGAAGTCAGTAAAAAGCAAGACAGTACCAGAAAAATGTTAGAAAGTAAGATGGATAGGCTTAGAACAGATATGTTAGGAATGATAGACAATAAGATTCAAGATCTGAAGGATGAGCTAGTTTTAGACCTTAACCAGGAGCGGAATAGAATCGATGAAATCTTGACTAGTGTTCACGACATACAGGTTAGATTAACGGCCGTAGAAACTACACAACCTAACGGCGATCCGCACACGATTAATCAGCCCGCCCCGCATAACCCGCAACCTATAAACCCGCTCAATGAACCAGACCTGACCGTTATAGCTAGTGGGTTACCTGTAACAGAGGGAGAACGACTCATAGAAAAGGCGAGAAGTTTAATCGCGGCCCTCGGGCCCGACGTTACGGACAACGTAGAGGTAGTAGACGCGTGTAGGATCGGGAAAAGTTACAAGGGACGACCACCATTGGTCAAAATTTGCTTCAGATCTCTGGAAGAAAAAATCCATGTTCTACGAAATAAATTGAATCTAAAAGAGTCATTACAATACAAGCATGTCTACCTAAAAAGTGCAAAGTCGCATGTGGAACGTCTCGTCGAATTAAACGCGAAAACAATTTTGAACGGGTTACCAAAAGGCCATAATTTCAAAGTAGATTCGAACGGACGAATTATTCAACGCCCAGCACAGACAGCGGAAGGTCAGAATGAGGACATGGAATAGGGGTCACCACGGCCCGATAACGTAATTCGATTTGGTCACCTAAATGTTTGCGGATGGACCCAAAATAACCATGAACTACGTTGTGCTTTAATACACTCGTTAAAAGCCGATATAATTACGATTAGTGAGACTCATTTTAAGGGAACAGATGTGCGAAATGTTGATGGATTCACGTGGTTTACCAATAACAGACAGGAGTTACATAGAAACGCGCCGAAGGGATCTGGTGGTGTCGGTATACTCGTCAAAACATCTTTGCTAGTAGACTATAAAGTTGAAATCGTCGATAAATCGTACGATGGTATATTAGCTGTGCAATTTACGCATAAGACAATAGACTATAATTTTGTTGTGATTAGTTGTTATTTACCGCCAGAAAACTCAGTACGGGGAAGAGATGCACTTTCATACTACGCTCACTTGTTAATGCAGGTATATACGTTTGGCGACTGTGATATGATGCTTATCGGCGGAGACTTGAACTCTAGAATTGGGAATTTGATCGATTCAATAGACGAAGTAGACTTTTTACCGCCAAGACACGTACTCGACACAACAGCCAACGCGCATGGAAAAGAGTTAATAGACTTTTTAAACGATTCGAGATTTTGCATTATTAACGGGCGTCATGATAAAGAATACAACAATTTCACGTCAATTTCGACAAAGGGTAGATCAGTCGTTGACTATTTTTGCGTGCCACACGATGTTTACAATAGCTTTAATCGCTTCAAAGTTTTAACGGTGCAGTCAATTATCGACGATTGTGATTTACACGGACTGCTCGGTCAGCGATCACGACCCCCAGATCATAGCGCGCTTTTAGTTGAGTTTACATTGCCGTTCAGTGAATTACATGATGATCAACCCAAAGTTCCCCAAAATAACAATAGACCGAATATGAAGAGTTATAAACTACATAAAATACCACAAGATTTCATGTCTAGTGAGCTAAGCAGACGGGCATTGTTAGAGATTATTCGGAAAATAGAAGTTTGTAGGGACACTCAAGCCGGTGTGGACGAGGTTTATGAATCATTGTGCGAAAAAATCATTAATGAAATGAACTCAAATGTTCCCACCTACGACGCCTCACCAAAGACAAACAAGCGTTATAAACATTCAAAACCATTTTGGAATGACACGTTAGAGCAATTGTGGCATGATATGAGGATGAAAGAGAGACAATTTCTTAAAGTAAAGTGCACAAAAAGAAAATGGTTGCAAAATAAACAGGCTTTTTATGATGCGCGTCGAAAATTTGACAAAAAGCTGAGAGAAACTGAGCGTAGTTATCGGACTTCTTTATCCCTTGATATTGAGAGTTCATGTGCAAATAACCCAAACGAGTTTTGGAGAAAAGTGAATAAATTAGGACCACGTAAAGACAGATCTATTCCATTAGAAATAATAGACGAAGACGGGAATTTGAGTGTTGATGAAAACGTCGTTTTTGAAAGGTGGAAAGATGACTTTTCAAAATTATACAATACGAATGATTCGGACGCGTTCGATGATGCTTTTTTCGTGCATGCAAAAACACACAAACACTTACTTGAAATGGAATTATCGGACCCTTTATACATAGAAAACGATGACTTAAATCACAATATCACTATAGAGGAAATTACAGCAATTGTTATGACGAGTAAGTCCAAATCATCATGTGGCCACGATAATATCCCTTATGTTGTATTGAAATATCCCGTCGTAATTGAAACATTGCATAAACTGTTCCAATTAGTATTTGACACTTCAATTATACCGACTGAGTGGAGAAAGGCTATAATATGTCCGATTCTTAAAGATCCGTGTTCTGATCGCAGAATACCGCTACATTATAGAGGCGTTAGTCTACTATCCTGTATATATAAAGTGTATACTTCGTTCGTCAATAAACGTCTGTCAAATTATTTAGAGGAAAGTGGTATACTAGCAGACGAACAAAACGGATTCCGTAAGAACAGATCCTGTGAAGACCATGTATATGCATTAAATTCATTAATTAAGAACAATTCAAATGTTTACGCGGCATTCATAGACTTGAGGAAAGCGTTCGATTTTGTGGATAGAGACATGTTATTATACAAACTTTTATTAAACGGTGTAGATGGTAAAATATATAACGCCATTAAGTCGATTTACTCAGATTCGGAAAATTCAGTGAGTTCGATTTCTTGTCTAAGGATTAATAATAAACTAACAGACTGGTTCGACTGCAAGGCCGGTTTGAAACAAGGGGACTGTCTTTCACCGACGGTATTTTCTGTGTTTATCAATGACCTTGCTCAAGAAATTAATGACCTTGACCTAGGAATTAATATTGGCAACAGAAAAGTCTCTATTTTACTATACGCCGACGATATTGTGCTAACTGGTGAAACAGCGGAAGATCTGCAGTCTATGTTGAATGTTTTACATGCATGGTGTAAAAAATGGAGAGTGTTGATCAATACGCAAAAGTCAAAGTGTGTACATTTTAGAAGACGAAGGACACCTAGAATAAGCTATGACTTTAAAATCGGCGACAATAATCTAGAGATTATAGAGCAATACAAATATCTAGGAGTCATTTTTCATGAAACAAATACATTTGACGCAAATTCTGCGGCCTTATCGAAAAGTGGGGGAAGAGCGTTAGGAAGTATAATTTCTAAAACCCATCAATTCAAGGATTTGGGATTTAACACATTTGAAAAATTATATTCTAGCTGTGTAATACCTATACTTGATTATTGTTCGTCCGTGTGGGGATTTAAAGAAGAAAATCTTATAAACAATGTACAAAACAGAGCTATGCGCTATTTTCTAGGTGTCCATCGTTTTACCCCAATATTAGGGCTTATCGGTGATACAGGCTGGATACCATGTATATACAGAAGACGAATCAATATGCTGAGACTGTGGAATAAGCTCGTTTCGTTAGACAATGAAAGGTTGTTACGAGGCATATTCGATTATGATTATTTAAGACACGAAGAAAACAATAATTGGTGTTCTGAACTAAAAAGTGTTTTAACAGAAACAGGGTATGTCAATAATTTTCATGAAAAGCAGCCAGTTAACATAACAGAAATAAAAACTAGAATTTATGACATTTACAAAAATGAGTGGAGGAGAAAAGTTGAAAGTTTGCCAAAATTACGAACATATAGACTATTTAAAAGCGAATTTAAGCTCGAACCATTTTTATTGTGTCATATACAAAAATATGAAAGGTCCCTATTTGCACAATTTAGATACGGCATTTTGCCCCTACGGATCGAGACAGGCAGATACATAGGAGAGAGGCTAGAGGAACGGATTTGCAACTTTTGTCCTATGGCAAAAGTTGAATCTGAAACCCATTTTCTACTCGAATGTAGTCATTATGATGAAATCCGCAATGAAATTTTGTCCCCTGTTATCCAGACATACGGTAATGCCAGTGCAGACGATTTATTGCAGCTGTTGATAAACCGCCATACTCGCATTATTGCCAAATATATAACAAGAGCTTACCTAAAACGTAGATCATCTATTTATTCTGCATTGTGAGGTTTATTATACCATCTTGTTGACAATATCCATTTAACGCAGCCATTCATATATGTTTATTTTTGTCATGTATATATTAGAAAGTTACAATTTACTTAACAAACTATTGTTCAGGTGACTTATAGGCCCGATCGGGCCGGGTGTTCAGAATATTGAAAAATTTGATATGTATATTGATGTACTATACTTATACACATGTCACTATAATAAATGAATTCTTATCTTATCTTATCTTATGTACGAGTTATTCCCGAACGCATTCCCGGTCAGCTCGACTTCTGCTCCAACTGTTCATCCAATCAAATCCCGGTAAAAGATATCGACTCGAGCACACACAATCTCTACTCGAGTGATTGTCGATCAGCTCGATCTTCTATACGATCGATACTCGAGCATCTTTCCGATCTGTTTTCTACTCGACCGCTACACGGATTTTTTGACGTGTCAAAACAAGTTGTCAGGATTACCGATCGATGCAGACCAGACTCGACCATCTCGACTTATCCCGATCACCCTTGCCGACCGACGTCGACCGGTACTCGATCGCTTGGTCGGGTTTGATCGAGTTAATTTGATCGGCAGTGGGAACCTAGCATTAGCTCATAGGCCGCGACAATAGCTATATGGATTCAAAAATGACTAGCCGGGGCCTAGAAAGGCCTCCCTGTAGGCATATGAGCCTGTAATGTTTCAGGATCGGCTTGTGCCAAAGTAAAATACGACCGGATTCCATTCTGCTGTCTCATGGTTGCTACAGGCCATGCAGAAGCGATTGGAGAACAACATGGTTTTTATCAGACCCATGTGTATGTATGTCATGGGACTCAGGCTAGATAATTAAGCATTCGAAACAACGTTTGGGCATTTAAAACATGTGTAGTTACTCTTACATGCTAACCAATGGTAGACAGGTCACAACCGAAATTGATTCGGGTCGTATAAACTGATATGATTCTTTTCTTACGATGTTTCTGTATGTACAGAAGAATGAAATGCAAGTAATGGATGGGCATAAGCGCAATTCCGGTTGAAACACATGTTGTCAGGCAAGTCGCCCCTGTCGGAGGCATGAACTTCGCTGGGAGCACGTAGTTTGCCTAACATCAAGATGGGCATGACTCCCTTTTCTCTGTACGGAATTAACCCTTTCCCAAACGACAAAATTTTAGGGTGGTCCAATTTAAAAGGTGCTGAGGGCAGCAAAATGGGTGATGATTATGATTAAATTTATGTATGATATAGCATAGAAAACATTGAGACAAAAGGAGAAATTGTATCAATGTTTTCCCAAGCTTTTTCTATCAGGGACGTCAAAACCAGGTCTAGTTTGGGAAAGGGTTAAAGGCATTTGAACGTTATTAATAGCGTTAGTTAAACACTGTTTACGTCATGTAGTCCACATCTTCGCTAGCCAATGTTGAACCCACCTACGTTTGTATTCACCCTTGGCGGATTTAGTCCGATTTTCTTGAAATAGCGAAACGCCGCCTAGCGGTTGTTCTGCTGGTTGTTTACGTCAATTATTGATGACGTCATTAACGCGCGTTGTCTTTCGCGTCATACGTCATGCGGATTATGTAAAAGTTAGCTGCTTTTTTTGGTCGAATTGTCGAAAGTATAATAATTCGTCGATTAAAGTTAGGGAATTCCTGTCTATTGCAGTGAAATTCTTAGGAAAATCGCCCATCTTCGCGTTTTTGAGTTGGTTGCAAATGCAATGCTTTTTCCCGCCCGTTGTCATGATTTGGTTACTCATAACAAATATATCAGTCGACAATCTGATTGGTTCCAGCGAGACCTCGCTGGAACCAATGAAAACGCTTTCTAGGAGATCAAGAAAATCGGACTAAATACGCCAAGTGTGAATACAGAAACGACGTTACGTCGTAGATGTCACCCTTGGCTTGCGAAGATGTGTAGTCCAAGGAAACTTGAGATAAGCTGCGCTGTGTACAGATACGGTCTAAGTTTATAAGCAAACCAATTGAAACAATAGTTTGTGCAAGTTTTGATATGTTTACATTTTGTACTTATTGGTCTTGGTCCATTAAGGTAAAGTATACATTTTCTGAAGTTTGATGAAGTCATCGAATTCGACCTCTCTCGTCATTGCGGGGAGGGGGCAATTTGAAACATGCCTTCTAACATTTTCCCAAGATAACAAAATTGAAGCTTGTCCACATTAAAATCTATTTCGAAATAAAAATATCAAAATATGAATATGGGAAAATAGGAATATGCATTTATCAGCATTTTTATCATTTTTTACATAGTTTTCTTTTCTTTTTTCACGGGGGTGTCAAAATCAGTCATTACTTTGAATAGGGATAATACGCTAATAAGACTAATAAGGGTCGGCGTTACGATAAATTTGGATGAAAATCCCACATTAGATGGATGATTCATATCTATCATATAGATGAAGGTGTTTTCACTGATTGCTTAATGATAAGCAATCAACTAACTCCGCCATTTAAGCTGTTCTAAATGACCTTGTTCATATCATATAAACATCTAATAGAAGTCAAAGGTTTCATTATGAAGGGAAAAATTAGCCCAAATTACATGCTAAAGAAACGTTTAACGGAATACAACGCAGGGAGTCCGAAAAAAACGTACGTTGTTCCTTGCTACATGTAAGACGGGTCATAGAATTTGGGGTCTGGGTTGTTTTGGTTATACGTCCAAACCAAAAGCTAAACTTACATGGGAAACCTATGGTTTAATTCAAATCAAATCTTGTCTGAAAGTTTGTCAACCCTGTAACCTATAAGTACATGCATGATTCCTACACGATGCTGTTGAACCATGGTCCGTCAATGCTCAAATTAGATTTGACCCTTCCGTCAATCAAATAATCAGTTGCGTTTGGTCCTTGCAATTATGTGTCCCCGTCAATTGTGTGCACCCGCCAATTCTCAAAGGTATATACAATTATGCACTATATCTAAATCTGGCTGATGCTTATCCCACTAAACGTTGTTGTTATTCCTAGATATATGAACGGTTTTGATCGATTAAGACGGATTTCTTTATTTAAAGTTCATACTTAATGAATTCCAAAGTCACTTTATTCTGTGGCTCGTCACGATTATTAATACCAAGAAACCTGAGTATATGGGAACGCAAACAGGACTGCATTCTCGTAAATTCTTGTAAATTCTTGTCCATTATGACATTTTACGAGAGAAAAAAATCAACCGTGTCAAAAAGGCAAAAACGCAAATCTTGTAAAAGTTTTCCGGGTCAACTGGATGATATATCACAGAACAAAATGGCTGTGCGTGTCTCAGAGCTGTGGGATATACCACAGCTGACTGTACGTCAATGTAACGGTAAATCAAACAACGTAAGGATAGATGTATCTAGGCTTTTGAGAACTCAAGGGACAAACATGATAAACCTTCAGTGATGGTAACAAGTCCACTTGAAAGCACGTCGTCTCTTTTCACCAAAAGCCTCGTAACTGCAGCTTTTTTAAAGCTGCAGTTACGAGGGTTTTGTGTTGAAAAGCAGCGACATGTGTCTCCCTGTACGCCATAATGTTTTGATGCAATGTGTCGTGACCTACAGGGGGAACCTGCGTTTCCAAGGATTGTCGTTCACCAAAAATGCCAAAGCAAAACAGACAATTGTAACCAATTACGATGTACCTACTTGTGCGCTTGGACACATTGTTCAGTGTGAGCTTGGACACGTTGTTCAGTCACAAAAAACTATATTTTCTAGAAAGTTTGCCATTCACGAAAACAACCTTAATTTCATGGTTTCATTAGGTATAAGGGAAGTAAATGTGCTTGCCCAATCTTTGACAAAAAGTATATGGAAGATGCGGGTGAATAATTGCGATCAAGGTGACCTGTGGTTGGACAATGTTTTTACTGGAATTGAACATGATTTATTCATATGTGACTGATTACTGTATACTCTATTCTCAAATTAAAAGAAAAAAAAATCAATTATTTTGACTCATTTTGACACGTTCTGTGCCATTTTAAAAGATGGGTATTATACTCTGAAATGCTTGTGAGACTAGCTCCACAGTAAGGTTGATCTCAAAATTGGGGTCAAAGGTCATAGATAAAAGGATTCATGCCATACTAAAATCATTTTTTCGGGTGTTTGAAAGGATGTACTAGAATTTAAGGTAGGTCGGATCATTACTGCAAACTCATGGGCCGAGCTATAAGCAAATAATATAATGATATAATGGTTGTCAATGCAAAATCAATTAGGGGGCGTTCCATTGGCTGTTCCGATTGTGCCAAACAGTCCGGTACTCAATGGAACGACACAGAACAGTGTTAGGAATATGTTCTGCTTGTTCCAGAAGAATAGGTGGTGCAAGCAGAACAGTTACGTCACTAGCACGGCATCCTTCGATTTCAAATGTGGAGTGTTGAAATAAATTAATATTTCTAATTAAACTATACATTTAAAATCAAATTATTTCAGCAAATACGTCGTATGATGAATAATGCATTTTAAGACCGTATATGTCCAATTACACAACACCCATTTGGCTGTCAAAGTTTATTTTTAGACTGGCCTGCGTTCTGTTCCGAGAGCATTCCATTCGGCATGACTTGAGCAGAACATTGGGATGGACAGCCCAATGGAACGCGCCCTTAGTTCGTAGAGAACTAAAGGTCTAAGTGTAGTAAATCTATTGGTCACAATATGTGACGTAAGTATATTGAAGATCAGGATGAATGATTAAGATCAATGTGACCTGTGATTGGACAATTATTTAATGGAATTGAACATTGTATATTTATTTGTGACAGATTATTTTCAATTTTAAAGTTAAAAGCAAACATCAATGATATTGAACCAATTTTGGCAATTTCTGGACCATTTTAAAAGATGGGCATAATACTCTGAAATGCTTCTAAGACTGGCTCCGGAATGAATTCCTTCACTTAGAACTAGTATTGCCATTTTAAAAAATTACACCATTTTCTGGTCATACACCTTGCTCTCTCCATGGGTGATCTTGAGCTAAGGTTTTAATCGAATTCTTTTCGATGACATGTTTTTTAGCCATGATCCATCTCTCTGTTCGGGACCCTTTGATGTATTTCGATACAGGAATACATGGAGTCACCGTTTCCGGTATCCCTACGTTGGTGTGTAAAAATAAACGGTACGTATGTTTGACTTAAAATTGTGAAAATTCCCATCTGTTAAGGTGTGTACATTTTCTGAAAATTCCACATGGCAAGGATGGATATGTGACATTTAGGGCACAGTTTGGCTTAACGCTATGTTGTGAAAGGTGTGATGATGTGTTGAAAAGAGTGATTTTACTAATATATGAGCCATTATGAGTGACCTGCAACCAACAACAACCTTTCACCGTTATTTTCACAACATCATGAGAAATACCTTAAACACCAGGGATTAACAGTTCAGTCGAGAATAGACATACTTCTGCATCTTTCTCACCAAAACCTTCGTTTTCACGGTTACCCTTTCATAGACAACACAAGGTTTTCATGTAGCCCATATAAGCATCGATTGCAGAGAATAAAATACTGATAAATTGCCATTGGTCATCGTCATGTATTGTTTTATGCTAAATCACATAAGTTGTGCAGGCCCGTTGGAACAGGGGGGGGGGGGGCTAGGGGGGGGGGGGGCTAAGCCCCCCCATTGTTGGCCAAAAATGCCGAATTTTCTTAATAGTACTCTGAAAATTTTGGGAAAAATCCAAATTAGCCCCCCCCCAATATTCAGGATAAATGCTTTAGCCCCCCCCCCCCCCCCCCCCCTATGAAATTGCTTCCTACGGGCCTGTTGTGTACATTCGTCTTAATTTTACGAGGTTGTCTGCAAGTCTAAAAATTTGTCGGTTGGGGAAAATCAGATACAATGTTATTGTCATGTAAATGATGTGTACATTTGCCTTTTCCAGCTACATATACTCGTACACATGAGAAAAAGATAGACAAGCTATATTATTTAAAATTATGTTAACCATCTTAAAGTCTATCTTTGTATAATGAAAGAGAGTTATTTTAACCTTGAAATGGTACGAAAAAGTCCATATCCACCAGCTAATCGTTTTAAAATATTGTCCTCTTTCTTCGAAAACCTCGTAACTGCAGCTTGTTTATGCTGCAGTTACGTGGTTTTCGAAGAATAGCAGCGATATACTCAAGTAGCAAGGGACAGATCTGATAAGATAATAAATAGATTCTCGTTTCCTGGGGGTCAAATTATATTCATGTTCTCTTTTGATACGCTGCCCATGCGCCCAGTGGGTACCCAAATTTATATGACATTCAGTAAATATTTACGCTCGTACTGCACTGTGCGGAACATTCAATCATTCACGCCCACTGGAGACACTCTACAACGGGAAATGCTTCCGGGTCGTAGTATACAAACATAGTTCCGTCAAAAATGGATTCGCTCCTTTTGTTGCATTGATTCTGTGTCTATAGAATAGGCAGATGCATGAAATGTGGTTCTGTACACTGGCAGACCATCAGTGTACTGCTAGGATGTGTTTTAATGAATTTGTTGGGAACTAGTTTCTTGCGCGGTCGTGACCTTTCATGGGGGTGTGTCACATGCAGATCCCGAAATAGATGGCAAATTTCAAGGGTGGCTGTGTTCACGGATGCGTGATTTTAGCTGATGGTGCTATTGATACCACTTTCTTGGTAGTAAATTAAAGACAAAGAAATGGTCTGTCAGGCAGACTAAGTAAAAGGTGCCACAAAGACTTCTGAGAAGAGCTAGAAGCTGCCAAATTGACCCATTTTACTATATATTTAATAGGCCCGTTTCGTTGAGGAGTGACACCTATATGAGCCAGAAGTGAAAATTACGAAATTTCAACTTTGGCCACATTTTTGTGTTTGAAGTTGCTTCAATTGATCTGAAAGTAAAGAATTTGTGAAAAATAGACCATATTTTCGAAATTTACGTCATATTTTAACTTGAATTTAAAAAAATTAAAAAATGTTAAAAAGAACAAAGGCAACGTTAGAAACCACATCAAATGGGCTCGATTGCTTGTGTTGTCAATTCCTGTGTATTTTTGGATAGGTAATGCCGTTTAGTACTAGTTCAAGGCGAAACTAGCTTAAAAATATCGTTGGAAAGGCGAAAAACCCTTTATCCCAGAAACACCCCGTCTAAATTTAAAAAGGTGCGTGACATGATTTTTTCATTAAATTTCATTTGAAATGAACCTTTTTCGCACAAAATGCCCTTTGTTTTGCTTATCGCATAATAGATAAAGCAAATTATTACAAAATTCTGGATTTTAAATCGATTTAATACATATTTAACCATTTCAATAACAGAAAATGACTTTTTAATGTTTAACATTTAGCCCCCCCCCCCTTTTTGTATGCCCCCCCCCCCTTCGTGATTTCCTTCTATTTCCTATACAAAATCATTTTCAAGTAGGAGAAACACGTATGCAGTAATTATGAATTTCAAAGATATTTTGAAAGCATTTTTAAATGAAAATAGACTGCAGAAACCCTTTATCCTATAAAGACTTATTTTAGTATTGATTTCTGTTTCGTGTGTTTTCCACATTTGTATTGTCTTTAAAACCGTTGTTTTTCCTTCTCGAAGACACGGACTTCAGCTAACTTGAATATCTGAAGACGGGAAATAGCACGAAGAATCTTTCGTTAAATATTTCAATCGTTTTTAAGATTTTTTAGGTCCACAAAATAACGAATTTTAGTAGAAAATCGATAATTTTGTCATTTTGGCCCCCTTTTACGTGCCCTGTTTCTGCTAATTTGTCACAGGAGTTACGAGTTTTGTTTTAAATAGTGTTACTAATTGCATAGTAACGATTTGCTGTATTTCCACATTCAAAACATCGTAGGAAAAGGCGAAAAACCCTTAACTCTCCCCAATACTTACTTTGGTCATAATCCGATTTAAGAGGCTTAATTGGCCAGTAGTGGCCATTTCCTGTCCCAAAACAGTCTTTGTTTTTATTCATTTTATTGTAAAAATATATATCTGCACCAAAGTATTACTTTTACAAAATTCGAGTTTAGTTTTTACAGTTTAAAATGTATATAAATGATAAAAATAGGATTTCAGCCTGAAAAGGGGCATTTGTCTTAAAATAGCCCCTTTTTCCGTATTGTTTTATGCAATATTTTCAAGAAATGCATTTTACTGTGAAAGCTTAAGGACGACAGAGTAAGTATCTTTTTATTTTTTGGAAATCTGACCATAAATTCCTGATTTATTCCAATTCAAGTAAGCCAGGGGGGTCTCAACCCAGAATTGCATTAAAGACATCGTTTTGCAGTTAGGGGGCCCTTTTTAAAATGCCACTTGGTTGTTATTTAGAGACAGATTTTAGACTCTTTTTATGTTTTCTCTTTGGAAACACCATAAAGCACTGACCTGAGACAGATTTGGTAATTTTTTTGTAAAATCCTTCATTATATAGGAGACACTCTACAACGGGAAATGCTTCCGGGTCGTAGTATACAAACATAGTTCCGTCAAAAATGGATTCGCTCCTTTTGTTGCATTGATTCTGTGTCTATAGAATAGGCAGATGCATGAAATGTGGTTCTGTACACTGGCAGACCATCAGTGTACTGCTAGGATGTGTTTTAATGAATTTGTTGGGAACTAGTTTCTTGCGCGGTCGTGACCTTTCATGGGGGTGTGTCACATGCAGATCCCGAAATAGATGGCAAATTTCAAGGGTGGCTGTGTTCACGGATGCGTGATTTTAGCTGATGGTGCTATTGATACCACTTTCTTGGTAGTAAATTAAAGACAAAGAAATGGTCTGTCAGGCAGACTAAGTAAAAGGTGCCACAAAGACTTCTGAGAAGAGCTAGAAGCTGCCAAATTGACCCATTTTACTATATATTTAATAGGCCCGTTTCGTTGAGGAGTGACACCCACTGACAACCTGTTGTATATGAGGCAGCGATACACGTGGAAAGGGGGATACACCATTGCACCTTCTTGCAATTGACCAAACGCCGACTGTCAATCAAAAACATCGATTAGCCAATGGACGATCACAAAAATGTCATGCCCCAATTGTTCATCGTTGCACGTGGTTTTGTATCGATTTATCGACTGACAATCAAAACAATCGACATACCAATGGCAAAGAATTTTGTGCTAACAATAGACTAGGTTCAACGTTATGTTTTAATAAACCGCGTTGGTGTTGTTATAAAATCTCGTAACTACGGCTTAGATAAAGCCGTAGTTACGAGATTTTATAACAACACCTACGAAATACTATTTTATTTGTCCGAATTTACGTCACGATTAACTGGATAAAATCGTTCCCTATTAACGATCACATCCCCATTGTTTGTCTTAAATTCTATGTTGGGCGGAGCGATCTGTCGATTGGCGTTTGGTCAATTGTGCCGACTTAAAGAAAAGCGAAAAAGGTGTACTCTTATATCATTTTAACTAAATTATGAGCAAAAAGGACCAACTTTGTGTGCATAATTATGTTGTATTTTTAAATTTGATTATACCCAACTTTAAGCAATCTTTAAAATGCTTGATCTATTTCAAAGAATCATTATGCTTATATAGGAGATATACCAGTGCACTTTCGTGCATTTGTGTCGACTAAAAGAAAGGCGATAAATGGTGTGCTCCTGTACCATTTTCACTGGTGGGGAACTCGGCCAAAGCGTCGGACGTTTTTTCGCGAATACAGTGCATTCCGTCGGTGTTGTTATAAAATTTCGTAACTACGGCTTTATCGAAGCCGTAGTTACGAGATTTTATAACAACACCGACAGTTTGTCAATACAAAACGGTAAACCCGGTCTGTTTTTAGAACACGTTCATTGTCATTAGAAAAAAATCTATAAACTCACATCTAATCGCAAAAAATCTTTACCTTGTAGTCGCGAAAATTGTTTTAGTTCACCACCAGTGATTCTGACAAAATTATAAGCAAAAAGGGCCAACTTCGGATGTATATGTTGTAAGCAATCTTGGATTTTTAACATCTTTAAATCTGATTATACCCAACTTTAAGCAATACGTATTCATGTGTTGCATACGTTATGCAGAACTATTCAATCGATTTTATTCCGTCGATTTATTGATGTATAAATTAGACAACAACCAAAACGATAGTTTTATACAGAAACATTATGAGGAAAGAAGGACATCAACTTGACCAGAGCTGATTTTGGGGTCAATGACCTTGAAGCATTTCTCCATTTTGGATTATCTACACCCCCCCCCCCCCCAATGTTTTAATATACTCAGTTCCATAAATAAGTGTGCACTTTCTTTCGTTTTATTTCTTCCCTCATTTTTCACTAAAATAAAAGAGTTTGCTATCAAGTTGTAGCTTATAGTCTCAACTAAATGTTAGATGTAAAAAAGTTGGGCAAGATGACGATTTATGTTTGTTTCTTATAGTTAAACGACAGAGGTGCGAAAATAAAAGTCGCAAAAGTACACAAAACTGGTCAAATTAGAATTTTGATCGTCTTAAGTTTATCGGAATTATTCACCCAATACCCTTCAATATTGAATTTAATGTTAATTTCTTAACAGAAGCAATGTTGAAGTTCTTCCCTGGCCATCTATGGTATAAATTTGGGTCCGATTTAACATGTGTGGGGTCATTTAGGAAGGAACGTTCAATAACATCGAAACATCAGCAATATCCAGGATTTTGCTAGTCCATTCACCCAGGAATGAAATAACATTCTAAATGTAGTGCTGTTGCGTTGTTTGAGATCCATGCGACCGTCACATGCTCCAGTGTATCGACAGCATGTGTTGCCATACAAGATATTCAAAAACAACCCCAATAAACTTCTTCTAATCAAAATTTAAATGTGACCAGTTTATGTGTACTTTTGCAACTTTTATTTTTGTACCATCTCCATTTAGACTAAGAAAAAACAAACTAAAATGGTCTTTTTGCCAAAATTGTAACTATGAGATATTTTTGTCAATCTCTTAGCTACAACATGATAACAAACTGTTTTATTTTTGGTTACGAAAAGAATGAAACGACATAAAGTGCACACTTATTTATGGAACTGAGTATATAATATGAAATTCTCTCAGTATTGTGCATACGTACCAAAATTATCCTTACATGGGTTGGGATAAAAAAAACGGTATTAGTATATAAAAGAGTAATGGATGGACAGTGTCGCCAAATTCGGTATTTTTGGTGGAATTATTACTTCTAATAGAGGATCTGATATACGAGATCTTTAGCGTTTATTGCCATACAAAAACTATCGTCATTATACAAAATTTAAAAAAAAATATTTCGGTGCTATATTTTCAGGAATTACATGTATTTCAAAACATATGTACGCTTTGATAAATGTTTTGTTTAGTCTTCAAATAAGCTCTCTAGTAATGGGTTAAAGTACAATACCCATAATGTGGCCATTTTGATATTCATAAAACATCGGATTATTTTCGAGCGTCGTCATTACGTATCCGAACCTATTCGAGCGCGTTCGTACACATTCAACGATGGAAAGTTCCACCGCCGAATGTTTTCGACCTCGCCCGAATAATTCCGACGTCCCGCGAATCTCAGTAAGGGTATTCTATCTTAAGAAGGAACAGGTTCATCAATCACAGTAATGTCAGTATGGTTCTAGAACCCCAGTCTTTGATGATACTGTTTACAAAGCAATTCTAACGGTCCTGATTGAGTGATATTATAATTGAAAAATACGAATAGGTCCCCTCGTTCAACGCATCGAACTAATCATATGGCGCTATGGGCTAATTAGTGTTCTAGCTTTGTTTTCAACTTGGTAAACTTTCTTTGAAAGAAAAAGGTTTCAATCACGGTGATGCCAGTGTGTTGTTAGAAACCTAGTCTTTGATGAGTTTGTTTGAAAGCAAATTCTATGGGACCTAATTGTGCGATAGAATAATTGAAAAATACGAACATGTCGATGAACGCGTTGGAATAATCACATAGCGCTATGGGCCGTTGTTCTGAAATTTTATTCAAGCGAAATATCTAAGAATTTGTTGAATTCTGAAACTGTTGCAGATGAAATGAGATATAGTGCACTGAAAATATGATGTCACTCCTCAATAAAATTAATTATTTAAATGAAGAGCAGAAAATGTTCAACAGATCATCTCAAAATAAAGATCATTGGACTACATGGCATAAACATCGCTTAACACGGGTCTCTAATTTACTTATTACACCGAGAAAAGGGGATCATGCGCATTGAAAATCATCGACAAATTTTCTGCAAACACAACTACCACCACGTTCTATACTATCGAGTACTGGACGGTATGCCAGTCTACAAAGGTCGCGGACTAACAACATGTATTTCTTCCGGAAGTGGACTGATGAACATAAAAGATCTACAACAGTGGTCTGCAATTCAACAGTGATACATTTCAAACGATTTTCTCTCTCTGCACACAGAAACAGAGTAAGAAAAATGAGGCCCTCTGATTTTAACGGAACTGTTTTTAACAACGATCAGGAAGCAAATCCGATGTGGACATATACGAGGGATGATAGGAAGTTCGTAGACTGACCGTTTTATGCCTTAACTACTGTCCGCATTACTTTGTTACAAACTGCCAGGGTCATATCGCGGCGGCTGGAAAACCTACTCATGGATTCCTGATGTTTCTCAAACCAACACTACCACAACACCCTTACCGAGCCTCCAGCTGCTCGCCCACTTAGGTTAACGATTTCAAACCCATTGGTGGGTGACAATTTTGTCAGAAAGGGTATTAGCCGCGGTCGGGTATCGAACTCGGGACCTCTCGAGTGCAGGTGCGCTACCAACTGCGCTAAGGTCGCGGCCATCCAAGTGAGAGAGCAGCTGAAGGCTCGAATTGGATATTGTTGTTGCACTAGTGAGAGAAATACCAGGAATCCGTGAGTAGGTGTTCCAGAACCTGTGATATGACCATCATTCCAGTCTGAAGGAAAGAGCAACATATCGCTGCTTTTTGTCGAAAACCTCGTATATGCAGCTTAAAACAAGCTGCAGATACGAGGTTTTCAATGAAAATGGCTGATATCCAAACTTTGGCTTATGGCTGTATTGTTAAGATAGCTATAATGGGAGAGTCGTTTCCCCAGTGGCGTCATTTATCCAAGCAAAACAACTAGAGGTTGTGAAGTAACGGCAAGAAATTGCACCATAAAAAATTGAAATCGTATAAAAACAGGAGATAATAGATCGGCGATATCAGAACTTATCAGAGATATATTTAATTACGCGTGTGTTTTATAGCGGTGAGTTATTGTCTTCATTCATGCTTCTATAGACAGGAACCGAACAAATTTGTAATGTTCACTCTATTTGTTAACAGTTGTTTTCTTTTACACTTCCACAAACGATCCCTGGGTATTGACTTCGTTGTTTGTTTTACGTATTAGATAGAGGTTATATAGTAGATTCTATGCGAAATAAACATTCAAATGCGCGCAGTGCATTGAATATTTAATATCGCGTAGAATCTACTATATAGTCTACCTACTAAGTCGAAAAATGTGACTTTCGTAGGCATTCTCTGAACATGGGCGACTACCATGCCCAGTGATATCTTCAAGGCATGGTACGTATGGCTTGCCCGGTAGTCGCCTCTAGCAGGCGATATTGGTTGAAATAAACTAGGTCAAAGGTCATTCGGTACATTTTTCGCACATGCTCCCTAAAATACCCCATAACTTACTCATTTATTAAGATAAAACAATCATTTTGGTACCTAAATAGAGCTGATGATTTGTACTATTACCTAAAACATCAATATGCAACTTTACGAATTTGTGTTTTTGTAATTTTTTGATAAATATAGCGAAAATTGTCCAAAAAATCACAAAAATATTTTTTTTTGAAAAGTAAAAAAATCATAAAAAATACAAACGGTATGTTTGGATGATTGACATTATACTTAAAAATTGCTTAGACACCTACTGTTTACTGATATATATTTGCTTACAGAACTAGTCTTTAACTTAACCTTGTAGCCATAGCTAAAAGTGGGTGGGGTAAATTTTCCAAAAAATACAAAAAACACAAACATTGGTGTAGCAATACGCCTTTCACATAAATGTTATTCTACGATATTTGTTCGACGTTTTATTGCAAATTCTTGTTTTAAAATCATATTTTTAGGAATTTTTATAGCTTTCGATGCATTTTCCTAAAATATGATAAGATTTTAAGGAAAAAACATTGATTTAATTAAAACATGAATAGAACTATATATAGTTTATATCAACTTCACAAAGCCAAAACAATGCCTCTTTGAACGAATACCTAGTCATTAAAAAGTGCAATTACATAAAACAAGACTGAAAATAAAACAGAAATTAAGAATAATCAGCAGCTGAAAGTATTCATTTCACTATCTTACTATCATAAGACATTAAAGGTAAGCATTTATGTTTCAACATGTTTCGTTCATTGACGATGTAGTTTCTTTCTGTAAACCGAACTTTAAATTTCATTATTGCAATTTTGGTAATTACACCTGGTATCCGTACGAGAACATTCGAACATGTAATAGCATTTTTCAACATGTATATTAAATGTAATTAGGAACGGATCTATTGGAAAAAATTATCACAATCATCAGGCTGACTGTTCTGATACGCTGTTATGGTATATCATATGGAAGTCTATATAAGTGCCCATGAAGGCACCAATACATGTATATACTTAGATATGTACATGCTTTCATTAGCGACAACAGGAGATTAAGTCCTTTGGTTTATTTGATTTTGTAACCAATAAGCTTTTAATTGTTTTAGAAATTGAGCTAAATATGATTCTGTATGTATCTTTAATTATGCAAATCACTCGATCTTTAATATAACATATTACATTATGTTACCGGTGAAAAATAAAGACACAACGATCGGTAGCTCATCCATCCTGCACAATCCTTACCATGTTAATTCACAACTGATGTGTTGTGGAGTTGGCACCAAGGAACTCTTTGAACATAAGTAGTGGAAATATATGAACCTGTGGTTGCTTTTAACTAACCTCATTAGAATATACCTGATAAACTTCTGGGTATTGACTAACTTATAGCATAACTAAACACTCTTCATTCCATAATAATTTTCGTTATAATCAAATGTGTATCTTTCATTTGTATATGTATAGTATTGTTGTACCTTATCATAAAACAAACGAAAAAAGAGAATCCTATGACCACAAAGCAGAGTTCATTTGCTTGGAAATCTTAATATTTGTCGATGCAAGAGATTCTCAGTATCCACGTCCATTTGTGAAGTTTAAGGGCACTTAACCCCCGGACTTATTTTGTAGAATCAGAGACGTAATTACAAATATTTCTGGGAATGCACCGATGGGAAAGAATTTGGGAAGGAAGCGTGTTCTTCGGCAACAGGTGTTGTTTCAGAAGGTCTAAATGATGAAGGCTTGATCATATCAGCTATTCTTGGATAACTATTTACGTCGAATAACTATTGTGGGACATTTCATCCGTCAATAGATGCGAAATATATCGTGCATCTTCGGCGTCATCAGTGGCAACAGTGATTGACAAGGATATCCAGATTTTTAGAATCCGGATACCCTTGTCAATTTGCATGGTAACGGGACACGCTGGAGATGGAGGTAAAATTACACAAAGTGTTTATATCTAATAACGGGTGGAATACCTTATTCATCTACCAGACCTGACAACGCTTTTAGCGAGACCTCTTTTTGAAAGGGTTGGAATACGATAAAAAAAACAACCTAGAATCGTATGGAAATTTTGTTTCATGATCTCTAAAACCTTTCAAATGGACTCTGGGTATTCTTCCGAGATAATGCTGTGCACCACGCAACTTAGTCTGATTTCTAGTCTAACAATGTCTTACTGTTTGTCTATTGCTGTTCACAGATACCTGTACGAGGGACGTTCAATTAATTTTGGAACTGGTGTTCTATAAGCCATAGTTATGTCGCAATTCAATTTTAAGTTTCTTCAATCCTTCGAAGTAATCCTCTTTGACACCCACACACTTCTAAAGTTTTGAGATCCATTACTTATATGCCAATAAATGGGCCTCTTTTGGAACACCCCACTGACACTGGAAAATTGCACTGCATATGGAACATGAAGGTCTATACCGACGACCAGAAGCTTTTTTCGACATCACGGGGAACACAAAAAAGCCACACAGGCTTAAGCCCGGCTATAAGGGTGATTGAAGACGCTGTGCAGCATGTGTCTCTTTCAGGAAGTCTTGGCCAAGAGGACTCTTGTGGACAGCTCCGTTGTCATGGACTTGGTACATGCCTCTTTAGTCAGTCCTAGACCTGCTCTTTTCGTTGCATTTCTTTACTTTCGCCGACATACATTTCTTGTATGAATGACCGGCAAAAGTGGTACTATTTGAAACAATTATTTGAACATTACACCCGTTACACTTGAAAATCACCACGTACAAAACTTTTGCCGCGCGTTTAATTTGTTAGCTATTACGGACCTTGTCTGATCTTTTCGCAACTATTGCTTGCTAATGACACACCATTGGTGCTTATAATAGTAGATAATTGTTCAATCATATGTAAAAAGCTAAGAAAGCCCACATTTGTTGCAGTTATTGCATTATTTCAAAGTATATTTTGCACGGGTGGCTTTCTGTCCTTTAGGCAGCAGGTGGGGGGCCCAATGGGCATAAACCTTTCTGTGTTTCAACCCTTTAGTCAAAATTGTATAACATGTCCCCGATGAAAAACCAACTTTATCTGCTATTTCTTGCACATTGAACCATGCGTCTTGTTCAGTCATGTCGGAATCTACAGCAACAATTGCTTTGGTACAGGGTGTCCCAAAAGTAAGGTAACACTTATAAATGATTCTAGCTCCGCTATTTCTTAGTCGATTTCTTTCGGAAAACTATCAATATCTGCATAATTCGTTGGAGTTTTGTTCACCATAGACTTCAATGATATGCACAAATCAAAATGGCGTCAGTTTTACGTCATCTGTACCACTATCAAAATGACGTCACGACCTACCTTCTCAAAACGTATGTATGCGGTAAAGCATATTATTTATCTAAATGTCCAATAAGTGTGCAAATGAAATTTAAATTCTAGTTCAAAATAGAAGATTCTCTCGGAGGAATACCCATTTACTCAATTATAGATAAATTTGAACGACCTTGGTCAGATTTTGATGGAAGCATGGAAACATGGAAGCATGCAAAAGCCCGAAAACATCCCTTAGCACAGAAATCATCTAAGTTTAATTAAGACTGCATTTGGAAGCCCAGGAAAGTCATTGAGAAGAATTTCGTCCGATCAAGACTCATTGAAATCATTAATACAGTATATTTAGAATTTTTAATTGAAATTTTCCCATACCATATTTAAATTATGACTTTGGAAGATCGAGTTGAACGCTAAGAATGTTGTCGGTGGACACATGCCGGATTTGAATTCACTGGACTATTTTTTGAAGAGGCACGTGTTGTCTAAAGTGTAATTCCTACAGCAAGAACATATTAAATTAAATATTTTCAGTATTGCTATAAAACATTCAGGGAGAATGAAGGAACCTTTCTATGGACACATATGAGGCAGTTATTAGCCTAAAACTTTCAGCAAAAGAATAAACCAAGGATAATGACAGAAGGGACGTAATCTAGAGAACGTCATTTGCTATGAAAATGACGTCATTGATAAAATAGGATGTGTTTGGTTTATCATATATAAAATATACAAATTTTATGATAATTTGATGAAATTTCTTTTATTCATTTTTACACATAACCTTCTCTACTGTCGGCGATATAAGGAATATGTAAGTGATATATTGGCTGAGATATATTAGATTTTAAGTGTTACCTTACTTTTGGGACACCCTGTACTAGCTCTACCCGGGTTGCCTGAGAGGGGGCGTCATTCAGGCCAGTTTTACCAATTTTAATTTTTATTATCTTCCTAAAAACTGGCTTCTATTCAACGTTCGAATGTCCACGAATCTGATATAGTTCATTTTATACATGTGATGCAGATATTTCAAAGCCTATGCGACCTTTAATGTAGACCCGTACATCCTACTTCAGTTCGTTTTCCATTTTGCGAAATAGCCAGTGTATATGACTGAACCAACTTAAAAGTTCAATAACTTTTGAACGAGTCAACCAATTTGTCTCAAATTTTGACCAAGTATAGACAGCATTTTTCCCGTCAAATAGCCACAAGCACCACTAGTTCTATAGAACCTTGAGGTATGGTGGACCATTAGTACCACTTTTAATTGAACGCCCCTCGTACCACAATTGAACATGCATGGATGCCTTTAAATCATATTCGCCACATTGTATACCGACGACTAGACCCAAGCTTCACACAGTGTTCGTCTTGTACATAGATTGTCTAATCTATTTCAATGTCTACATTGACTAGTCTGAGCTCATGTTTAGCGAATCAAACTTAGTTGAAGAAATCTCGTCGCACTACGAGAACGGGTAGTCCGGTAAAAACTGTTCCTACTGATATACAATGTACGAGGTATGTCCATAAAATACGTAGACAACCAAAGTTTTCCACCAAATAGTAGTTTTATCAATCCCAAAACACTATCATTCTAAAGGTCCATTTATTCTTAAATACTTCTGCTACATTTTATTTTGTTTTCGAAAGTACGTACAAGCAAAACCGTCACCATAGCAACAGCATAACGCTACCACGGGGCACTTCAGATATTTGAAAATAAAAAGACATAAAACTAGTCTTTTGTCGCAAGTTTTTTTAAAAAAAAATACGCGGGAAATACACTCACTTCAGCAGTGACGTCATTTGATGTTTTACCGGAAGTTTTGAACGTCAACATCTTGCCAGGAGACGTTATAAGCAATAAACAACCGGCTGCTATGACGGAAGAAAAACGCGCCGTTATTGAATTCTGTGTCGGTGTGAACATGACACTAACGGAAACATTCAAGTTTATGCAGCGAGGCAAGGCTGACTTGTCCAGCGCGCTAGTGTTTAAATGGCATAGACGGTTTACGGATGGACTGGAAGATATTCGTGACACTTTCTGTGATAGACTTCTTGGGATTCGAACGCGTCGATCACGCACCTTACAGCCCAGACTGTGTGCCTATGGACTTTGCAGTTTTTCCGCGATTAAAGGCGGATCTGAGAGGCAAACGTTTTGCCGACTTAGACGAACTAAAGTACTTTGTTCAATCCTCTGTAGGATCATACAAGAAAGAGTGGTTCCGCGAAACGTATACCAAATGGGTGGACAGACATAGGAAGTGCATGAACGCTGGTGGGTAGTACTTTGAAAAGTTGTATCGTCGACGTCGTAAACGACGTCAAAGTGCCCCGTGTATGGTTTTTTACTTGTTTGTTCCATGTGTATTTTTGTTGTTGTTGCGTGTATTTTCATATAATTTGGTACACATATTCATATTAAAATTCTGCACACGCTGGTGTAAATTTTAAATAGATCATGCAATTATTTCTTATTATTATGGACCTGTCTACGTATTTTATGGACACACCTCGTATAGTATCACGTTATCAGTGTTATAGACATATTCAAACATTGTTATCAATAGCTTTTACATTAAAGTGTTTGCACTGTAACCTACATTTTATACCATGATTCTGCCATTGTGTCTTAACAGGGGATCAAAACGTTTTGAGCCTCGCACACACAGAACCAGATATTCGTATTAAAACTTTTTTGTTTTTCCTCTTAGACTTCTTCGAACTCCATACTATAATATTTCTCCATCTATTTTGCCAATAGTTAACCGGTCATCCACAGTAGCAGTGATTTAATCAATTTTCATCTTCTTGACTTCCCCCGCATCTTTGGATGTCTTCCTCTATCTAGAGTTTGATGATTGCAAAAAGGAGAGTACTCTCCATAAACTACGGACAATTGCTCTTCACATTTGGAATATTTAGCCTCCTGGACTAGAAACATCATCGCAACCCTGTTTTCAATCTTGTCCATTTGTTCGATATTTTGGGGTAGGATATTGTCCCTTAAACAATATTTTTGTGGCTATATCATAACATCTAGCAAAATTATCTCACAATCAATCTGCATTTGAAATATTTATACTCGTGCATAACAGTGTAGAGTAATATACTATCTGAATGGAATAAATACCCGAGGCTCAACATATTTTGATATCTCCTTGTATTTATGAGAAGAACTCCAACCAAGTCCAAATGCTGACACCTCAATACACAATGCCCTACAAGCATCGAACACTGGCGTAGGAAGGTTTATAATATGGGGGGGGGGGGGGGGGGCAAACGTTAAAGTAAATGGAAATATGGGTGTATTATGGGGGGGCATAGGGGGACCAGGCCCCTCTTCTAAATTATTGGGAGCTTGCCCCCGCCCACCCCCCTGCCCCCCTCTTCCTTCGCCTATGTCGAAAATAATCACAAATGGCCATAATTTCGTGATTCAATATCTGATAGTTTGAATTTTTGCACGTTAACTAGCGTAGACGGAATATTTTTAATTCGCTTTGGTAACATACTGAAAGTTCCGTTTAGTACTTATTAAGATTGATCATATTGTCTTTCACTGATTATGGGCCATAACATTGATGAATGTCAACCAAACACATCCCCGACCTTTTTTACGCAAATACATGTAATTCCAATGGTTCTTGTGAACGTACTTTCCGTCAATTGTCCATAGAAACAGACTATTTTGCTTTTAAAAGATTGGCTCATCGTGGATACGGCTGTCGGATGGATCATAAAAGGACGATCGTCTGGCTTGTCCTTAAAACTTCTTTCACCTGTGAAATGTGTAGGCATATGGAAGGATGTTTAAACGAAGGTTCTAGCCAATAGAACCTTATCAAACCAGGTCATTGAATTTTGGGACTTAAAAGTACAAGAATTGTCCTGTGTCAACCTACTTTAAAGCTGTTTTGAATCTAAATTTTTACTCGGCAATCAAAATTTGCAAAATACCACTTATTGAGAAAAATCCCTCAGTTTCTACATTTTTCTCCTTTGTGCGCCGGTTCCACTGTTTCAAGCTAGCATATGCAATGTCAGAAAGAACTGGATACCGGATGTTGCTTTGATGTATCATTAACAGTACTGAATTCGTATGATAAATCATTTTGCTACTGCTTTTCACTGAAACCTGCCTAAAATATTGTTCGGATCTCACTTGTATATTTTGGAATTTTGGTATTTGCTCCCACTTCATTCTTTAGATCTATATACACGCACTGAAGTTAAGCAAACCAATATGAAAATACAAGTAGTTAATCGCATATCACGTTGACGAAATTGACTTCCTTTTTCAGTTCCTATGAAAAAAGTGATTATTGTTTAATTTGACCAAAAGTTGATTTTCAATGAATAGAAAATGCCATATTTGCTACTTCTGCATGTACACGTCATGCCGATAGGAAGCAATTTTATATTGGAAGGGCTGAAGCCCCGGTGTCTGAATATTGGGGGGATAAATTGGATTTTTCCCAAAATTTCAGTGTAAAATAAGGAAAATTCGACATATTCGGCCAACTTTGGGGGTGGGGGGTGTCGCTCAGCCCCCACCCTAGCCCCACCATGATCCTACGAGCATACACGTAACAAATTACCATGGAAATCATTTTTCTATTTATTGAATAAGCTTTAATGTGCCTAATGAAATATATGTTTGCCTCCAGTCTTTCCAATCTGAAACTTACTAGTGTACAGTAACCAGAATTTATAGGTAGTGAGGCGAAGTAAGTCTTAAAGTGTGTATAGGCCTATGTGTGCATGGTGTAACCATGTCAACCATTTCCAAACTAGTGTTATTTTTCTTTTTAATACTATAAACAAGTTGTTCTAAATTGTTATTGTTTATTCATTACATTACTTGAAATGTTTTGGGGGCCAAAGTGAATTGTACCAATTTCCTAGGTTATTTGAGTGGGTGGGGTAACTCTTACACACTTTTTTAACATTTACAACGTGAAAGCCATTGTTTAAAATGTTATTTTCGCAATTATATAATATTAATATGATCTATTTACAGTCAATATCCAGACGAAAGAAATGATATCATTTAAGTTCCATCACTACCGTTGAAATGAAAGGTACACTGTATAAAAGCGACGACCGTTACATATATTGACCCCAGCTGATTTTGAGCTGTACCTACATTTAGAAATAGTGACTTTTTACTGCCAAACGTGATCTAAAATTTTTGCTTAGGGTTTATAGAAATTTTTCAGCACGATTGTGTAATTGAAATTGCAATAATATTTCATATGGAGCATGATTTCCATTTACACAACGTTCAAATTTTGCACATTTTTGGCCTTTTTTTACATTTCGCCAAATATTTATGAATGTGTAGATGAGGAAAGTATCAATAACTATAATTTATATGCAAGACAATTTATTGGGCTTTCATTTAAAAGCATTTTCGTGCATTTAGACATATAATTGAAAGAGTTATACGCATTTAAAGGGGCATTAGTTGAATTTTGCACCCAATGACCTTTGACCTTGTTTTGTGACCTTAATACGGCCGACTGGAGGCGACTACCGATCTAAGCAAATCAGGCAAGCCTTATACTTTGCAAATAAAACATCAAAACTCCATGTTCAAAAAATGCCTACGAAAATGTTTTCTAGCCACTTTTTCGGAATTGGTAGGTAGACTAATACATATTGTGCCGATTTTCGTTTTTGCCTATTTTCGAAATTCGGCAAATCCCTGCAGAACTCATTTGCCTAATTTCGAAACTCGGCGAAATAGCTTATTTATAATAAGTTTATGGTATATCGGGCCATTTTCTGTGCAGAACTCATCTTCAAAATATCCGTTTTTAGGGAGGTATCGGAGTTAGCACTTACAAAATCATTTTAAGCCGTTTTTAGTCCAATAAAAGTTCGGTACGGAACAGCTAAAGTTCCGTACCGAACAGAACATACGGAACATTCTTCTTCCGTTTGCGCGGAAGTTGATTCGTACCCTAAGCAATTCGCACCTTATCTTTTATCAGAGACATAGATAAACATTATGTTATATGTCTCTGATTTTATCAATTCGTTTACACGTTCAGCAGGACATCAAATTTATAGATAACATTGCCATAAAAATCATATCTACACTCGATTTCATTTATTTATTCAAAAAGTTGCAGTTCCATATTTTTTCGGAGCCTGAATTAGATCCATTGCTTTCGGCTTTCTAACCACCGAAATTAAAATGGTTTCACTTACTTAAAGTTAAATATCGACATTTTAGAAATGGTTCTTTTAAAGCAAACAAGATTTATTATGAAGCTTTTCATCTGCTAAATATATGTGATCTACCATTGATCTGCATACTTATGTTAATTAATTTGATATGTTCTAATTTCGTTTAGACTTTGAAGATAACTAACTCAAAATAGTGAGCTGATTGTAAAACCATTTAAACAGGAGAATCCCTTTCTGTGAAAAATACCATATTCAGCATTTTTCCCTGCATTTTTCCCTGCATAAGCTGTAGAGGCCAAACTGTCAAAACAGCCGAACAAGCCGATCCTCCCTACTATGCTAGCCAGAACTAGTGACCGACCCAGCCGAACAAGCCGATACTTCCCACCGTGCTGGCCGGAAAAAGCGACCGACCCATCCAAACAAGCAGATCCTTCCCACCGTGCTGGCCAGAACTAGCGACTGACCTAGCCGAACAAGCCGATACTTCCCACCGTGCTGGCCAGAACAAGAAACCGACCCATCCGAACAAGCAGATCCTTCCCACCATGCTGGCCAGAACTAGCGACTGACCTAGCCCAACAAGCCGATACTTCCCACCGTGCTGGCCAGAACTAGCGACTGACCCATCCGAACAAGCAGATCCTTCCCACCATGCTGGCCAGAACTAGCGACTGACCTAGCTGAACAAGCCAATACTTCCCACCGTGCTGGCCAATACAAGCGACCGACCCATCCAAACAAGCTGATCCTTCCCACCGTGCTGGCCAGAACTATCGACTGACCTAGCCGAACAAGCCGATACTTCCCACCTTGCTGGCCAGAACAAGCGACCGACCCATCCAAACAAACAGATCCTTCCCACCGTCCTGGCCAGAACTAGCGACTGACCTAGCCAAACAAGCCGATACTTCCCACCGTGCTAGCCAGAACAAGCGACTGACCCATCCGAACAAGCAGATCCTTCCCACCGTGTTGGCCAGAACTAGCGACTGACCTAGCCAAACGAGCTGATACTTCTCACCGTGCTGGCCAGAACAAGCAACCGACCCATCCAAACAAGCAGATCCTTCCCACCATGCTGGCCAGAAATAGTGACTGACCTAGCTGAACAAGCCGATACTTCCCACCGTGCTGGCCAGAACTAGCGACCGACCCATCCGAACAGGCAGATCCTTCCCACCGTGCTGGCCAGAACTAGCGACTGACCTAGCTGAACAAGCCGATACTTCCCACCTTGCTGGCCAATACAAGCGACCGACCCATCCAAACGAGCTGATCCTTCCCACCGTGCTGGCCAGAACTATCGACTGACCTAGCCGAACAAGCCGATACTTCCCACCGTGCTGGCCAGAACAAGCGACCGACCCATCCAAACAAGCAGATCCTTCCCACCATGCTGGCCAGAACAAGCGACCAAACCAGCCGAGCAAACCTATCCTTCCGACCCTGCTGGCCAGAATTAGTGACCAACTCAGCCGAACAAGCCGATACTTCCCACCATTCTGGCCAGAACAAGCGACCAACCCAACCAAACAAGCTGATCCTTCCCACTGTCCTGGCCAGAACTAGCGACTGACCTAGCCAAACAAGCCGATACTTCCCACCGTGCTGGCCAGAACAAGCGACTGACCCATCCATACAAGCAGATCCTTCCCACCGTGCTGGCCAGAACTAGCGACCGACCCAGTCAAACAAGCTGATCATTCCCACTGTGCTGGCCAGAACAAGCGACTGAACCAGCCAAACAAGCCGATCCTTTCCACCGTGCTGGCCAGAACTAGCAACCGACCCATCCGAACAAGCCGATACTTCCCACCTTGCTGGCCAGAACTATCGACTGACCCATCCGAACAAGCAGATCCTTCCCACCGTGCTGGCCAGAACTAGCGACTGACCTAGCCGAACAAGCCGATACTTCCCACCGTGCTGGCCAGAACAAGCGACCGACCCATCCGAACAAGCCGATACATCCCACCATGCTGGCCAGAACTAGCGACTGACCTAGCCGAAAAAGCCGATACTTCCCACCGTGCTGGCCAGAACTATCGACTGACCCATCCGAACAAGCAGATCCTTCCCACCGTGCTGGCCAGAACAAGCGACCGACCCATCTGAACCAGCAGATCCTTCCCACCGTGCTGGCCAGAACTAGCGACTGACCTAGCCGAACAAGCCGATACTTCCCACCATGCTGGCCAGAACTAGCAACCGACCCAGGTGATCAAGCCGATTCTTCCCACCATGCTGGCCAGAACTAGCAGTCGACCCAGTCGAACAAGCCAATCCTTCCCACCGTGCTGGCCAGAACTAGCGACTGACCCAGCCAAACATACCGATCCTTCCCACCGTGCTGGCCAGAACTAGCGACCGACCCAGCCGAACAAGCCGATTCTTCCCACCATGCCGGCCAGAACAAGCGACCAACCTAGACAAACTAATTGATCCCCTGAAACCAGAAATGACTAGTTCTAGTGTAAATGACCAAAAAGGCCCAGTTCAAAAAAGGCCCACTTTTTAAATTGATAAAAAAATACCCCAAAAGTGTATATCATATTTAGAATTAAATATGATTTATGAGAGATAAATGATTGGTAAATTGTTGATTTAATGCCCGGCTTAAATGCATTGGAACAATAATGATAATAAAATCAGAGCGAGAAATGGATCTTATACTATTATAATCATTTTAATAAGTATGCATGATTCCGCTTACAGTACGACCTCGCAACGTCAAAATGACATAATTAATTTTATCCTGTGACCTAATTCTATCGGAAAATTCAGATAAAATGTTGCCGTATTTCTTTCTCGCATGTGGATAAATATCTATACACCATGTGACAGGTTTCGTTTATCCTTGAATGACACTGTACTTTCGTTTTAAAATAGACTGGATTTTGATATCGACTGGAACCCGCAGATGAAGTTTTTACATTCTGGTGTACACGTTTACAATGCAGCGGCGTATCCAATGGGTAGGGGAGTTTTCGAGGTTCAAAGAAAACCCCTCTCAGCGGAGAATCCAGACTTTGTAAGTGGGTTCGAAATTACAAATAGATGGTTCGTTCTCTTATTATTACAAAATTCTGACTGGATTTTTACACGAAATTGAAATAATTAGGATTCAGAGGAGGTTCGTTTGACTCCCGTATCCCCCTCTGGATCTGCCACTGTCTCTGCAGCCTGATTATTTCATTTCAATGCAGAAATTCGGTCAAAATTGTATAATACTTGGGAAAACGAACCTCTCTATTTGTAAATTCGAACCCCATCACAGACATCCTGGATCCGCGGCAGCAACGAGTACGTAGGAAGTATCAAAAATCAAAGTAAACCGCAAAATAATCATTATGTCGTTGTTCGATTCATTACTAATATATCGGTGAGGAAAAAAACGAGAATAAATCGACAAAAATATTTCTGCATGACAGTTTCGCAGTAAACCGTAAATAATATTAACATTTCGGGCGTTGTATGATTCAATTATCAATAAATCGTCGAAAAAGATCGACAGAAATAGTTCTGCATGACACACGGAACTTACTGAATCATAATTTCGAAAATGGATGGCCAATTTCGAAATTGGGCAAAGTTCCGTGCCCAATTTCGAAATTGGGTATGCCCAATTTCGAATTTAGGCAAGAATCTTAAAATCGGCACAACATACATACTCTATCTGACTTAGTGTTCGCTACCGGTTCATTGGAGACGGGGGGCGTGGTTATGTATAGACGTCACATAAACTAGCGGACAGTCTGTTTATGCGAAATAAAGTGACGACATTTAAGAATACACTGCAATTTCATTGGTCCAAAAAGTAGGTCGAACATTAATTTTTATGTTGGTACCAGACGAGTTGATTTGTTTGAGGTGACCTGGACGACTGACTGGCTTTTTACGCCGTGTAAAAAAAAATAATTGTCTTAAGTAAGATTTTGTTCTGTTCCAATCCTTTTGTCGCCTGTCAAAGCGACCAAAGCATACGAGAATCATCATTAAAAGAGCAAATGATGTTTGTCCCCATAATCTTTCAAACAAGGACCAGGCATTGTACCAGCAAAGATCCATTGGTCATATTGATAATTTATATTGACATACTTTTAAAAAAAAGAAAAAAAAAACACATGATGTGATTTTGTATCATATATATATATGTTTATTTGAGTCTCATTCATGTTTTCACAATGACATTATATACAATTTAAAATATAAAACCGTATTAAAAACATGACCGTTCAAAATGAACTATAAGAGACTAAAAGTTGCATTTTCTTTACTTTTGCAAACATCTCAAATATTATTCTCAGTTCAGTTTAATTGCTTCCTAGCATTTCAAAGGTTGACAGGCATTTTGATACAAATAGATGGATTCTACATTTAAAACCATCTATTCCTATCAGAATGTCCAGTAACTATTATGTCTCTTTGTTTCTTGAACTTTATGGTAGAAAATATGTTAAGTTATCAAGTAATAATTAAGAATAGTTCCTATGTGAAATGTTTTGATTTTTTTTTGTTCCAAAAAGAGAAGAGAAAAAACACTGGGAGTAAGGAATGGATTGGTTTGATTGGTTACCAATCCATTCCTCATCTCCGTGTAATACAAGTTATTTCCCAATTTATACTGCATGTATACATCGCCGGCGGGGGATCAAAAATCTCGTAACCACAGCTTTGTCAAGCTGTAGTTACGAGCTTTTGACTCACCACCAACGATATATAAAGTAGATACTTGTCAATATGATATTACAGATTTAAAGGCTACAAATAAATTTTGGAAATGGTGCTAAATACATGTCTCCTCTCAACTGCACACAAATGCAAGTTGAAGAAAATCCATGCATTGAACATTAAATATTACATCTTGACTCCAATAATTGCGAGTTAAGTCATATGTGTGTTGACTACTTACAATACTTTTTAAGTATCGGATGCACTTTTGAATATTAAATTTATATAAATCTCATTCAATCATTATTATCAGTGTTGCAACATTCTGAAAGAAGTAGCCAAACGATAAGACATACATTAATTTTAAGTTTCAAAGATATCCTCAATCAGATTCCAAACCACAAGAAACAAAACTACAAATCTCGTATTTTTTATTGAGACAAGATTTAAATTCCTTGTTCTGGCCTAGATCGGAAGAGTGAACAGAGGTAAGTTTTAATTAATACGCGCTATCTTGTCAAGTCTTCCGCCATAAAACATAAACTAGACAATAGAAATAGAGATATCTCATCACAGCGCGTAAACGCTAATGTCATTGGTTGACAGATAAGCCTTATCTCAGATTGTAAACTAGACTGAGATAACAGCGCCGCTTTTCTACCAGGCTTCCCTTCCGAGCCGAGTATAATTTACGACTTGTATGAAAATATGACACCGTGTGCGCAGTGAACCGTTTCACCCTTTTCCAGACGATAAAATTTTAGACTGGTTCACGTTACATGGTTCAGAGAAAAGGAAAACTAAATCTTACTGAAGCCTTGACATGTTGGCTTGATAGGATTGAAAATATAAAGATAAAAGGAGAAAATGCTTTTTATCAGCATTTTCCTCTTTTCTCTTTATATTTTCTAAAGCTGCCTCTGTCAAGGACATCCAAAGCATGGCTTCCATTTAAAAGTGTTTAAAAGTCATTGAGTTGGAAGATTTTTTAACGTTGCGAATGTTTTTGTTTGAAATGCCAATATGTCAATGGTTAGAGTTCATTCGACCGTGATAATTAATATTCTTTATTACGGTGACCTCATTACACTGAACGTTTTCTTAATTAATGAAGTGTAATTAGGTTTTATGGTTCATAACTTTATACCCGTACGAACTACATTACAAGAAAATCTCCCGTAAATGGTTCATGTAAATAGTCTCATACTATGCGGCACATACTGTCGGATAAGTTTAGTTTAAAGTTATTTTCTTAAAAGCGATTCAGATGAAAGTAGCCAGAAGCTTATTTTAGTCACTCTCGATTCTACTTTCTCGGAAATACACCTGTGCTCTTCAGTCTTGCCGAATGTGTGTGCCAATGAGAAGCCAAGAACAACTTCCGTTTCCGTAGACACATCTAGACGCCCGGCCTTATAATTCTAGAATTTGGAGACACCGTGCTCTCAACGTGCTTCACAAGTCAAAACTAACCAGTCCCGGAGGAGACAACTAGTAATGAAGCAAACGATCACCTTTCTCTCCAATGTAGCATTTCGTATATTCTGCGGAGGCATTCATTGATGATTTCCTTTATCAAAAATGGTGGCATCTGTTTGAATTTTAACCCAGTTAAAGGTGGCTTGACCCTGTAATCTCGTGCTATCTTTAAACTCGCGTGTATTTATGATTTTCTTACCCATAAAGTAGGTAACACCTTCATTTACACGTTATTTAATACACGCCTTATCGTGGCCAACAAACGTTAGGCCGAAAAATACATGGAACTGCTCGTAAATAACAATGTAAATGATACGGAACATGGGAAAACGGGGTAGTATTTGATTTGATTATTTCATGTGCAACAACAGTGAGCTAACGTTTTTTAACCCATTCCCAAACAAGACCTGCTGTTGATGTTCCTAATAGAAATGGCTTGGGAAAACATTGAAACAAAAGAAGAAACTGCTGATAACCAGCAGTTTCTCCTTTTGTCTCAATATCTTTAATGCCATATTTTACACAAATTCTATCTTTGGTAACTTCTATTTTATCAAATGTGGCAGTTTTGCCATTTGGGAAAGGGTCAAATGAAAATAGGACCCGTCATTGTCTCTTCTCGTGTGCTCTGGAAACATGAATAAAAAGTATATGGTACTACCTGCAAAGCTGACATCAGTAATTCGGTCATCTACACCATTTAAATGAAAGGAAGAATCACGAAAGAGAGAATTATGATAGGAAATAGAAATGGAGTAAGAAAGGCACGACTTAATTTTTCGGCATATGCTTATGGCAAAAGAAAAAAACACCAAGCACTTATTTTAAACGAACATGATGCTGGCTGTCGTAAATTGTTTTTCGGGAAAAAAATAAAAGCCATTTCCTTTTGTTACTGTAATGATATTTGTACATAAATGTATCACAATTGCCACCAAACTATTTGTGTACAACAACTGTCCTAAATGCAGAATTGTTGCATAACGTTATAAAGACAAGACGTACACGTTATGAATCCGTTCGAGAAATGTACGAGAAACAATTTGTGATGGCATGTCGGAAATATCATTCACTGTGCAAGACTGAAGTCTCCCAGTCTAGGTAGAGAAAATTTATTGTTCTTGGGATATACGTCAACAGGTGGCGTTACCGAGCAGAGAGAGCGAAATGGACGCGTACTCTTTACCCATTGTCACGAAAACAAAAATCAAAAGGAAACGTTTGTTAAAGAAACACCGTGAATAACTGCATTTTTGGGTTCTCCGAAAAGTTTGTTACTATTTACCATTATGATTTGAATTTTGCAGATTCAATTGCTTTAAACATTTCGTTTTTAACAGCTTTCAGGTAGAACGTTCGACCATACAGACGTTCAGCAAGCTTGGTCTTGTTCAAATCAAAGGAAGTGCAGACTACGAAATTGCTTTATACTTTAATAGCGTTATTTTGACATAAAAACATAACCTGAAACTTTGAGCAACAATAAGATGTCTCGTAACTTTTTATTTATAATGTGCGTGTCGAAGGAAAAGCTGCATTTTTTGTAAAGTACTAACGGTTTCCTTTTGTCGAATTGTTATGACCAGAGCTTTCTTAATTTACATCCATTGTGTTTTATTTCTTTTAAGAATTAAACCATTTTTTTATCATGACTTCTAAAAGATGAATGCAGATCGATCAAATAAATAGATCGCTGCTATTGCACCTATAATGCACGTTTTTCACACTCAACGCGAATGAAGAAACATTGCAAGCCTGGTTCGGAATATCTCCAGTATTTGAGAATGTCCCGAGAAGAAATTTCCCACTCACGGTAAAGAGTCGCGAAAGTAACAAGCCCTTTTATTGGTTGTTAAGGCGGATCTTTATGAGAAATGTTCTTAATTGTTTGGAACCATTGCAATGTAAGTAAACACAATAAATGACATTATCTCTACTCAAATGTCCCGCTGTATCTGATAGCTAGAAAATTTTGGAATTCTTGGTGCCCGAAATTCACATAAAACTTGTTTTCAAACAAGAATTTCTGTGCTGATGAGCTTGTAAAACTTATCTGTCAAAGTTAAATTTGATTAAACCTTTCTCATACAGTTTCAAGAAGGTACAAATAATTGCACTCTAAAGCATTTGACTTTGAATATCAGAAAAAAAATATTAAAAAGAGAGAGAGAGAGATAGGAAAACGATTGACACCTTATTCTTTGTCACCATGATTTTTTACCACTTTTCCGTTCAAGACGTTGTTTTTATTAGTAATGGAAGCAGATTATTTTCCTTTGACTACATACTGCTTTTTGATATTGTTTGTTGAGAAAAAGCACTTAAGATATTGCGTATCTAAAATGTCATATTGAAAATGGAAATGAAATCTAGGCTTGGAAGTCTAAAGATTTCGGAATTGTGTAACTTGCGTTTTGAAAAATCTGCATTATCTGTAATGCTATGGTCAGACGGACAGATACGCGCGATACGCATTTCTTCGGATGTGCAAACCGTACAAATCCGTAGAAATCTCCAGCAATCCGTATCATGCGTATCATCCGTAAGTGCATCCGAAAAAATCCGTGGAAGTGCGCAGAAATCGAGATCTTCCGCGAAAAAGTTTTGAAAATCTCAAAATTATTTCAAATTTCCCGCGCAAGGTCTTTTGCGCAGATTTTTTTTAGAATTTGCATATTGTTCCGTATCATGCGCATTGATCCGTATCTTTGCGTATTTTTGCGTAAAACTTCCGTATGTATTCGTAAAATTTAGGTAAAAGTGCGCAGGTATTCAATTTTTAATGCCGTTCTTTGCAATACGCATAATACGTAATATTGCTTCCTTCGGGCCTGCATGTTACGCATGAATACAGACTAGATACGCAATATTTACGGAGGATACGGTACATTTACGGACATTTACGGATATTTACGGACTTCTGTGGAAGATAGGGAAGGATATCGATTTTTTTTTTTTTTTGGGGGGGGGGGGGGATTGCCGATTTCATGGAATAAGGTGTCAAGCTGTGTCAAGCGGTGTCAAGTGGTCTTCAATGGGGTCTGCAACGCATATATATAGGGCAGAGGCTGGTGAGGTGATCTTTATTCTGTTCCTGATTCTCGACAGAGACTGTTCTCTAGTATATCTGCTGCTGAATTGAAGATGAATCGTGGACAGCTGGAACTGCTGAACCTGGCACATGCGACTGGCTGTGCTGGCGGACCGCTACCTGAAGATGACGAGGAAGAGAACGGAAAGAACAGTGTGGGTGCGCCACTGGATCACCCTGGGGCCACATCAAGGTACGTACGTCAACTTCATGACGATCCTGAGGGCGGAAGACGTGGAGTCCTTCAAGAACTTCACCAGGCTGTCATCCCAGGATGCCATCCTGCCTCCTCTGCCTCTCCTGGAACCTGATATCATGTATCCTAGTAGTAGTAATAGTAGTAGTAGTAGTCCGCATCTTGCGTATCGCTTGCGTAGAATTTGAGTGACACTAGCATGGCACATCCGCCAAAGAGGTGTCTTCCGCAGAACATCCGCAGGATTCGCGTATTTCATGCGTATTGCATGCAGATTTTCAACAATTTCTGCGTTTGAAATTATTTTTTACGATGCATTCGCAGGCATCCGCACATGCACGTCTGACCAGAGCATGAGAAAAATGAGGATATCACGTCAGAAATCGTACGAGATACTCTCGACAGAATAATATTTCGTACATTTCTTCGAAAATCTCGTAGCTGAAGCTTAAAACACTATGATTGCCGGTCGCAACTACATTAAGCCGTATTATTCTTTACTGTTAAGTCAGCATAACAAGCTCGATAAAGAACATTTTGTCCGGTTATAGCGCCTTACAAGCTGTTCCTTGAACATGACACGCTTGTAAATTTATAACGTTTCATCTGTTACCATTATAATTAATAAATATCTTATTTCGTCTGTTGGAACTACTATTTTCTATATAAGTTTAAATGTCCATCGACGTTTAAGGTTCACGACGTATGTTCCCGAATCTTCCTTTTCTTATTCATTGACTCCATTCCAATATACGCATATAAAAAATATTATAGATCTACCCAAATCCTATTTCTATCAACATTCATTTTGTCATCTGTAGCATTTTTTAAACTGTAACACCCTTAACATTAAATTTACTGTTTGGGAAAGAGTTAAATTATTATCTTTTTGCTTACTTAGTTTCTCAGAATAGTGGTCATTTATATGACACTTCTATGTGCATCTTCTGATTAACCCTTTCCCAAACGACAAAAATTTAGGGTGATCCACTTCAAAAACTGCCGAATTCACAAAATGGATGTTATTGAAGATAGGATTTGTGTAAAATATGGCACAGAAAATATTGAAACAAAAGGAGAAACTGCTGGTTATCAGCAGTTTCTTCTTTTGTTTCAATGTTTTCCCAAGCCTTTTCTTTTAGGGACGTCAAAACCAGGTCTTGTTTGGGAAAGGGTTAATTTGGCAGCTAAAAGAGTTAAGCAGTTTTGACAGTAGTTTGATGTGCAGAATCATCGATCTAGTTTTTGTATAACGCCAAATATGACAAATTAATACAAACACAAGTAAAAGCATGTCCCCTTTGTTTTAACACAAATCTAACTAATGCGACTTTAATGATTACTATTGATTACTGTAGAACTTATGCCTTTAAGCCTAAAAATGAAACTCGGTTTTTGGCAATTATTTGTTTTTACACCGAATTTTGTGACCATAACGGCGCCAGGGATCTTGGGTCTAGACTAAAACAGAGGGCAGCACCTGCACACAAGATGGCGCTTCTCGTTAACGATATGCAAATTTTTGCAGTTTTTTTCCGACACTGATTCAAAAGATCTTGTCATTTTGACCGGATTTTGATTTTTGAACATTGCAGCATTTGATTTAGGGTATGTTTTGCTAAGATAGTATTTTATGACATGTTAGATTTCTTGATACTATTGACAAATTCAAATAAATTGCAACAGATAAACGTACTTTTTAGAAAAGTTGACAATTCGATACAATTATGTATAATATATGGGTCGAAAATGCTAAAAGGCTGGTGGTTGTACTTTGTACAAAATGCAAGATTATGCTTTGTTCATTATGGTGTCACCCCTAATTAAAGGGCCAGTCAGTTTTCGCTTATAACACACTTTCTTCTGTGTAGCACAGTAGCTCCGGATTCCCCACCCTTGGTGCCGGGGGTAAAGTAGAGATGGGTCTACAGTAACCATTCTTTATCTAGCTGGCGATTCAACAACCAGTCACTTCTTATCTTACCTGTCAGGTTGGCCTCCACCGGGGTTCGAATCTTCGGACCCCTCGCTTTCTAGGCGGACGCCATAACCATTATGCAACAGAAGCGGTCACGATTCGTCCACTAAAACATCTTTAGTCAGACATTGTCTGAATGGAAAGATAATTTCACTGTCTAAAACCTATTGTTAAGACCATTGCCAGTCGTTGTGTGTATGCGTGCGTATGTGAGAGACTTGTTGTCACTGTTTTTGTTGCTGTTTTTTTTATCAGCTGAGTAGATGGTCACTGTACTGCACCTATCCTCTCTCTCAATGCTTCCCATGTTAGAATATGCAATTTTTTATACAATGGGCAATGCGAATGTAATTCGAAATATTTCTCTTTTTTTTCGTTTGTGAAATACTTGCAGAAGTCAATCATTTTTCTAATGACTCGGTGAGGATAATATACGTGGTCTATTAATGTAAAATAAATATATCGCTCTTATAATGACAACTACTGTATTTTAACACATCCAGCCACAGGCTCGAATTTAAATGCTTACCTTTTGACTCTTTACCACAAAAATCAAGTACCCACAGATCCTTTCCTGTATCGTTTTTTAGATACTTGAATTGTTATCTATACACGAATGTAACCATATGTCTTTAGATATTTCTGACATTATTTTAAGAAGAACAAAAGAAAGTAATGCTAAGCAGCAATATTGTCTCCTTATATTCTTTGCCGTGTTCTCCAAATTTAAAAAAAAAACAATAACAAACGCAAATTTCAAATTTTCTGTTTGAGTATCATTTATTTTGTCATTCTATAATTCTTTCAAGTTGTGAAGTCTAAGTTTAACAATCCAAATAGAGTATGCATCCGTGGAAAAACTACCGTTTTCGCCTATTGCCTAATCATTCTCTGAGCTTTATCTACTCTTTGTAACACTTATTTTTCTATCAGTATTTTATCTTATACAACAACATTTTAGATCGGAACAGCCCTGATCGTCGATTTTTTTTAAAAATGGGCACTAATAGTAACAAAATTCCATTGACTTTTAACCATTAGTTGACAAAAGAAATGAGCCCAGATCTGGAAAAATGTCCCTTATAGCATTTTTAAAAATTGAGTTTCAAGATCAGACTGTTGTCAATTGCAGTCCAATATGCATCCATGCTGCTCTCTTTAAGTTACTTCAGGTCACGAAGAAGCTATTAGAGAACAACATGGATCCTGATCAGACTGTGCGTATGCACAGGCTGGTCTGGATCCAGGTTGTTCTCAAATGCCATATAGGACTTTTTTCCAGATCCTGGCTCAAATGTAGCCAAAGTAAAAAGAGTTGGTGTCGGGGAAACCTTACTCCCTTATGAATTTTATTGATGGTAAAAAGGTACAGTTTATATTTTTGATGCGAAATCCGAGTCGGCGAATATGAACGGGGTTTAAAGGTCACCTTTATACGACAAAAGACCACCTCTGTAACCAAAATAAGAAACATCATCTGGCGCCATGGGGATGCTTTATACTGGGTCAAAATGGTAGCTCACGGGGTTCGTCATTAGAAAATGGAACAGGCTATTTTATGTGAATTTAGTAAGCAATTTTTATTGTGTATCTACCATAGCGACTTTATCATGAAAGTCTATTCTGGTCAACTGGCCTCCTCCGTGATATACATATACATGTACCAGAGACTTATGATAAGCGGGAAATTGCTTTGTTTGACGAAGATATTAGATGTTGATACATTGTCACGAAAAAGGGCTTCTTTTGAAGAAGACATTAGATGTTGAAACTCTTCATCGGCGGATCTAGGGGGGGGGGGGGGGGGGGGTCCGGACTCCCCTGGTTTTGGCCAAAAATTAAATTTCGACTATATAAATTTAGTGTAACGTTACATATTTATTACATTTTTTAAGCCATTATTTGAGCTTGGATCCCCCTGGAAAAAAATCTTGGGCTTGGACACCCCCACCCCACCCCACCCCCCACTGGGAAAAAATCCTGCATCCGCCCTTGCACTTGTTGCGAACAAGGACTTCTTTTGGCGAAGACATTAGATATTGTTGCACTTGTAGAGGAAAGTGACTTCTTTTGACTAAGACATTAGATGTTGATACATTTGTCGGGAAAATGACTTCTTTTGGCAAAGACATTAGATGTTGATGTATGCACTTGCCGTGGAAATTGACTTCTTTGTGTGAAGACATTAGATATTGATAGACTTGTTGCGAAAAAGGACTTCTTTTGGCGAAGACATTAGATGTTTATACATTTGTCGCCAAAAGTGACTTCTTTGAAGAATACATTAGATGTTGATGCTCTTGTCGCGAAAACGACTTCTTTTGGCGAGGACATTAGATATTGATACACTTGTCGCGAATAGTGACTTTTCTTTGTGAAGAGATCAGATTTTGATACACTTGTCGCAAAATTACTTCTTTTGGTGAAGACATTAGATATTGATACACTTGTCGCGAAAGAGACTTCTTTTGGTGAAAACATTAGATATTGATACACTGGTCGCGTAAACGATTTCTTTTGGCGAAGACTTGGATATTGATACACTGGTCGCGAAAATGATTTCTTTTGGCGAAGACATTGGATATTGATACACTTGTCGCGAAAAGTGACTTCTTTTGACGAAGGCATAAGAAAAGATGTTAATGCACTTAAAGCGCAAAGAGTCTCTTTTGGCGTAGAAATTAGATATTGATGCGCTTATTGTAAAAAGAGACGTTTTGGTGAGGACACAAGCTATTGATGCAGTTATCGCGAAAAGAGACTTCTTTTCGCGAAAACATTATATTGATACACTTGTCGCGAAAAGTGACTTCTTTTTGGTGAGGCATTAGATAATGATACACTAGTCTTGACGCAAATAGTGACTTCTTTTGGTGAAGACATTACACATTGATGCACTTATTGCAAAAAGATTCTTTTTTATGGGGGGAGAGATAAGATATTGATGTATTTATTGCAAAAAGAGACTTTTTTGGCCAGGACACAAGATATTGATACTTTTTTTTGCGAAGACATTAGATATTGATGCACTTATCGCGAAAAGATACTTTTTGGCGAAGGCATTAGATATTGATGTATTTATCGCAAAAAGAAACACTTTTTGGCAAATACATTAGATATTGATGCACTTATCGCGAAAAGATACTTTTTTTTGCAAAGACATTAGATATTGATGCACTTATCGCGAAAATATTTTTTTTTTGGCGAAGACATTAGATATTGATGCACTTATCGCGAAAAGATACTTTTTTGGCGAAGACATTAGATATTGATGCACTTATCGCGAAAACAGAAAATGGCCTCTTTTGCAAGTAGATATTGATGTACAGTATTTATTATGGGAAAAGGTTCATTTTCGCAAACACAAAGTATTGACAAAAAAGTTCGCGGGAAAATTACTGTTAGCGAAGACATATTAATACAGGTTAATATCGAATTGCTCTAGCAATCAAATGGTTCATCCATTTCTAAGTTTTCTATCTCTGAAAACCTCAAATCCGCTAAACTTTAGTAGCTCAGCTTGATAGCTCAGTTCCTTAACATATTGGATCAAGACATCCTCGGAAACCCAGCGGTCATAGCTACGCTACATGTAGCGCAGCTATGACCGCTGGGTTTCCGAGGATGAGACCAAGATATCATGGATAGTAACTTAACATATTGGAAGATACGACATCGCTTATTGGTAATATTTACATATCTTGTGCACTTTTTGTTCAATAAATTGGATAAGAAAAAACAGTTTGAAATTTTGTATGAGTTAGAAAAGAAAACTTTTCGGAAATAATAAGAATTAAAGTTATCAGCTACTCGTTGCTCTCATTGTGTTTTCAAAAGTCCATTCTACAATGTCTTTGTAGACGTCAAAGCCATAAATTGGTTCTGAAGTAGGGTTCAAACAGGAGTAATGTCTTAAACAAACACATTCATAGAATTCGGGGGTAATTATTGTTCTCATGTTCAGAAATTCATTACCTTTTCACTTCCAATTATCGGGTGGCTGGAACACATACCAATATTTTTATTATATATTTCTCATCACCGGTCAAATGAAACATGGTAGCAAGGGGCTAGCACCCTTTGATGTTTTATTAGGAGGTGTATAAATGAGCCGCGGTCTGGGAAAGGGGGGGGGGCTTATGGTATTTGAGGCCACAATGGACCCCGAACCCCATTTCATTTAGAGCTAGGGAACAATTGTTCGTATTTTAAAGTGATTATACAGAAACATATCTGATTGTCCATAACAAATTCTTGTTCAATCAGATTTCTTGTTATGTAAATTACGCAAAGAAATGTTCGTAAAGTCGTTAGTAAAAGGGGACCGAGACAACGTGTTGCTTTTAGCAATTTGCAAGTAAGTCATGTTAGTGTTGCTTTCGTAGTATTTAGGAACATATCGTCGCTTTTCAACGAAAACCTCGTAACTGCAGCTTATTTCAAGCTGCAGTTACGAGGTTTTCATTGAAAAGCAACGGTATGTGAGACCAAAATCGACCTTGTTCAGACTGTGTGTATATAATGTATAATCGGATCAAGATTAATGCTGTTCTAAAATAGCCATCATGTCCCCTTTTACCAGGACCCGGCTCAAATATAGCACGGCGCCTGTCGACGATGACCAGCCGGCCATTGATAAGATCTTTGATGAAGTTTTTATAGTCATAACGTGTTAAGTTAAAGTCTACATTTCAAACTCACACCGCGAAACCATAGAGTTACAACGTGCAAAGGTCAAGCCGTGTTCGCTGAAATTTGTAATTAACCCTTTCAAAAATTACCTCTGTCGTTACCGTAGGTCTTTAAGAAAACTTTGAAAAAAAAGTAGAAAAAGACGATAAAGAATATCTGCTTGCATTATATCGTCTTTTGACTGAATGATTTCTGTGCTATTTTATACATTTTAGTGACATTTTCAACATGCACATTGTCTTCTGCAGTGGCTTTCAGTTTGGAAGAGTCTAAAATATTGTCGTGGTGGAAAGGGTGGGTGCACCCCAGTGTAACGGTAAACCTGCACTTTGATGGTGTCCAGTCCCGGAGAGAGATACCAATCTTATTTTAACGAACTTTGAAAAGCACTGATTCGGTAAATAATCCGTTAAATAGCTCCCCTGAGAGTCTATTAATTGTGCTGGGGTATGGAAAATGGGATCTTCTTGGATGTAAGACCAACATGGATCTAATCAGCCCACTGCAGAGACATGACCGAGATTTGCCATTATCTGCCTCTATATAAATGCTTCCCTCGGGCATCAAATTGATGCCGGTTCTACCCACTTGACGTCTGACTGAGCCTGCAGAAATGTGTGGTTTTACCAGAATCCATATTGATTTTCGAAAATAGATCTACATTACGTATATATCTAATTCTTCAGATTACTCAAATCCCAAAGTGTCATTGATGTTTCAACGTCTTCGAAAAAAGACAATCTATATTTAGAATTTCGGACAGGACATGATAGGGTAGAATTGAATAGTGTTTATCGACCGACAGTGCTTTTATTGGAGCCCCCCTGCTAAGTATATTGAATAAATGAAGGAAGGGTGGTTTGTATAAAAAATCTTTAATTTCTCTTCTTTCATTTTCGGCTTTACATGTTTTAGATACGCCAAAATCGTAAGATATTTCAGCTGAAAATATGTGAGCATCTTAGAATTGAAATGCTTACTTTAAAACAAATATAGACACTTTTTGTTGTTGTTTTTGTTGTTTTTGTTGTTGTTGTTGCTGCTGCTGTTGTTGCTGCGTGTTGTTGTTGCTGTTTTTGTTGTTGTTATTGTTGTTGTTGATGATGATGATGATGATGATGATGATGATGATGATGATGATGATGATGATGATGATGATGATGATGATGATGATGATGATGATGATGATGATGATGATGATGATGATGATGATGATGATGATGATGATGATGATGATGATGATGATGATGATGATGATGATGATGATGATGATGATGATGATCATGATCATGATGTTGTTGTTGCTGCTGCTACTTCTGCTTGAAAACTTTCGAATATGTGGAACGTTTTTTCTTCTTTTGTCACAATATTATCTGTATATCCTGTGTTATTGTTTACAAATCTTTATCAGCATTATAGTGTCGTGAGTTCCAGCTTTCATGTTGGCCGTTTGGGTGTGGGACAAAAAAATAAACAAGAGCCGTCACAGACGGATTATGCTCCCCGAATATTAGTGTTTGTCACAAAATAAAAACTATCATACATTAAGCCCCCTTTTCCCATGACAGCTTTTTTTGTACACACATTATTTATAAAATATGGTCTAGAACATCCTATTTATTACATGAGCACAAAATTTCATTAAATTCTGCCCATTAGATGAAGAGAAATAAGAGAAAAACTAATTTTTACACTAAGGCCCCTTTTTCCATGACGCAGTCTTAAATTTACAAACGGAGAAAAAGGTTTCTAGGTATTGACCCAGGGAGTTCACATGTGAAGTTTCATTGAAATTGGTCCAAGGGTTGCTGAGATATGGCTGTGGACGGACGGACGGACGGACGGACACACGGACACACGGACGGACGGACGGACGGACGGACAGCGTGGCAACTATATGCTCCCCCGAAATTTTTTCGGGGAGCATAAAAAAACATCTTTGTGAGACTTTGAATATCCGATGCTACAAAAAGAGTTAAGGTAGTCTACCCCTAATGAGATTCACGGGACGTCGGAATTATTCGGACGCGATCAAAAACATTCGGCGGTGGAACTTTTCACCGCCGAATGTTTACGACCGCGTCCGACTACGTTCGGATACGTAACGACGACACTCGAAAAAATCCGATGTTTTATGAATCTCAAAATGGCCACATTACGGGTATTATACATTAAAGTGGTATGAGGAGATATCTTTATTTCTTATCAATAACGAAATCATAAAGGCATATTAAATTACATTATAGAAAATATAAATCATACATCTATATTGTTACTTCAGGCAAACATATTTCAAAGTGTTTTTTTTTTTTTAATAAAATTTATAAAAAAAAAATGAAAATAAAAATGAGATGGATTAATTTAAGTAATAAAATTAGCATTAAATTCATATTTTAAATTTTATGAAACTGTGTTTTTTAAGTTGTATGTAATGCATTAAAAAGTGTTGGCAAATGTTGAGACTGTGCCAGCGATATTCAGTATTATTTTTTATATTCCCCACAACGAAGTTATGGGGGGTATACTGGAATCAGGATGTCCGTCTGTCCGTCCGTCCGTAGACATATTTTTGTGTCCTCTTCTCCTTCCACAATTTTCGACCAATTTTGCTGAAATGTTATCAGGTTGTTCCCTATCATATGAAGTTGTGCACCTGCAATTTCCATTGTGATCCAGTCATTAGTTTCAGAGTTGTGTCACTTTGAACTTTTTAATGGGGGGTGGGTGGGGTGGGGGAGTAGTCAAAATTTGAAATTTCGATTCCGCGCTCTAACTCGAGAACCGTTTGACCTAGGATCATGAAACTTTACACAGTAGTTGCCCATGACCCAAGGAGGTGCCCTATTGCTTTTGGGTCACCAAGGTCAAAGGTCAAGGTCGCAATTGGACTTTGTTTAAAATCTGTTTCCGTGCTCTAAGTCAAGAACCGGTTGAACTATAGCAATTTTTCAGAGACAAGGCCCTATTGGGGGGGGGGGGGGTATTTGTCCGCTTTGCGACAGTTCTAGTTTCTTTTTGGAAACTTCTTAAATGATGTGTTGTTGTATGTCTCACAAAGAGGGTTACAAAATATAATACACAACCATTAGTTGTTAATGGTTGTGGAAGTCAACAATATCTTCTTACTGGCCCGTAGGAGCTGCAAGACATAAACACATAAACAGAGCAGCATGGATCGTCATCAGACTGCACTAGGCTGATCTAGAAACATGGTATTCTCAACCCCTTTTCCCGATTCCAGACTGGTCCATCAAAATGTGTGTTACCAAATGTGGGAAACATACATATACATAGCATAGCACGAACAGTGTTGAAAAAATGATAATATACTAACAATCATTATCTTCGGGGAGAATGCAGGAAAGAACAATCTCAATTGATTAACCCTTTCCCAAACAAAATCTGCTTTTGACGTCCCCAAGAAAAATGGCTTCGGAAAATATTGAGGCAAAAGAAGAAACTGCTGATAACCAGCAGTTTCTCCTTTTGCCTCAATATTTTCTGAGCTATTTAGTAGACAAATCCTGTCTTTGGCAACATCCATTTTGTCTTCCGCAGCAGTTTTTAAATGGGACCGCCCCAAAATGTTGTCGTTCGGGATAGGGTTAAAATGGTATTTTAGAATACGTACACCACATAAAATGTAGGAGCGGTAAGTAAAATACGGGGTCAAATCTTCACTAGAAAACGAGGAGCCATTCGAGTTTTAAATGTCAACAACGAAATTTAATAGACATCATTAAGGACATTCTTGGGTCAATTATTTACTTTTATGGGGTAAATCACACTTTTTACCCGTATTGAGAGTAAATATTTGCGCGCTATGCTACATTAGGGTGTCATCATTTGTTAATATCAGTTATAAGCTGTGTGTATTGTTATTTTATGTGTTTTGATATCACCAATTGACATTACTTTACAGGGCCGTAATAACTGTAAGGAAAGGAGGTGGTCGTATATTCGTTTACTGCTGTCTCTTTTTAGCATTCGAGACATATGAGGATACTTTAAAGTGACATTTCACATTTTTTTCATATTTTACTTTTATATTTATCTGAAAGAGCATATTTTCTTATGGAAATTCTGAGAATTTCAAGCCAAAATATTGCACCGTTTACGAGAAATATAATATATTATATTTTTGTGCTAAAATTGAACAAATTGTTGTGGACAACAGTTCAGATTTATATGGAAATTGTCGTTTCTGACGAAACTTTAAAGGCGTATTTTTCGCTTTTAGATAACAACTTAAAAAAACTGATAGCATTTCTACGCATTAGAATAACCAATCTTTGCACAAAGACACACTTTTAAAAATTGAAATCGGAATGTCATGTTTTAAAAAAGGGTAGTTTCGATTGCTGGGTTATGTTCTTCTAAGTTTTTGTTATGATCGAATACGTAACCCTAATATCGTGAAGCTTAAGCCCTAGCTGTTGACCACAGACACGACACCACGCAGCCTTGTTTAATCCGAGTTTTCTCTGATGAAATTCACCATTTAAGCGACATCAACATATCAAAGAGCGAATTTCGTCGGAGAAAAATCTGATTAAGCCTTGTTTGGATCGTAATAAGCTGGGATCTGGAATAAGGACATTCCAAGCATTTAACCCTCTACCAATCGACACAATTTTAGGGCGGTCCAAATTGAAAGATCCTGCAGACGACAATTTTAATTGAATGGAAATTTAAATATTTATGTCTTTTTGGATGGAAAACATTGTGGGAAATGAAGAAATTGCTTGCCACAAGCAATTTCTTCATTTTCCACGATGTTTTCCATCGCCATTATTTTGTTAGGAGTCAAAAACAGGCATTGCGTGGTAATGGGTTAAGACAGTCGTGTTTCTAGACCAGTTTTGCTCTATGTACAATCTGATCGCTGCTGGTATCTTAGAGTCATGCAGAAACTATAAGAGAACAACATGGGTTTTGATCAGAATGTGTGTAAAGACGTACAGTCGACACTCGTTGTGTCGAAGTCAGAGAGGCCGACAAACTACCTCTACATATCTGGAGTTCGACTTATCCAATTTTGATTATTTTCGACGAAAACGACATTTAACCATTTTTGATGGGCACCATATGTGTCCATGATTGAAATATAGTCGGAAAAGGAAAGAAATTGCTCGTTTCGAGCAATTTCTTTCCTTTTCCTACTAAATTTCAATGGCTGTATTTGTTTCGGAATTCATTTTGACATCCATATGTTGAGGAATGGACATGACTTTCACTACGACTTAAGCAGAAATTCGACTTATCCGATGTCGAAATAACGAGTGTAGACTGTATTTACAACTGGAAAACAGTAGATCTAATTGCTTACAACCATCTCTTATCCAGTTTTCTCGGAGTGATAAAGTCATCTAATTATCAATAGCTTATAAAGTCCAGCTTTCATTTCTGTGTATTTTTGTCGGAATTTGAGAATCATTTACAAATAATATCACGTGGCACATTGTCATGGTAGCTTGAAGCAAATAAAAGCCACTTAACCTTCTGATATTTCATAAATCGGCATCATATTATTATAATGGTAATAATAGCGGACAAAATGAGCTTGTTCAAACGTTTAGCAAATAAACAAATAGGGAGTCAATTAACTTATTATGGAAGTATGGAAGAAGGTCAAACCGGTTCTTCAGAGCCATTTTGTTAGATCGTGAGTTAACGTCTTAATATTTTTTTTGCAAACTATGCCTGGTTTTGAAGTTCATAAATAGAAAACTATGGAAAATACGTAGGGAAAAGAAGAAAGTGGTAATAAACAACATTTTCTTTTCCCATTTATATTTTCAGTGCTGTAATATACTTTATTTCTATATATCTTGTGGCAGCTGTAACAGCTTTCCATTCAGGCCAGCATACAATTTTGCCGACTGACAAAAACGGTTGAAATATACTTTATTACATTCCTAGCTGTGAAATCCTGGATTTTCTCAGTGTGATAAATTTTGATATCGTCACTCCAGTGACGATATCACTTTCAAATTTCACTGTAGTAGCCGGGACTATTTCCACATGTTTTGGCAACTTAAAAACTGCACTTACCAATTTTAACCAGGCTATGCTGTGTCTTAAAACCTAGGTCAGAATTTACTAAAAAAAACTATAAAATGAACAGATGTGAGAAGCGTAAATACCTTTCCAAGCACCCAGGCAGTGCTGTGCAGGCCCGTAGGAACAGGGGAGGGGACTAAGCCCCCCCCCCCAAAGTTGGCCAAAAATGCCGAATTTTCTTAATTTCACACTGAAAATTTTGGTAATATCCAAATTACTCCCCCCCAATATTCAGTCTTTACCCCCCCCCCCCCATATGAAATTGCTTCTTACGGGCCTGCTGTCTAAGTGGAAACCACAAAGCCAGTCGACGAATTCACACTGTGACATACTCAAACATTGAACAAAGACTGTTTATTTTCACGTATTGTCAAGGCAACTAAAAGACACATCACAGAAGCGATAAAAATTGTTGCCAGATGATCTTCTATGCTTAAATCCCTCTAAATCAATAGTTCTCGGCCGAAAATCCCGTGTTTTCTTTCTGTCAGAAATCTGAGTTGTTGTTGTTGTTAAATAATTAAAGTTGTTGTTGTAATAGCCTGGATTCCGAGATAGATTGTAGACTAGAAGATTTAAATTTTATTCAGATCGTTCTTTATCATATGCTTAATATTTTTTCTCGCTTAAACATTCAAACAAAATGGCGGTCATTTTTTTTCTAAATACACATAGAACATGTATTTATACGCAATGTAAAGACGCCATAGATCAGATTGGAAATAAGAATTAAAAAATAAAAAAAACACACCTAAAAACGAGGGTAAAACTCCCGAAAAAGGTATGTAATAAATAGATTAACTAACTGAAGAAATGTGATATGAAAATTATTTCACTCGAATGGGTTGAGAAACGGTTAAAAAACTCGTCCTTCCGGACTCGTTTTTTCAACCGCATCTCACCCCATTCTCGTGAAATAATTTTAATATCACATTTCTCCAGTTAGTTAGCCTCTATATATCGCTCATATATATCGTACATCTTCTAACACTTACCTGGTACATTTCTTGTAGATACACAGCGTATTAGTCGTCTATTTAATATCTTATCCCGACGGTACCATTGACTTTTCTTTTCATTTTGTAAATCAGCTGCTCATGTGCTGTGTGGAGATGTCTCTTTCAGAAATGTGGTCACTGTGTTTTGCTGCTGCTGTTTAACTGTAATCATTCATTCTGGTACTGTTTACCAAAATGGCTGTTTTTGTGTGGGTTATATTTGATTATCAAGAAAAAATACCGGTACTAAATATTTATCTATTATATAGAATCTACATGTATATGGGACCAGCAATCAAATATTGTTTGACGAAAGTGTTTTGGCATTTAGAATATATCAGAGTTTCTACATAATCTACTTGCCTCAGTGTTTTTCCCAAACTCTTTCTGCAAAGGACGTAAAAAATCTACATTGTTTGAAAAATGGTAAATCCAGCATTGAAGTTGATGGTTTGGTGTTGTTGTTGATGTTGGTGGTGGTGGTGGTGGTGTTTTGTTGTTCTCGTTTGTTTTGTTGTTGTTGCTGGTGTTGTTGTTTGTTGCCTGTTGATGTTGTTGTTGTTGTTGTTGTTGTTGTTGTTGTTGTTGTTGTTGTTGTTGTTGTTGTTGTTGTTGTTGTTGTTGTTGTTGTTGTTAATGGCCTATATCTGGCCATGAAATATTATTATGACATTCACTGGGAATTCAAGTAGTCGTTTATTCATCGCCGTGGTAGTCCTCTTTGGGGTTGTATTTGTTGTTGTGATGGTGGCTGTTGTATATAATTCATGCTGCTCTCCTGGCAAAAAAAACCAAGCTGAAGTAATGCAATGGGCGACATTCAAAGTGAAATTAAAAACATCAGATAAAAAGGCAGAAATGCAGTAATATTCGTGGACCACTTCGAAAATAACCCGAACATCGGCAATATGTTAGAAACCTCCTGATCACTACTTCAACAAATGTAATGGAGCGAGCTATAATTGTCTTCACTAATGATAATGACTCAATTTAATCTACTTTACAATTAATACCATAATGGCACTACAGCATGATGCGACTCCCATGAAAGAAGCTTTTTGTTTTATTAACACGAAGACCAGAAAGCTGAAAAACGCTGTGTTCCATAAGCATGACACACTCCAAAATAAATTGGGTCTAAAGCTTATATATCAAATGATTGCGTGGAATATTATAATAATTGCTGAAAGTTCATAATGAAATCTAAAATAGGAAAACATAGAAACTAAAGTTAGAAACGCGTAAGTCGTTTCTTTCCAGTTGCTTTCCGAAAAGAATATTGGTCATGCGCGTCAGTTATACAGTATATCTACAGTCGACACTCGTTGTGTCGTAGTCATAGGGGCCGTCAAAAAACCTCGACATATCCGGAATTCGACTAATCCGATTTTGATAATTTTCGATGAAAACGATGTTGAACCATTTTTGATGGGCATCGTATGCGTCCATGATTGAAATATAGTAGTAAAAGGAAAGAAATTGCTCGAAACGAGCAATTTCTATCCTGTTCCTACTAAATTTCAATTGCTGTATTTGTTTCGGAATTCATTTTGATATCCATATGTTGAGGATAGGACATGACTTTCACTTCGACTTAAGCGGAATTTCGACTTATCCGATGTCTAGATAACGAGTGTCGACTGTATATATAGACATGAGACGAGATCTGAAAAGCGCCTTTACAGCATTTGATACCATCATCTTTCCAGTTTTAACCCTATCCCAAACAAGACCTGGTTTTGACGTCCCTTATAGATATGGCTTGGGAAAACATTGAGACAAAAGAAGAAACTGCTGATAACCAGCAGTTTCTCCTTTTGTCCCAATATTTTCTGAGCTATATCATACACAAATCTTTTCGTTATCAACATTCATTTTGTTGTCTGCAGCAGCTTTGAAATTGGATCACCCTAAAATTTTGCTGTTTGGGAAAGGGTTAACAAGACCCAAGTTGTTCTTCTGTAGCTCCTGCATGACCTGTAACGATTGGGAAACAGCAGTAAGAACTTGATCGTACTGACTACTGAACATAGGCACTGGGTATTCTAGAAAAGTGGTTGTGTAAAAATACCATTGAGACCATTGAGACCATTTTCTAGATCTCGGCACATAAGGAATCTTATTTTACTTCGCTTTTCTTCAATTGATCAAACCTGTAGTAACGAGGATTTAACCCTTTCCCAAACAGCAAAATTTGAACTATTCCAATTTGTAGGCGGCTACTGACAAAAAAAATGATCACAAAACGCCAAAATGTTTTGTTATAGTTCAGAAAATATTGAGACAAAAGGAGAAACTGCTGGTGATCAGCAGTTTCTTCTTTTGTTTCAATGTTTTCCCAAGCCATTTCTATAAGGGACGTCAAAACCTGGTCTTGTTTGAGAAAGGGTTAAGTAAAAGCGACGATATATTCGCACACAGCCATAGTATTAACGAAATAAAAGATTTCATGGCAAAATTGGATACCTTGAAGCAAAACATTTTAATCTAAATTTCATGGCTTTAAGGAATTAAAGATTTTACCATTTATAGATTCTTAACTAGGTTAAGATCTTCTTTAAGCAGCGTGATGGCAGCACGCGCCTATAAGATGATTGGAACGTTAAACTGAGGTGGTGAATCGAATCCCCTTTGATGTGAAATTACATTGATTAGGTGCTTAAATTATCAAATGTAACCTTTTTGGACCCATTGTTGAACCTTAAAATGTCTATAACTCTGTTATGATGTGTACCATATTCGCTAGTATTTCGTTGTATTGTTTTCTAGCTTTATGTGCTTTCTTATCGTCCGTGTATCGTTACGTTTTATTACGGCAATGCCATATTTCCATGTGCACGCGTACGGCATCCGCGACCATCCGAAGTGCTTCCGTGTATCCGTTCGCAACACCAACCGTCCTGCAGAAGTATGTTTGATAGAAACAAGACAGAAATAGTTCGTGTTTAATATTATGTCGCATACGTGTCCATCAAAACTGAGCACCAGTCTGCAATGAAGTCAAACACGTCTGCACCCGATTGCAATTTACCGCTGCAAAATTAAAATATTAAAACAAAACAAGCTAATTAAGTTGAAACCTGAAACCGTAAATGCCATAAGCTTATTTTCATTTGGACAATCAAAGCATCGTATTTCAAGCCCCTTCAAGGCGTAGTTACAACATTTTGGTTGTCCATCGATGCTGTGTCAATCCGGAACAAAGACTTCTGAAATATTAGTACACGGCGCCATGGACGGCAACCATTAAAATAGTAAAATTTTCTAAGCAGTTTTAAGTGCCACCCTAACGATTGTTCTTTCGGTGTGATTTAAAGACCGTTTTTAAAAACTAACAAATACTAAGTAACTTTTTAACTATGAAAATCTGTTTATCAGTCCGATCTCGTCAAATCGCGTCTCTAATAACGGGTACCCAGTCTAAAAAGCAACCACCCTGGCGCCAGCCATGTCATTACACTTTCTCAAAACGACAATATTTCAGTCTGGTCCAAATTGAAAGGAGTTGCAGACGACAATATTAATGAAAGCTGATTTAGAAATATTGACTTATATGAAATACATTTTGCACGTTATGGCACATAAAGGCTTGAAGGAAAAGGAGAAAATGCTGATATGTCAGCATTTTCTTCTTGTCCTGCAAGGCTTTCTGATCCCATATGTAGTGATGTCGTCAAAATGAGTAAGTGTTTGGGAATGGGTTCACTTCAAGCTCACACGTTTATGCAAATTAACACGTTTAGCAACAATTGAGCCTGTAAATTTGCATATTTCTAATTATCACGGTCGGTTTTGAGTGCGATCATGGTAGAACAAAATGAAACATGGTCCATATTTTAATAATGACCAAGAACAATACTTCATGTGACCCTTTTAAATCCATTTTTTCTTTTGAAATTTGACGAATCGCAAAACAGTCCTCTTTTCCAACTTATTGAACCATGTCCATTGCCCGTGTAATTCTTGGTTTTAACGAACCCGGCTAATAAACCTTTAGAAAACATGAAGTTATAAAGAAACACTGAATACAAGTGCGTTTTTTTCTCATTTTCCGCCATATTTCTGTCACTTTTTGTGCGTTGAGAACCATTTTCAACAGTGTTTAGTCGTCTCATTTTATGTTTTGTAAAAAAGTGTCAGTAAGGAAGGAACTGAACAAGACACCTGTGAAAATACAAGTGTACTTGTACATTCTGAGGTGGTTTTATAATTTGTATACGTGCACTTGTATTTTCATATGACCAGGCTCAAATTTACATGTGCACTTGCATTTTTTTAGAAGAGCTGGCTCTATAAATAGACTTTCGTGTCAAAGCGAGTCTGCCAAATCACCTATAAAATACAAGAGCACTTGCATATTCTGAAATGATTTTTTAAATTTTACTTGTACTTATAAAATACAAACGCACGTGTAAAATTTATAAAACCTAATCAGAAAATGCAAATGCAATTGTATATTTTTATAGGTATACCTCAAATCTAGACTTTTGACCCATTTGATACGTCATATTTCCATCCCAGTACAAGACTCACATGGTACTGTCTTTGTGCTCTCATTTGATCGTTTTCATTGAAGATTTTGACGATGATTGTTGGTTGCTTTACGGAATAGTCGTTGTTTTACTATGCAGCAGTTTAAACACATGTTTGTTGGGGGACAAATGCAACTACTCAAAAGGAAGACAGGAAGGGGTTCGACCACAAGTGTTGTTGGTATTATATTAAATTTGAATGTTTACTACTTAGCCCTTTCCCAAACAAGACCTGGTTTTGACGTCCCTTAGAGAATAGGCTTGGGAAAACATTGAGGCAAAAGAAGAAAATGCTGATAATCAGCATTTCTCCTTTTGTCTCAATATTTTCTTCGCTATATTCTGCACAAATCCTATCTTTTAACACATCTTTTGTCGCCTGGAGAAGCTTTTGCATGGGACAATCCTAGCATTTTGCTGTTTGGGAAAGGGTTAAACAACTTCAGTTTTCCTAGTCTGTTTTACAAGCTTTGTGTTAAGCACAAACAGGCACAAAACATAAGTTTTCATTAAATTAATCCACACTTGAATGGGTGACACTAAAATCTAAATGCTACTAAATGACTTTCGTTATTTGCACCTTCTGGTACGGGCGTCAAAAATGGCAATGCATCAAAATGAAAACAAAATATTATATTTTTAACATCTTTAATGTCAAATTAATCCCGAGCTTTCAATTTGAAGTGGAAACAAGGAATATTTCACTCTATTTCCGAAGTGAAAGATCGCTTTATAATTTTTCTTCACATCCCAAGGATTGTTCCCTTGTGTACATATAGCATAAATGGGATGACCTTATCTAAGTTTATGAAGTTTATGAAAAAAAACATGTACTTGTTTTGTGTTAACCCATTGCCACACAGTGACTCTTTTCGACTCCTCACAACATAATGGCTTTGGAAAACATTGTGAAAAATAAAGAAGTTGCAATTTCTTCATTTTACACAATGTTTTCTATCCAAAAATGGTAAGATTCTTAAATTTCATCAACTTGAAATTGTCGTCTGCAACACTTTTCAACTTGGAACTGTCCAAACAAAAAATTGCCATTTGGTAATGGGTTGAGTCTAGTTTGTACTGTAATTATGTTAATAAGGCAATAAAATATATTGTATTAAACCTATATTTTATTATGATTACTTTCCTCGGTCCACATGTATCTGACAAAATAGTTTCAGTATTTTCTTTTTATATATCTTCAAGTATATCATAATGATTTAGCCTTGCAATTCTTAAAGCAACAATCGAAATTCCACATTGACGCTTTAGTGTATGTGCTATGTTGGCATTGTTGTTGTATCATTGTCAAGAGTTATTGTTTGTTTTACCCTTTCCCAAACAACAAAACTTCATGGTGGTCCTTAGTTAAATCATAGTCATGTCCTCTCCACCGTTTCTATCATTTCAGAGTTATTTGTGTTTAAATAACCGAGTAATTTGCGTAATTTCATTGTGCCTTTTCTAAATTGAACTATTCACTAAACCATAATGAAGATATAACCGTTTCTTTGTTTTTGTCCAAATTTTTGGACAAGACGTGGATGTTAGCATATCATGTATAGGGTTATACATTGTGATGATGTGTAAATATGAGTGTGCTATTGTGTCATTGTTCACTAACGGATAGCTCATGGTCTTTTAGAGGGAATCATGCAAGATACTTCAGAGTTTACATCGTTGTGTAGTGTATCGCCATAGTAATCTATAGCCAAACGAGAGAGAAATTTGGGCCTTGGTACCAAGTTTTTCACTATGTTTCACTGTACGTATACATGTGTGTATGTTTATGGGCCAAAAGCATTGTTTGCTGACTTGCCGAATAAATGAATTTGAATTTGAACTATTTCCAAGATTTTCGCTTTCCTTCGGAGACAATTTTTTCAGAAACGCTACTAGAAATGAAAACTTTGGGTACGTAAAAGAAAAGATAGATGCAGGCTTGATTAAAGGGACATTTCATTCCAATTTCATTTTTTTAAAGTATGTCTAGATGCCAAGAGAGGTTATTCTAATGAGTATAAATACTATTAGTTTTTTTAAGTTGTTGCCAATAAGCGAGAAACACTCATTTAAAGTTGAGACATAATCGATTAATTGCATATAAATCCGAACTGTTGTCCACAACAATTTGTTCAATTTTGACACAAAAATATAAATTTCTCGTAAACGGCGCAATATTTTGGCTTGGAATTTTCGGAATTTTCATAAGGAAATATGCTCTTTCAGATAAAAATAAAAGTAAAATTTATGACAAAAAATTCTGAAATGTCACTTTAAGACAAACTAAATAAACTGGACTGAACTAAGCAGAAGCCTATACTTTTCGTCAAGAGGTTTAGATGAAGTTTTTTGTGAAAAGCGGTGATATTTGTTTTGTGCATAATCTTCTGGTGTATGCCCATTTTACGTCAAAAACATGTATGCGCTTTAAAGTTTGTATTTAACCCATTACTGCACAGTGACGCCTTTTGACTCCTTCGCAAGAAAATGCCTGGGAAAACATTGTGGAAAATGAAGAAATTGCTTGTGACAAGCAATTTCTTCATTTCCCACAATGTTTTCTACCCAAAATGACAGAAAACTGTAAAAAAAATCACTCATTTTGAATTGTCTTCTGCAACATCTTTGAATTTGGACCAACTCAAAAATTTGCTGTCTGGTAATGGGTTAATAGCACGTGGAAATAATCAGACTAATTTGGTTTCTTCTCTATTGATTCATTTGAATATACCAATCATCATGAAGTTTGGTTCTATTCTTCATTTTCTTCTCGAGAATAAAAACCGAATCTGATTTTATTAACAAGGATTACATCTTTATCAGACCGCTCCCTTGTCTCGCCGTGGAGTCTTGATGCTGCGAAATCACAATATTTCGGCAATGAAAGCAGGCTTGCACATAGATCAACGATTGTGCAGTCTATATCTCGTACATGACGATATCACCTTATTAATATTTTTGCTAATTTGAATTTATTATAGCGTATTTAGTTTTTGACAAACAATTGAGTTGGATTTAAATATGAGGTAACGCTTTTCATATTTTTTTACCAAATTCTCGCGAATTTTATGTGAATCTTTTTCATTGTTATTCATTTTCGGCAAAACCAGACGATTAACATATTTATCTTTGGTTGAATTTAGAAATATACTCATAAAATAATTGAGATAAATTGTTGACAAAATTCAACAATTACATACGAAAATATGATTTACCCTTTCAAAATGAACAATAAGTTTGACCATAATGAAAGAGCCAACTTTGAAACAAGATTTTGATAACCTGGAAACATGAGGCAATTGCATCTCATGGTACTTCAACTACCCATTGTAAAATTGGTTTGATGAATCAACAGAATGTTTTTATCCCAAAGAGTCGAGGTATTTCGAACTCCCTCTGAATGCGTTTAATCCCGTTGTCTGTTTTAGGATACTTACGAGTACATCGTCGCTTTTCTACGAAAACCTCGTAACTGCGGCTTGGTTTAACCCATTCCCAAACGACAAAACTTTAGGGTGTTTCACTTAAAAAAACTACCACAAATGACAAAATGGGTGTTATAAAAGATATGATTTGTGTAAAATATGGCACAGAAAATATTGAGACAAAAGGAGAAACTGCTGTTTATCAGCAGTTTCTTCTTTTGTTTCAATGTTTTCCCAAGCCTTTTCTATTAGGGTCGTCAAAACAAGGTCTTGTTTGGGAGAGGGTTAAGCTGCAGTTACAAGGTTTTCGTAGAAAAGCAGCGACATGTAGTATTGATATATTTTAAGGGAGTACATCTCTTTGGTGGAAAAATAAGAAACACGCATTAATCCGAACTCAATTTTATTTTTGACTGTTTTAAAAAGATTAAAAAAGAAGACACGATGATTCTACCATTCATTTTTTAGTACAAACAAAGATTATTCTAATGATAAACAAAATTATGTAACTGAGTTTGAATAAGTTGTGAGAAACTAGAAGTGGCCATGGATAAATATAGAGGATCGTTCGGATTTTGGAAAGATTTAGTAAAAAGAGAGAGAATGCTTCTATTTGCTGTGTGCTCAATATAGCCTACTGATTGTCATTACTTATTTTTTGTTCTTCTTATAATTCTATTTAGTTTACAATTATGTCGTTTGATAAAGCTATTCCTGTTTCTCTGCCAATACGTGCTTTAACGCATTCTCAAACAAGTCTAGTTTTTGATATCATTGTTTAAAAGGAAAAGTTTGTGAACATATATATTTAGGATCAGGAAGATAATCATAACTAGCATTTGCTTCATGCACTGCAATATATTCTTTATTATATTAATTCTATATATGAATTAAACATATATCTTTATACATCTATTTTTCACGTATCCTTTCATTATCAACATCTATTTTGTTTTTGAGTATTATTCAAATGTGACTATTTTAAAATTCCATTGTTTGTGAAAGGGTTAAGTGATTGGATGTGAATGTCTAAATTATTATAGTTGCGAGCGGAGATAGTGTGTTCTAATATTTGTGCTTCATTAATTGATATTTGTATTCTTGATGGGACGCTGTAGTACTTTAATGATGATTAAAATGTTCCAGGAAACTTTCGCTCGTCAAACAGAGTCGTTACGAAAGTTCATGCCATACTTGATAAAAGGGTAGTTTTTTTCTCGTAGCTACTTTTATCCATGTTATTTGTTTAAGTAAGTTGTATTTTCAAAAAGGGTTTGAATCATTTACAATTATAAAATGATTCAAATGTAGGAAAATGCGTATACAATCAGACTTTCGGTATGGTAGGAGATACTATGATACCTCTAATTGTTTGAATTGTTTCAAAGCTTGTTAATGCAATTCAGTTCTTTTATTTCGCTCTATTCCATAGAAGAAAACATGAGGTACATATAGCATGAAACAAAATGTGATTGTCCTTTAATACATGTATTAACTTACTGGAACACTTCCTCATTGACATTTTATACAACGTGATTGTGTAAGGGGAAAGTGCGTTTAACCCTTTCCCAAACGGCCAAATTGTAGGGTGATCCACTTCAAAAACTGCCACAAATGACAAATTGGGTGTTATTAAAGATAGAATTTGTGTAAAATATGGCATAGAAGATATTGAGACAAAAGAAGAAACTGCTGGTTATCAGCAGTTTCTTCTTTTGTTTCAATGTTTTCCCAAGCCTTTTCTATAAGGGACGTCAAAAACAGGTCTTGTTTTGGAGGAGGGTTAACTCCAATGAAATATATTTCTGAAAAAAATGTATATTGTATCCCTAAAGACTCAAGAACATACGCTCGTAAAGCCTGTATATCAATAATGAGAATAATACAATATATTCACAAGTAATTATTCATGTGTTGTTTTCGTTGAAAATCTGATCTTTTATTGTTTCTGTTTTCATGGTTATGTCATAGGGCTAAGACGCTATTTCTATCAGTGTGTTCTATTCAGCTGTGAAAGATGTTGCCCGTTTGACGCTTTCCAAAAGAAAATCTGGTTCTGATACTCATTGTTTAGATGCATCAGGAAATATCAAGACAAAATAAGAAAATAATGATACACATCATTGTCTCCTCTTCTCTTATTTTTTTTCTATAAGTACATAATTGCTTCATTTAGTTACACCCATTTTGTTGTCTGCAACTCTTTTGACTTTTGAAAAGTTTAACTTTTGGTCGTTTTGAATGGATTTCAGAAAAAAAAGCCTGGTAGTTCTCCATAAACAAAAACCTGTCAGCGAAGAAATGGTTTTCTTATGCAAAGTGGGCGCTGACGGTTCAAATGCCGAATGCCATCATTGAATAAATGTTTCATAAATATCTACCAGGCCTGCTTCATTTCACCGGTTGTTGCAATAGCTTGTGTCATAATATTAACCTTTTCCCATACAAAACCTGCTATTAATATTTTTAATCAAGATAAACATGGAAAGCATTACGAGAAAAGAAGAAAATGCTGGTTACCAGCATTTTCTTCTTTTCTCTTAATGATTTCCATGCTACTTTAGAAACAAAATGTGTACATTGAATAACACTTATTTTGCCGTCAGAAGCTTATCTCATTTTAGACATGCCTACAACTTTGTGGTTTAGGAAAGGATTAAATCGCCGCCTATCAACATAGATCTACAACTAAGTTATATAATATCTACAAACTGACAGAGTCTTCATATTTAAGATAAGGCTTAAATCGTGTCATTACAAAATGAACCGAACCAATTGCGGTTAAGTAGGATTATTTTAAATTCAAATGATAAAATGGTAACGTTCTCAAAGACAAACATGTACAGAAATATATTCTTAAAATAAGGCTCAATCATGCTGCATCGACATGGACCAAACCGATTCGGATTTCATTAAAATGAAAAAATCTGAAGCCGAAAAGCAAATGATGTTTAACAAGAATGAAAACGACGAAACCTTTAGATATATTTGCAGACAAAAAGATACGGAAACGATTATGTATTTTTAAAAAGTCTGATACTTGTCCATATGACGTGGACACATGAAAAAATAATAGACAAAATTGACAAAAAAATCGAATGAAAAACCGAAATAATTGTTCATATGAGCAACATAAATTCAAAGATTCTTAAATATAGGCCTATCATATTCAGTTACCATGGAATAACACGATGTTTGGGTTTACAACATCCCAATTGGTCTACTCCCATTTCGTCTACTATCTTTTTAGTGACTAGAGTCCCAATTCGTCTTCTGTTCAAACTCGACTACTTTCATGTCAAATCATCAATAAACAACATCATTTCTGTTCAAAGAAAAGAAATTAAGTCAATATATACACAAATCAAATAAACGTGAAAACATTTTAATAAAAATCATATAATAATTATGTCCAAAATAGTAGACAAATTGGGAGTAGACGAATTGGGAGTAGACCAAATGGGATTAAACCGATGTTTGATACAATCGAAATGTTATTGTTATTTTGAAGATTTACTCGAATTCATTTTAGTAATTTTAAAAGAATGCAGATTTCCTTTAAAATAGGAAACAGAGATGCCTGTAGAAAACTGAATAGCAACTCTTTATACAAGTTAAATCAAGAAGTCAATTATTTGAAGAAAAAAATACAATGTGAAAATGTGAAATTTGGCAAGGTGGTAATTTGTAACTAAAAAAATATAACCCTCATTTTGCTCTACTATTTCAACGGTTCAAAAAGTATGATAAGTAGATGTAATTACTATAAGCTGAAATGTCCACATCATTGCCGAAAAAGGGCGACCAGTGCGGCATATTTTAGACGTGACGTGGACGGTAGGTGTAGATTATATTGTTCTTGGAATACTCCTACTATATTTGAATCAATAATAATATTCCAAAAATCTTCTTACGTGTCCCTTTTATCAAATCTTCAGCAGAAAGAAACTTGTGCCTGTGTTGATTATTTTCTTCTTTGTCCGACGTGTTAAAAATAGTCCACAAAAAGATAAAACTAAAAGTTTCATTATTCGATTAACCCTTTCCCAAGCAAGACCTGGTTTTGACGTCCCTAATCAAACAGGCTTGGGAAAACATTGAGACAAAAGAAGAAACTGCTGATAACCAGCAGTTTCTCCTTTTGTCTCAATATTTTCCATGCTGTATTTTACACAAATTCTATCTTAAACAAGGTCCATGTGTCCTCTGCAGCAGCTTTTGAAATGGAAATTTTTAAAATTTGTCGTTTGGGAAAGGGTTAATAGGCTGTAAGAGCTTGAATTTTTTTTTAAAAAACTAGACCCTGTCGTCTGGTTCTCTTTACCTACCCCAAAAAAAAATCTTGATCAAAACTGATCAAATTTCATGAAATAAATTTGGGACTAAAACATTTTTCCAAAAGTTTGCTGAACACTTTGTTATTTGAAACAAAGATATCCCTTGTCTTGCCTGTTTCTTGTAATGTTTTATATTTCAAGTTTATTTCATTTAATTCTAGAATAACATTATATAGATTGTTCTTATTTTAAATTTTATATTGAAGATGTACTAAAATAAGTCTAGTATTTATAATTTCCGGAATTCAATTAATCTAATTACGAGATTCAAATCTTACATATTTTGGACAGACATGATGGTACAGTTATCAAATAAGTTTTCAATATAATTTTCTAAATTCAATTATTCGTTTTTAATAGTTACGAGTGAATATTCAATTAGTCAATGAAACTATGAAACTGCCAAAACGACGACATACTCTAATTTATGTGTCTACATCCGTACATGAACACTTATTTCTGAATTTCATTTTTTAAAGAGAGTTTCACATTTTCGCTCATTATCTACAGATACCATGGTGAGTTAATCCACATTTTGGGTTTCATATTAGGGGCCAAGCAATGGGTGGGGATTCATGAAACGGGTGAGACTATATATGATATAGGACCTACAACCTACAACCTGTTTTTGTCAAGGTTTTTCAGGAACTTTCCAAACATATAATTATGATATCACATGCGCTCAAATATCTTATGTATTCTTGCTTTTCCCTCGTTTCTATGGAAAGTTATTCTAACTTTTACAATATGCAATGAAACAGGAAGAAGGTTAGTGGATTCTATAACATTATAGTAATTATGAAATTTACCCAAAACAGTTTTACTTCACAGTCAATGACACATTTTAATTCATCCTAAGAACAGAAATAACAAAAAACGTTGGTGAACCACACAGCATCTCAGACATCTAGAAGAATGTATTTGGATCTCTAGAAGTCAATACTGTGGGTTAGTGAAAGGTGGACCAAAAATGTTATTTTACTAATACCGAATGTTCGTGTAGAAAAAAGAGTATAAATATAAATTCTCGAACATGCATGTACATTTAGGTCCATAGCCTACATCACCATAACGATAATTTCGTCAAACATAGTACTTCGGACACATGTCAGCGTTTCATATTCCAGCTTACATTTGAAATTATTTAAAGATCTTTAGTCATTAACGCCAAACAATCCTAAAATTCTTACGTCTTCGCCAGAATGTTACTGTATGTAATCTTGCAATCAAAGAATTTGGCAGAAATACAGGACAGTCTTGGTTGCATTGACCCCTGTAGATCTAAGTAAAATGTATCAACTCGACGATAAATATCATTTTAATCATCCCATGCCATGATAAACGTTAGATTAGAGAAATAACCAAAAGGCAAATCGCTTATGTTTTGAAACAAAAGGTTGTCGTCCTGTTTTTTATGGTTTAAGTTATATGTGTTTGTGGCGTCACCAGTCTTTAGAGGGGTGCCCATAAAGATCAATGTACCATAAGATTTATCAATGGATTATAACGATAACAGGCTTATCGTCACGCTGCTATAACACCGTGAACAAAATCTTACTACATTATGTTTTAATATGAGAAGTTAAACTTTTGGGAATGAAGATTATAGATGTCTTTAGAAAGTGAACTACCTTATCTGTTTTTGTTCATTGAAATTCAGTGTGCATATGCTATCAAAAGCAAAGATAACGTGGGCGGAAGAAAATAATATTTGTAGGTGTCAGACATTTGCATGTCCTCTTGTAACGGGTAAAACTGTAGAAGTAATATCGGAAAAAAGTATTTTGTTTGAGAAATATAACATCTTAAAACTACAACAATTATAGCTAAAACGACACTACATGTATTTATCAAGTTCAATTTCATTGTCTAAACTGAGGTTCTCGTTTAAATGTTTTTTTTAAAGTTCTGGTGCAGCGAAAACGCATAAAATTTTTAACGTAGTCCAACCCTAATGAGATTTACGCGACGTCGGAATTATTCAGGCGCGGTCGTAAACTTTCGGCGGTGGAACTTTTCACCGCCGAATGTTTACGACCGCGCCCGAATAATTTCGGATACGTAACGACGTCGCTCGAGAAAAAAACGATGTTTTATGAATCTCAAAATGGCCAAAGTACATGTATTCTACCTTATGACAGGAATCATTGGTTTGCCAACTCTACCTACACAGTCTTTCGCACCAGTATTCAAACCGAGGTTCCGTCTACATGTGAGGGACGTTTAACCCTTGTCCAAACAAGACCTGGTTTTGATGTCCCTAATAGAAAAAGGCTTGGGAAAACATTGAAACAAAAGAAGAAACTGCTGATAACCAGCAGTTTCTCCTTTTGTCTCAATATTTTCTATGCCATATTTTACACAAATTCTATCTTTGCTAACTTCCATTTTGTAATTTGTGGCAGTTTTTGAATTGGTTCACCCTAAAATTTTGCCGTTTGGGAAAGGGTTAGCTCCGTTGTATCATTTTTATTTTCAAACTGGGTACATATTTTGAGAGCATGTCCTGGCAGTATCAATGATTGTCTCAAGAGATCGGACACACGCACGTACACCAGACAGATCAATAAAGTGTCAAAATGTATGATAGGCTAATTATATCAGTGAGATATCACATTGAATGGCGGTAAATCAGTGCGAATCTATTAGAACGAATTACCGACTGTCACAAATCGGGTAACCCTTACCAAAATAGTTCCTGGGTTTGAAGTCCTTTTTCAAGAAACATATGGAAATCATTGTAAGAAAATAACCAGTCTCTTTATTTTCCACGAATTGCTTTCCATGCAACGGTAACAAATATTTACCAATTTTGTGCTAAAAGATTCCTTTATTCTGTCGTCTACAAGACTCAAATGTTATGAAAACTTTTACAAGATCCCAAATAATCCCAGATTCAGATGTTATTACAGAAATATTTTGATGTCCTTAGGTTAAAATATTCGGAAAATATTGAGTCATAAGATGGAATTACTAATTAACACAAAATTGCTAAAACCGGCATTTTCTTCTATTTTCCCAATATTTTCTGTGGTGTGGGCTACTACAAACACATTTTATCTTTATCCCATTTTGTCGTATGAAACAGCACTCAAAATGGAATTGTCTAAAAATTCACGGTTTGGGAAAGAGTTAAATTACATATCAGATAAAGGTAACACCTCGTGTCAATGTAAATTTCGGGTATTTATTACCTCAAGGTCAAGGAAACAATTACAGGAATCGAGAGTGATTGACAGTTAACTCATAGATATGTCTCATTTCGTCGATCAAAACAAATTTGAGACACAGACATCAGATGCACTTTGACCTCTGTGTGGCATAAATGTTGCGAATAAATGTACAGAAATATGTAAATATGAGATCAATTTGTCATAACTTGTAACAGGGTACAATCTAAAACACGTTCATATAATGTTACGTAAAGATAGCAAGGTAGCAAAACAAGCCAAGTAAATGGAGAAAGAATCGGTGGTATCATCTAATATGGCTAGTTTTCAAAACATCGTACTGGATGAAAGCATTTTTGCAAGGGATTTCAGCATGTTTCTCATCGCATACACAAAGTTCAAACAATTACTTGTTGCAATGAATTATTTTAATACACTAAGCAGCATTGATGAAATTTTCATTTAAAAAAATCAGTTTATTTGATTAAGAATACTTCGAAATAATTATCCTTGTGATACTCGTATGGGTAAAATAGCTTATCTGAAATCCATTCCTATGTTTCTATCGTCACACTTAACGATACCATGTAGTGCAGTGATGGTTACTTACAGAACCGGAAGTTGTCGTAATGCTCCTTGCCTCCTTGTACTTCAATTCAATTCAATTCGTTTATTTATACATTTCAGGCCTCCAGCCTATTGTACATACATATTACAAACATGATATATAAACAATTGTACAGTGATGGTCAAAGGAACAAAATAACATGTAGACAAGGTTACAAGAAGGAAATAATAGAATATTTCATAAACAGAAGACATTATTTTTGGCTTTTTATACTAGAGGTATACAGGCCAGCACTGCCTGGGAGGAGACGTGTCGCAAATGTTTGTGTCACGTCACCTTCCATTCAGGTCATGCCTTTAGATCCAAATATGAAATTTTAAGGTGATTTTTTTACAGTTCCAAAATAAGTTTTCTTCTCTGTAGTGAATGATAAATATATTGGGATATGTTTTTTATTATTAAATCATTTTTGCTACTTAGCAGCATATGTAATTTATGTTTATTGGGTCTTTTGTAATATTTTTCCGGAATATAAACTTGTCTAAGATCAGCATAGATTCTACAATAAAATATAAAGTGATACTCGTCTTCTACTGAATTGGAAGAGCACACTTTACACAGACGTTGCTCTCTTGGTGTGTTTTCATATCGACCTCTTTCTATTTCTAACGAGTGCACTCCAGTACGAAATTGCGCATATGCATGTCTAAATTTTCTTATATTTAATATATCAAGATAGTATTCCTTTTCAAAAGATGGTTTTATATATCTATAAACATTCAATTTTGAACTATTTTCTATTGACTCGTGCTAATGCTGCATATATTGATCTTTTAATCTTTGTGTAAAAGTATTCAAAAACTGTTTTTCGTCATTAACAACTTGACTGTACCAAACATGTCCAAAGCCATTTTGACATAATAACTTTTCGACTTCTCTCGCCCAATTGAAATGAGATCTACTTATATTAATATCATTAAGCAGCATTAAATAACATTGTTTTACGAATCTTTCCTCTGGCATTTTTAAAACCCTCAACCAATATTTGATACATCGTCTTGTGCTTTCAATATACAAAGGAAACCGAGCACAATCACCTAAAGTTGCGGCATTTGTTGAATTCATACTAACACACATGAATCTTTTACATGCATAGTTTAAAATTCTTTCGCATGGTTCTCTTGAAATAAAGCCCCATATCTCAGAGCCATACAATAGTATTGGTAATATTTTTGTGTCAAACACTTTAAAGAACACAGTATAAGGTAACTGACCGTACGAATTTAATGACGACAAAATTGAAAGTAACGCCCTTTTTGCTTTGACTGACATATCATTTGCCATAGCATTTAATGACAGAGCCGATGTAAATGTGATTCCAACATATGTAAAGGATGAGACAACGTCTAATTTTTCTCCACCGAAGAACCATTTTTCAAATTTCGACAATTTGCCACCCTTTTTAAAGACCATGATTTTACTTTTCTCTGAATTAACTTTTAAGCAACTATTTTGGCAAAAGTTGTGTAAAAAATCAAGTTGCTTTTGTAGATCTTTAACTGTGTCGGCAATTAATGCTACATCATCAGCGAATAATAGAATTAGAATTTCAATGATGCTATTTGGCTGTGGTTGAATTCCTCTTAGATTGGGATCTTGTCTCATTTTGACAGCTAATTCATTTATAAAAATTGCAAATAATTTTGGTGATGCCATGCAACCTTGTTTTAAACCAACTGTGCAATCAAAATAATCTGTTAGGTATCCATTATATCTGACACATGATTTTACCTGTTTGTACATTGCTTGTATAGATTCTAATAAATGACCTTTCAATTCGATTTTGATAAGAACTTCCCTTATTTCTCACTACTGAGTCAAAGGCGGTTTTAAAATCGATGAAAGCAACATATAATTTGCCTCCCTTTTTACGTAACATTTTAGATATAAGTGATTGCAAGATGAACGCATTATCTATGGTGGAATAGCCTGTTCGAAAACCCGACTGTGATTCATCAATTTTGTCAAATATGTTAGCAAAAAAAGAAAGTCTTCTTTCAATAATACTTGTGTAAATCTTTCCGAAAATGTCCAACAATGATATACCGCGATAATTTGACGGGTCGTTTTGATCACCTTTTTTGAAAATTGGAATAATGATGGCCTTACTCCATGAAGTGGGGAACTCGCCCTTCTCAAATAATCTGTTAAACAATCTTACCATGATAGGCATCAATATATCAACTGTATTTTTAAAAAATTCTGGTGGGATACCATCTTCACCAGGAGATTTAAAGTTCTTAAGGGATTTAATACTATGTAAGATTTCTTCATCGGTAATTTCTGAATTGAAAATGCTATATTCAATTTCAGTCATATCCTCGTCTTGGGAAATGAAGTTTTCACCGACTTCGTTTACACCTTCAAATAATTGTTCAAAATGATTTTTCCATCTTTCCATTGGGATATCACTCTGAACATTTGTTGTATTATTAAAGCATTTCAACTTTTTCCAGAATGTTTTTGGGTTATTTACATTCTTTATAAGGTCATTCAATTTTTTGTCTGCCATACTTGATTTTTTGTTGCGACATAATTGTTTAAAATCAATTTTCAGCTTTAGATAACTTTGAAGATGCTGAGATAGTCTTGTTTTTCTGTATTTTCTTAATGCTTTTATTTTTTCTCTTTTAAGTCTCTTACAATCGTAATCAAACCAAGTTGGTTGCATCTTTTTCAAATTTTTACTTTTTAATGTAATTTTTTCACAACATTGAAGAGCATTTCCTATAATTGTTACAATTTCTTGTGTTACAAAATCAATGTTTTCTTCATAATTATTAATCATATTTACTAATTTATTTGTCATTTGATTATTCAATATATTGTTTAGGCTGTTTCTAAGATCAGCAATAGAAGTTTCATTAAATATGTACTTTTGCTGTTTAAATTTCTCATTATTTTGATCATCATTATTAGAAGTATTTTCTGTTTTTACATGTGTACAAAAATTTATGACAGTTTCAACAGGAAAATGTGTAGACTCTGTCCTTTCACTGACATGGAAAGATTCAATCTTATGATAACAATCATTAGATAACAACATGTAGTCTACAACACTTGATCCATTCATATTTACAAATGTGAAATGACCAATATCTTTATCACTTCCACTTCTGCCATTTAAAATACAAACACCATGTGATTTACAGAATTCTAGCAGTTTTACACCTCTATTATTTACAATTTTATCACAAGAAACTCTATTTGGAACATTTGCAAACAATATATCAGATAACTCTTCAGGGTAAAAAACACTTTTTGGTTCATCTATATAATCTTTATCACATCCAGTCCTAGCATTTAGATCTCCCATTATCATCATATCTACATTCATAATATCAATCTCTAATTGATTTATATAATGTTCTAACAGTTCAACACCTTTAAATGGTTCATCTCTATAAGATGGTGAATTGTCTGGCGGAAGATAAGTTATACATATTAAGAAATCTTTATCTCTGTTCAAGAATGGTTTCCTAAACTTCAAAAATATGCATAAATTCGAATTTGTATCCAAAATATCGTACATACCATCAAATGATTTGTGGACAAACAGACAAATACCAGCCATGTATCTACCCTTACTGTTAAATTTAAAAGCATTTTTAAAATAACATTTGTGATCTGGGAATAAATTTGTATATCCATTAGAGTCTGATTCCCAAGTTTCAACTAAACCAAAAACATGAAACGATTTTAAATATTTAACAGTACTTTCAAATTCAAGTTTATTTCTCGCGCCATCAATGTTCCAACACAACAACTTAATTTGGCTTATATTTTCACTATGGCTTCGGCCGCACTCCTAGAAAGTTTCCATGATTGGCCCAAAATCGTTCGTACCACTGGCATCTGTTATATCACTTGTATGCGCGCTATTTGTTACTGTATTAGACGCCCTGGACTTGTCCTTAGTTTTGTCGTTCACATTATCTCTATAATGCAGTTTGCCTTTATAGAAATATCCCGTTTGACCTCTGGATTTTAATGTTTTTAGTGTTTGACGTTGTTCATATGTAATATCGTCACCAACTCTAATCGATCGTTTACGTAACTCTTCTCTGCCAGAATACACCCTAAATTTGTCGTCTTCGTACCTAAATGTAACACTTACTAATGGAGGAGAGTTATCTTTACTTGGTAGCACTTTAACATTCTTAATGTCATCAGTTATCCATCGTTCTCTAGGACAAGCAACTTTCAACACCTTTTCAATCACCTCTACTTTTTTATCAGCGCTACTGAGATTCTCGTCAATTGTTAATCCAAACACTCTCATATTAGACGCAATAGCTTTCTTATGTAGTATCTCCATGTCAGATTTTAGGCTCATCAATTTATCATCGTGCTCCTGTGTAATATTAATAATATGGTCCATGTCAGTGTGTATACTTTCTGTTACCACATGCCACTTTTCACTCAGACGATCCGTTCGTTCAATACCCTTTTCAAGAGATGACTGCTTTTCTCTTATATTGTTCAACTCCGTTTTGATTCCATTCTGTTCAGACTTAATATCACGCATGTCATCTTTTAGATTTGAAATATCAGCTTGCATCGACTGTATTTGTGCTAGTACATTTAGTTCGGAATCTTTGATTGCTTTCAGAAGTGTTTCCGTTTCAGTAGGACCTGGGTTGCTCTCGATATCATTTGATAGTATAAGTTTTAATTGTTCAATGTTGAAGGTGCAAACTACACCAATATTTGCATATAAACTGGTCGTATGTGAACAAACTAGTATCTCATTTCTGGATGATTCCATCATTACATATGAGTTACACGCTAGAACAGTGCACTGGGTTATCAGTATTATAGGTATCAGTATTGTGAAAAAAGTCATTGTTCTAAAGTGGATATCATCAGAATTTGTGTACGGTGTGTAATTCCCTTGCTGTTTGTAGAGTCCAATTTTCTGCCCACGACCACCTTTAAATAAGCCAATGCGCGCTCTGTAAATTGCAATACTGGCTTCCATATTGAGTGTTATATCTATTGGTTACTACTTTATAACAGTATGTCTTCACTAATTAAACAATTGACAAAGTGGCTCTTTTTGTACACCATACATCAGTTTTACCTATACTACACAGTCAGTGATGAATCGATGAGTTTAAATCACGATAAACAATGTATAGGTAAGTAATTTGTCCAGGTAAACCGATATTATAACTGTACACTATGTGCACTATGTGCATATAAGCTAAAAATAGCCTGTTCAATCAACCACGAACCTATGAATTCAACTTTTTGAAATGAAATTTTTCCAAATATATCAAAAGTCAATTTTCAAAAAACCAAAATCACTGCCATAGTCCTCTTCTGCAGACTTTCACAAAAATGCATGTATAACTTTTGTCAGTATAAACTTCCTAGTTCCCATGATTTTAATCCAAATTTGTAGAGAGCAAAAAGTATGACCAACACCTATCACTGTACATAATCGATATGTACTTAATCATATCCAAAACGAAACCTGGCTTTGGCGTCCATGATATAGCATCATAGTCACCGTTTTATTTCATTTGCTATATTGTAAACAAAGGCTTTCTCTCGTCCTCAAAAGCTTTAATTTGTATGCCAATAATTTTCAGGATATAAAATGTAAAGAATACACATTTCTTCTCAAAACAAAAGTGTTTCTAATAAGTGCAAGGTAGACTTTAGATTTTCATGTAAGAATAGAAGATCTGTCAAAATCTCGGTAATTACGAGTCCTAAAGACTACGCAATGGCTTTGATGGCTTCATATAGAACATCATTGGTACTTACCTTTTTTCTCCTTTTTATCATTTTAAACCCTGTTGTCTATGGAATCTGTTGTTAAACTTAGGGATTTCCATGACAAATTCAGGACTTTATCCATGTCTAACTTTAAAAAAAACTCAATTATGCAACTGGCCCTTAATGTTCCCATTGCGTGCGGTGATTTAGGTTAAATCATTTTCTAGCCTAATCACTGGTTCATAGATTGTATGATCGTTATAACCCACTGTATGGTGCATGTCTATATTTCATCACACAGCTCCTTCAAACAATGACATGATATTTCAATTTTATATCTCATTTGTTTAACCCTTTTCTCAAATAACCCCTGCATTTAACTTCTTAATTACATAAATGTGCAGAAAGCAATGAGAGAAAAAAGGAATGCACTCATACATATAACCAACATCGACATCTTTTTCACGTTGCATTTTGGGCTTAAGTATACACATATCCGACATTTAATAATCATTCCAAAATGTAGTCTTCAACGCTAGCTTTGTAACTGAACCACCATAAACGCATTGTTTGTGTAATAAGAGTTCAATCAGCATAGAAATGTACGTAATTGCAAGAATATAGGAAATGGTGATATTAATTATGTTTAACCCATTACCACACAGTGACTCTTTTTGACTCCTCACAGGATAATGGCTTTGGAAAACATTGTGGAAAATGAAGAAATTGCTTGTGACAAGCAATTTCTTCATTTCCCACAATGTTTTCTGCCTAAAAAGGTTAAAAATTTCGAAATTTCATCACATTGAAATGTCGTCTGCAACTTCTTTCAAATCGGATTACCCCAAAATTTGTCGTTTGGTAATGGGTTAAGAAGGAAAATAACATATTTTTAAAAGTGAAAAAAATGCCGGTGATTATGTATCCTAAAACCAAGAGCAGATGATGGTATTTCTGGACGTCTATGTGTTCAATAATTTGGGACGAGAGACAAGATAATTTACGGACAAATATGAGGATTCGTATTGATTAAAACATTAAAACGTCATTAACAGAAGGAATAGTTCCGTTTACATTATAGTAGGAATTTATCTGACATACGTCTGTCCTTCCAGAATCTTTGAAGTTTCGTTATTAGGAGATTTTAAACTTTATAATGATTAATTAGGAAAATCTCGGAAAGTATCTGTCTTTGCTTTGATCATCTTCACGTAATTCGTGTACTCTTTTATTTGAGCATTAACTAGGATTGTTTAAAGTTAATCATCCGATTAAAAGATTAAAATGAATCAAGGAGGTCTTGAAAATCAGCCTGTATTTAGGCATAGGCTGGCTCGAAAACGTAGTAGTCTCAAATGTCGCCAATGCCCTAGTCCAGAGGGTTCCACCAATGATTGCGAGTTTATCAAGTGTACACGTATTTACAGTTATTATATATGGAAACGCATATGGTACACCCTGATAAAATGATAAAGTCGACTTCAGGTAAGTCGACTTGTCATGATAACAAAAGAAAATTAACTCTACCGGTTGTCTACGTAAACTAATCTTTCCGACATAAGTTAGTGCATCATTATTTTAAAATATGTCATGTCGACGTATGCTTTGTCATCTTATCCACATAATTTGTACATCGATTGACAAAAATCCTTTATTTCTTTCCTACATCAATATTTTTGTCAAAAAGAAACAAGTCGCATTCACGTGGTAATCAAGCATCTGGAATATATATTTCCACTACTTGAACATTTAATATCAGCTTTGCGTCATAACCTACGACGACAAAAAGCTGCTGTGCGAGTGTCAACGGACTGCTCCCCCCACCCCTACTAGGCTTGTTCAAATGACTATAATTTCTTTGTTTTATGGAATATCTTTGTAAAAGTTTGGACATTAGTAGAATATACGTGCAATGTTTTCATGTCAAATTTTACTCAAATAGAAGCTACCATATGAAAACAAGAGATGTTTGTAAAACATATATGCCCCCTTTAGGGCCTACATTTGATGCAGGTCAAAGTCCAAGGTCAAGTTAACAAGGTCCAAGGTCATGGTCAAATATGAAAAGTCTTGGTAGGAGGTGTCTATGTGTGAAATATCAAAGCTGTATATGTAAAAGTAAAATGAAACATAGGCCAGGTTAAAGTTTTTAAAAGTAGGCCAAATGCCAAGGTTAAGGTCATGGTCAAATGTGAAAGGTCTTGGTTGGAGGTGTCCATGTGTGAAATATCAAGGCTGTAGGTGTAAAGAGACATGATATATATGTCTGGTTTCAGTCTTTTTAAAAGTAGTTCAAACTCCAAGGTCAAGGTTGCAATATTCAAGGTCATGGTCAAATGTGAAAGGTCTTGGTAGGAGGTGTCTATGTGTGAAATATCAAGGCTGTAGGTGTAATAGGACATACGATAAAGGCTAGGTTAAAGATTTCTAAAAGTATGTAAAAATCAAAGGTCAAGGTCACACAGGCCAATGTCATGGTCAAATGTGCAAGGTATTGGTAGGAGGTGTCCATGTGTAAAATATTGAGACTGTATAGGTAACAGGACATGAGATATAGGCCTACGAGGGGTGATCCAGAATTAGCGGTACTGATCCTCTAAAATTAATATTTGTGTGTTTTTCTTGATTAAATTTGGCATAATACAAGTACTATTCATATTTGACATGATACGGATATATTGGCATTGTCTCTTGATTGTGTCCATGTTGAAAGCGTATCCATAGCAACCAAGGTACGGTTAAGCGGGGCAGGGGTAGAATAACTTGACTTTTTTATATTTTAAAAGTTTTTTCAAGCCTTTCTAACGAAACGATTTTACTGAAACGTTGTGGACATCAAAAATGACTTCGTGCTATTCTATGACCAAAATTTGAACATTATTTCTGGCAAAACGGGAGAACTGTGGACCACTTTCCTTTGGCGATAAAAGTTAACTTTGACGTTGGCAGAGTATTCGAACGTACGCAGTTTTTTTAGTTTTGCGTACAATGTGGAAATTCCATAATCGATACTTACAAATAATGTAGAAAAACTCAGAAACATTCTTTATTAGAATTTCCACAATTGTTTGACACCGAATTTTCAAAAAGGGAAGAATATTTTTGTAAAAAAAGAAAGCGGGTTGTATCTAGAGGAGCGGTCTGGACGCGACGTCAACTAAATCTGATAATGGCGTCAACACTTGAGCTCACGCTTCACCACCAAATACATTTGTTACAAGACGGACCTAAGTTATGGTAGAGAGTTTTGGATTTTGACCGATGATTTTAACCTGGATAGGCTCAGATGTCAGTAGATTCTATATCTACCTAAAACAGAAATTCTGGGAAAACCCGTACATGCATGGAAGAAATTCTGGATCAAAGATTTCGTTTCGAAGCAAATCCCGTGAGAAAATCCCAACAGCAGATTAATTTAGGTGCGTTTGTATGACCTAAAACACTTAAAGTCACAACAACGGACGTCACCTGTCTCATCCCCAATCAAAGCAAGATATAATCGTTCCTTCTCACCAGTTAAAGCTTCAGTGGAATTGATTGCGGGTATTTCCCTATATGAAATCGGTACTGAAGTGTCAGTTTCAAGGACTTGGTAAATTAGCTCTAGACATTCTATGGATGTTTTCTACAATCAACAAGAAATGGTACATGGATATTTTAAGTGGATTAATTGAACGTCGAAGTAAACGTATTGCAACTCTAGGTGACTGTGTGGAGGAGTAACGTCATTATTTTAACGTTGCGAACTTGCGACGTCGTGACGTTCGGTGAATACCTGCCCCGCCTATGCGTTATATACAAAACTAGTTTTATCATAACTTTTTTGTTCTACGTCCGATTTTGATGATATTTCGTCGATAGATCATTTATGAATTACCTTTCATGCTGTATAAATTCGATTGACTTCGATGGATTCGTATTGAAGTTATAAAGTTAGTACCGCTAATTCTGGATCACCCCTCGTAGTTTAAGTTTTTTAAAAGTAGGTCAAACTCCAAGGTCAAGGTCCAAGGTCATGGTCAAAAGTGAAATATCTTGGTTGGAAGTGACCATGTGTGAAATATCAAGGCTGTATATGTAAAATGACATGAAATATAGACAACGTTAATGTATTATTTAAGTAGGTCAAACACCAAGGTCAAGGTCACAAGGTCCAAGGTCATGGTCAAATGTGAAAGGTCTTGGTCGTGGGTGTCCATATGTCAAATATCAAGGCTGTATGTGTAATAGCACATAAGATATAGGCCCAGTTTAATTTTTTTAAAAGTAGGTCAAACTTCAAGGTCAAGGCCACATGGTCGAAGGTCATAGTCGTATGTGATAGGTCTTGGTAAGATGTGTCCATGTGTGAAATATCAAGGCTGTATTTGTAAAAGGTCATGAGATATATGCCGGGTTTATTTTTTTTAAAGTAGGTCAAACTCCAAGGTCAAGGTCACAAGGTCCAAGATCATGGTTAAATGTGAACGATGTTGATAGGAGGCATCTATGTGTGAGATATCAAGGCTGTATGTGTAAAAGGACATGAGATATAGGCAAGATTAAGAATTAAGTGTAAAAATCAACAAAGGGCAATAACTCCAAAATTTGATTGGCAGAGTTACGGTTCTTGTGCACTGCACCTCTCCATAATAAAATCTATTCACCTGTAAAGTTTCATGATTCTACCTTACATATTTTTGAGTTGTGCTCCGGACAAGAATCAAGTTATAAAATCAACAAATGGCAATAACTGAAAAAATTTGATCGGCAGAGTTTCGGTTCTTATGCACTGCACCTCTCCATAATGAAATCTATCCACCTGTAAAGTTTCATGATTCTACCTTACATACTTTTTGAGTTATGCTCCGGACAATAATCAAGTTTGAAAATCAACAAAGGGCAATAACTCCAAAAATATGATCGGCAGAGTTACAGTTCTTGTGCACTGCACCTCTCCATAATGAGATCTATTCACCTGTAAAGTTTCATAATTCTACCTTACATACTTTTTGAGTTATGCTCCGGACAAGAATCAAGTTTGAAAATCAACAAAGGGCAATAACTCAAAAAATATGATCAGTAGAGTTACGGTTCTTGTGCACTGCACCTCTCCATAATGAAATCTATCCACCTGTAAAGTTTCATGATTGTACCTTACATACTTTTTGAGTTATGAATCAATATAAAGACAAAAGTCAACATAATTTGATAAGTCGACATGGGAACTAACACCTAATATGATAATGTCAGTTTTCAATGACATGAATATATTGTCATGATCTGTACTTGTCGTCTAAAACAAAAAATGACAAGGCAGTTAAATCCGACATCTCGACCTATAGCAAGTCATAAAGCCATAAACAACGAGCATAGTCAACATAGCAGTTTTTACAAAATACGTTATTATGTAGTTATGTCGTTTTATTTTAAGACGACAAGTCGAGTTCTGTTATTGAGTAATGATCAGATTAAGACAACAAATCGTGTTCTGTTAATACGTCATGATCAAATTATCATATTATTCTTTAAATTTTATGACAACTTGGTGTGATCATGTCGTCCTATAAGCACACATCTTCGCATCCAATGACATCATCAGGGTGTACCATATACGTTTCCATAATTATATGATCTGAGGTGCGTTCTTTAGAGCGAGATTTTTAAAGATTTCTTCAGGTGTTTTGGAGAACAACTCGGTCAAATCTCTTTTTATATTGTTTGTACAGAGTTGACCGAGGGGTTCCACACGAAGTATAGGGTAATGGCGCCTCCCATTGAGTGTCTTAAAAATCTTGCTCTAAAGAACGCTTTATCCTAAAATATCTCAAGATATCTCAAGAAATCTCACTCTAAAGAACGCGCCTCTACGTGTTATTTAGTTTAGGAACAGCATTCAAGTAAGTAATGCTTGCTGGGAGACCTTGACAAAAAGTATTATTTCGCATTGTTTTGTCTCTCATTTAAATGCGTTTCTCATAAAGAATAGCAATTGGAACTTCAGATTGGTTCTTTTAAGTGCTTGTCTCAGAGAAAATCATGCAAACAGTCCACAGGCACTTTTCACCGATCTTGATGATTTTTGGCATGGTGAACCACCTATAGGCGAAATGTCCATTTGCAAAATATTTTGTCGATATCTCCATGGATACCTGTTTTATGGAGCGCCATCTATGTCAGGCACCTTGAATTTAAGGACCCAGAATTTTGACTAAAATTCCTATCATTTTTAGCCATTTTCATCCGAGGAAGCCAGACTTATCCCTATATGACAGTGTAATATTATACCATTTACTACAAGTAACTACTCCCTTCTTCTAATTAAAAGAAACAAATCAAGAAAAGTGCCTAATATACTCGAGTGATGCCCCCTATGTTGTAGGTACCCAATGCAATTTTGCTGAATAAGCACTTTTTGGCCTTTTTCAAGGCCTTAAATCTTCTAAGGTAGTGTTTATTGATAGTATTTTTTTACATTTATGTCCTGCCTTCGGTTAACAAGTTATAAAAATGTCTAGCTTGGCCCGCCATAATCGTTACCATGGCAACGCATAGAATAGGGGCATTGTGGGGAAATTTTGAAAATCATTTTATTTCCTCACAAAACCCCCCAAATATTGTAACAAAATATTTAACTATCAATTTTGACAGCCAATGATGTGTTTTATCACTTACAAAAAAGTTAGCTCAAATTTTATGTACACAAACCGGTAATTTCCAAGATGGCCGCCAAAATGGCCGCCAAAAGCATTGAATTTGCCATAACTTTTGTACTGATAGCACCAGCAGAGTAAATTTGGTGTCTAACCCTATGTTTTTGGGGTCAAGGAATTTAATTCAGACATCCTTAATGAGATGAAACAAATGTTTATTTAAATAAAGTGAGAACAAGAGGTCTATGATGGCCTTCGTTTACTCAACTGAGTGAGAAAAGTTAAATTATTTGCCTTATTTAGCCATTTTTAGCCAAGGAAATCAGTATTATCCATATAAGACAGTATAATACCATACCGATTTCTGAAATTAACTACTCCCTTCTCCTTATTAAAAGAAACAAACCAAGAAAATTACCTGATATACTCGAGTGATGTCCCTATGTTGTAGGTACCCAATGCAATATTGCTGAATAAGCACTTTTTTGGCTGTTTTCAAGGCCTTAAATCTTTTAAGGTAGGGTTAATTGACAGTATTTATTTACATTTATGGATATTCCTGCTTTTGTGTACCAAGTTTAAAAGAATATCTAGATTGGCCCGCCATAATGGTTACCATGGCAACGCATAGAATAGGGGTAGTGTTGGGATATTTTGAAATTCATTTTATTTCCTCACAAAACCACACAAATATTGTAACAAAATATTTCACAATCAATTATGACAGAAAATGATGTGTTCTATCACATACAAAAAAATAGCCCAGTATGATGTACAGAAACTGGTTATTTCCAAGATGGCCGCCAAAATGGCCGCCAAAATCACTGAATTTCCCATAACTTTTGTACTGATAGTACCAGCAGAGTAAAGGAGGGGTTTCCATAAGGCCATTTTCCTGGGACCTAAATTTTCCAATGATATTTTTAGTACAAATAGATATATAAAGGGGACGTGTTTTGCCGAAAAGTCTGAATCGAACGGACCTTTGGTTTGGTGTATATTGTATATTGAAAGTGGGTGGGGTAATTTTTTTCAGGCGCTTCCCAAGGTTCTTATTAATCAATTTTCTATCTAAATGTAAATAATTGGCAAATTTTTTTAAAACGCTATGTTTTGTATATGAGCCCATGTTAAGATGACATTAAATTCATTGGCTTGCTTATTATAAATATCAAAATATTTGGAATTTTATGTCATTTTTCAATTTTTTGTCTATTTTCATCTCCCAACTTTGGGGAAAACATCAACACGTTTTTATAAAGTGGCATAATGGAATAATATTTTAGGTGAGAACTTGTTAATAAATGGTCATTGCAAAATTATGATAAACCCCTCCTTTGGTGTCTAACCCTATGTTTTTTGGGTCTAGGAATCTAATTCAAACATTGTAAATGATATAAAACAAAGATTTATCAAAATAAAATGAGAACAAGAGGTCTTTGATGGCCTTCGGTTTCTCACCTAGGTGAGAAAAGTCAAGTTATTTTGCCTTAATTAGTCATTTTCAACCAAGGATGTCAGACTTTTTCCTATATAACAGTATAATTTCATACCTTTTTTGAAAGTAACTACTCCCATCTTTTATATGATCAAGCAAAGAGCCTAACATACTAGAATGGTGTCCCCTATGTTGTAGGTACCCTCTGCAATATTGCTGAATAATGACTTTTGGCTGTTTTCAATGCCTTAACTTCAGGCTTAGGTCTTCAATGGTAGCGTTATTTGATAGTGTTTTTTTGAATTTATGGATAGCCCTTCCCTCGAATACCAAGTTCAAAATATCTAGCTTGGTCTGTAATAATTGTTACCATGGCAACGGATGAATGGTCACATGGGAAATATTGAAATATCTGTTATTTCTGCAAAACAACTCACAAAAGCATATAAATACTGTGACAAAATGTTTACAATCAATTATGGCAACCAATTCTGTACTGTAACACAACTTTATGCAGAAAAGGTGGCCAAATTTGACACACAAAAATGAGTTAATTCCAAGATGGCCGCCAAGATGAATGTCAAAAAACACTGATTTTTCCATCACTTTTGTACTGATTGTACCAGCAGACTAAATTTGGATTGAAAAAGGGTACCGTGGAGAAATATTGAAATATCTCTTATTTTGGGAAAAGCCCTCACAAAACCACCAACATTTTGTAACAAATGTTTTACAATCACTTATTATAGTAATTGATGTACATTAAGCGTAAACATAAAAGTTAGCTCAATATAATGCACAACTAGACAGCCCTGGTGGTCTGGACGCGCTCCACAGGCCTGATTGTTTGATTTTGTTGAATGCAATTTCAAAGGTTCAGGCTGCTCAAACAAGCAAATGCATGACCATGCTGAAAATTACAAGCAAGTATGATCATATGGTCAGTAAGATTCTGTGAAAGTTCTGTATTGATTAGTTAATACTAATGGTTGTAAAAGTGAAAATAAAGCCGAAAATAGCAATTAACTCATGAGGTTAAATTCAGATCAAGCTGAAAATCATACCGAGGCAGATCTCATAATCACCAACATTCTGTCTTAGTTTTGTCGTGATTGGTCAATATTTGTAGTTGCTACAGTGAAAACAAAGTCAAAATAGAGCCGAAAATGGCAATTTTGTCAATTTCAAGGGCACATAACTCATGATATAAACTTAGATCAAGCTGAAAATTATACCAAAGCAAGATCTTATGGTCACCAACATTCAGTACAAGTTTTATCTTGATTGGTCAATATTTGTAGTTGCTAGAGTGAAAACAATGTCAAACTAGAGCCGAAAATGGCAAGTTTGTCAATTTCAAGGGCACATAACTCATGATGTGAAATTCAGATCAAGCTGAAAATTATACCAAAGCAAGATCTTATGGTCACCAACATTCGGTACAAGTTTAGTCTTGATTGGTCAATATTTGTAGTTGCTAGAGTGAAAACAATGTCAAACTAGAGCCGAAAACGGCAATTTTGTCAATTTCAAGGGCACATAACTCGTGATGTAAAATTCAGATCAAGCTGAAAATTATACTAAATCAAGATGTTATGGTCACCAACATTCTGTACAAGTGTTGTTTTGATTGGGTAATATTTGTAGATTTTAGAGTAAAAATAAAGTCAAAACCAGCTATTTTTGATATTCAAGGGCAGATAACTCAGGTTATTCTTATTCAATCCAAATTCTTTGAAGGAATCTGAGAGAGGGTCACCCAAGGATCATTCCTGTAAAGTTTAGTTGAAATCAATCCAGTAGTTTCTGAGAAGAAGATTTTTAAAGAAAAAGTTTACGGACGGACGGACGCACGGACGGACGCACGCACGCACGACGGACACACCGCCATGACAATAGCCCGCTGGCCTGACGGCCAGTGGAGCTAAAAACGGGTTAAATCTCTTTATATAAAACAACTTTTCTATCAGTTGCCCTCAAAATAAATATTGTGTGCCAAGCGAAATAGTGAAATGAGACGGAACAACACCTAAATCTAAATAAACAAATTCCTCCTTTTGACTATTTCAACCCTTAAAAACAGTAAAAAAATGATTTTCGGCAATATTTGCCTGAGTACCTATATACAGCATAGGGGACCTCACTTGAGTATGCCAAACACGTTTCTTGATTTGTTTCTTTTGATCAGATGAATGTAGATGTAGTCTTCACTAAATGGTATGTTTTCTTTCTTTTATAAGCGCCTTTGGGTGAAAAAATAGCATTTTATTGATCGAAAATCGCTAAAAATGCAAAATGGTTCACTTGCAGGTTAGCAGCCGCAGGCCATCAATGACCTCTCATTCTCACTCAATATTGGTCAAACGTCTTTAAGGATATATGCATTGGATTCCCAGACCCTTGAAACATGGGGATAGACACCAAATTTACTCTGCTGGCACTATCAATACAAAAGTTATGGCAAATTTTGTGTTTTTTGGCGGCCATCTTGATGGCCATCTTGGTAATAACCCGTTTCTGTACATCATATAGGGCTATTTTCTTGTATGTGATAAAACACATCATTTGTTGTCATAATTGATAGTGAAATATTTTGTTACAATATTTGGGTGGTTTTGTGAGGAAATAAAATGAATTTCACAATTTCCCCACGATACCGCTTTTCCATGCGTTGCCATGGTAACAATTCTGGTAGGCCAGGCTAGATATTTTTTTGAACTTGGTAACCGAAGGCAGGACTATCCATAAATGTAAATAAACTCTGTCAATTAACCCTACCTTAGAAGATTTATGGCCATGAAAACAGCCAAAAAGTGCTTATTCAGCAATATTGCATTGGGTACCTACAACATAGGGACATCACTCGAGTATATCAGGTAATTTTCTTGATTTGTTTCTTTTAATAAGGAGAAGGGAGTAGTTAATTTCAGAAATCGGTATGGTATTATACTGTCTTATATGGATAATACTGATTTCCTTGTCTAAAAATGGCTAAATAAGGCAAATAATTTAACTTTTCTCACTCAGTTGAGTAACCGAAGGCCATCATAGACCTCTTGTTCTCACTTTATTTAAATAAACATTTGTTTCATCTCATTAAGGATGTCTGAATTAAATTCCTTGACCCCAAAAACATAGGGTTAGACACCAAATTTACTCTGATGGTGCTATCAGTACAAAAGTTATGGCAAATTCAATGCTTTTGGCGGCCATTTTGGCGGCCATTTTGGCGGCCATTTTGGCGGCCATTTTGGCGGCCATTTTGGCGGCCATCTTGGAAATTACCGGTTTGTGTACATCAAATTTGAGCTACCTTTTTTGTAAGTGATAAAACACATCATTGGCTGTCAAAATTGATAGTTAAATATTTTGTTACAATATTTGGGGGGTTTTGTGAGGAAATAAAATGATTTTCAAAATTTCCCCACAATGCCCCTATTATATGCGTTGCCATGGTAACGATTATGGCGGGCCAAGCTAGACATTTTTATGACTTGTTAACCGAAGGCAGGACTATCCATAAATGTAAAAAAAATACTATCAATAAACACTACCTTAGAAGATTTAAGGCCTTGAAAAAGGCCAAAAAGTGCTTATTCAGCAAAATTGCATTGGGTACCTACAACAAAGGGGGCATAACTCGAGTATATTAGGCACTTTTCTTGATTTGTTTCTTTTTATTAGAAGAAGGGAGTAGTTACTTTTAGTAAATGGTATAATATTATACTGTCATATAGGGATAAGTCTGACTTCCTCGGCTGAAAATGGCTAAAAATGATAGGAATTTTAGTCAAAATTCTGGGTCCTTAAATTCAAGGTGCCTAACATAGATGGCGCTCCATAAAACAGGTATCCATGGAGATATCGACAAAATATTTTGCAAATGGACATTTCGCCTATAGGTGGTTCACCATGCCAAAAATCATCAAGATCGGTGAAAAGTGCTTGTGGACTGTTTGCATGATTTTCTCTGAGACAAGCACTTAAAGATATTACAATTATGCAAGAATCAAATCGTACGAACGAATAATGATGTTTGCGTGAATGGAAAAGTTACCGTTTCTTTGTAATGCGTGTTTCAAATTATGAAGCAATGGATGATAAAAAAACTTTTGAGATCTCCGCTTATCTAAGCAACATTATGAAAATGAACCGGGATCTGGGAAAATGACCCGTATAGAAATTTAGGCCAACATGGTTCCAGATCAGCCTGTACATATGCACAGGCTAATCTGAATACCTGCTGTTCTCTTATTTATTAACTGATAGAACGGTCTTAAAGCGCCATTGTTGTTGATCAAAACACATTAAGGTGAATATCCGTAATGTCGCCATTTTGAGATTCATAAAACATCGGCTTTTTAGTGATGTCGTTACGTAACCGAACCTATTCGGGTGCAGTCGTAAACATTCGGCGGCGGAGAGTTCCACCGCCGGATGTTTTCGATCGCGCCCGAATAATTCCGACGTCATGCGAATCTCATTAGGGGTAGACTACCTTAAGGCACATGTCTAGCTTTGTCCATGATGGTCTCAAATATTATACGGGACCCTTTTCCAGAACTCGGCCCATATCATGCTTATCTTTCCATCGACATTATGTCCAGGAAGAATCCATAGGGGGATATCATCTGGGAGAGTATAATGTAATTTGTAAAGATTTATGAAATTGAAAATGATATTAAAAAAGCGAAGATGGGGTATGATTCATTGAACACACTTCTAATACATGTTTATGTGGACAGAACAATGGTTCCCTCTTTCTCACAATTTCGAATAACCTCGTAAAAACGTAATTGCTACCAACTTTATGCGTTTTGTGGAATCGGCTCTTGTTTTCTGGACCACCGACAACCCGGTCTGATGAAGTAGTTTTAGCTTAAAAGAAGATGGCTTTCTCTCAATATTTTCTTTGCATTGAATTTGGCATGTAGGTTTTTTCTTCTTGCCCAGAATTAAAAAATATGCCGTTGTGCTGTTTTGGTACGTACGTTTTGTCCACAAAATGATTCAATAAATGCACTTGAAGGTATTCTATATACCTTTTTTAATTTATGGTTATTTGCCTTTATTCGGCATATATTTAAATGCTTAATAAAATTCGGACAAATAATGTTAGTTCTCGCTGGCATTAACAATTCCTAGCACAACATGCATCTCTCATTACCTATGTGTCTATAAATAATACTCAATAGCATAGGCACTAGTAGACTGGCTCCAGTCTGACCGATCTGATTTTTAATAAAATATATGTAAATAATGTACATCTAATTTACCACACTCATACTCTCTCTAAATGTTGATCGGTCAGACTGGTAAACCTTGCATTGCCCTAGGAATATGATACCGTTAAAAGGTTATCTAAAGATCATTATCGCAGCAGCCATCCTCTTGTAATAACACAATCTATTTCGGCAGATTATTTGAATATCCATAGTTTATTTAATCTCTACAATTATCTTTCATCAAAGCTCAATTTACACATTGGCCGAAGAAGTGGTCATTCTGATTCAGAGATTCTTTCATTACTTAAGACAAAATTTCAGGACAGTCCAATTCTTATTCTGCTACACACAGTAAAATGGGTGTTGTTAAAGGTTGGATTTGTGTATAATATAGTACGGGAAAAGGAGAAAATGATATTCATCAGCACTTTATTTCTTCTTTTGCCTCAATGTTTTGCCCAGGCCTTTTCTGATAGGGCGTCAGAACCAGGTCTTATTTGGCAAAGGTTTAGAAGGTATTGTGAAATTGTAGAAAAAATCATGTGTTTTTCTATTTGCCTTTATGGGGAAATCATAAATATTTTAATTCACTGAGTGAACTGCAGAAATATAGAAATTGATATAAAAGGGATGAAGTTCTCAAATGGATCTCTTTTCCTTACAATGATACCTATGTATGAACAATTGTTGAAATATCTAGTCACTTCATTTTGAAATTACACCATTCAATTTCTCATACATAGAAATGGAAAGAATGATCAAACCTTTCATAAACAGCAAAATTATTACAGAAATTAAGACTGGTCTAATTTGAAAGCTGCTGCAGACAGCTGAATGATTGTTGAAAATAATAAGACAAGGGAAGAAAATGCCGGTAATCAGTACTATCTATACTGAACAAAATAAGTTTAGTTACATAGGGCATACAAGGCTAAAAGCAATACATTGAATATCTAAGAATGATATTTATTACTTTTACCAAAAGAACAATCATTTTTCAAGATTATGAACAAAGGTTTTAGTGCATAAATCACAAATTGACTTGGTACAATCCATTTGATTACGATAGGGGTCAAAATCAAATTTCACGGCTTAACAATTGTTTTGTCAATAACGCGTATGACCTCCATTTCTGTCTCTAACAGCAAGACATCGCCTTCTCATACTGTTTATGAGTGTCCTGATCACACGTAGTGGTATTCTACGCCATTCTGCATTAAGCGCGGCCTCTAGCTCTCTCACGTTGTTGACGTCATGCTGCTCTCGAACACGGCGGCCAAGTTCGTCCCACAGATGCTCTATCGGCGACAGATCAGGTGAACGAGCAGGCCAGTTAAGTGTTTGGATGTTCAGACGTTCAAGAGTGTCACGCGTGTGTCGTGCAGTGTGCGGGCGTGCATTATCCTGCTGAAGAGTGTCCGCATGATGGTCACGAATGAAAGGATACACAACTGGACGGATGATTTCATTACAATAACGGACAGCATTTAAAGTTCCAGCGACAGTTAAAAGTTCGGTTTTCCCATGAAACGATATTCCGCCCCACACCATAACACTACCGCCTCCATAACGGTCTCTCTCGAGGACGTTTTCGGGATCGAGTCGTTCTCCCTTTCGTCTCCCAACACGGATCCTTCCATCTGCGAATTGAACATTAAAACGTGACTCGTCCGTAAACAGAATGCGGTTCCTCATTTGTCTTGTCCACCACTCATGTTCCCTTGCGCGTCAAGGGAATTCCAACGTACGGTCGACGTCCTCTCAGTCCGGCGGCGCGCAGGCGATTCTGGACAGTTTGGCTACTGACGCGTACACCGGTGGCTTGATGCAAGCGGCTTCCAAGTTTTTGGCGTGACATGAATCGGTTACGCCTCGAAGTCGTCACTAAGAAGCGATCCTGGCGTGCCGTTGTTTTGCGTGGTCTGCCTGAGCGCGGAAGGTCAGAAACGCTCCCAGTTTGACGAAACCTTGATTTCAGCCTATGGATGGTCTGTCTCGTGAAGTTAAAGTGCCGAGCGACATGACTTACACATGATCCGGCGGTAAGCATACCAATTGCCATGTGACGTTGCTCTAACGTCATACCAGCGCGGCGTCCCATTTCTATAGATCCAATTTATTCCTTTGGATTTTAACACAGTGACTACAGTATAGTGTGTACACGAGTGAAGTGACCATTTACCAGCTATCCAACTGTCACAACCCGTGACGCACGTGCGTTTTGCTTTTTACGTAGTCTTGGTGACATCGTTTAGACAAGGAGAGCATTTCGATATGTTTTGAAATAACAGTCGATATCCAAATGACGTGGGATATAGAAACACGTCAAATATATTAGGATTTGTAAATCAGAGAATTTTTAGATGTGTAACTAAACTTATTTTGTTCAGTATACTTTTGTCTCCAATTTCCCAGTCTTTCCTATATGAGACAATAAAACCAGGTCTTGGTTTGGAAAGGATTAAACCTTTCTTAAAGGGGATTAAAATAGGTCATTTCAAAGCTATTGTTTACAGCAAAATAGTTCTAAAGATCACACTAAATTAATGTGTTTAGGGTCTTTTAACCGTTTCCAAACAGGGAGGCATTTTAATACCCTTTTAAGAAAGGCTTGAGAAAACATTGAGGCATAAGACAATGTTGATAACAAACAATTTCTCTTCTTTCTAAATATTTTCTATGCCATGTTGTGTACAATTCTTATCTTTATCAAAATTTATTTTTTGTCTCCAGCAGATTTCTAATTTAGACCAGTGTTTCCTGGCCATTTGGAATGGGTAAAGCAGATTTTTGAATGCTTTCCATGGTATTCTTTCACAATAAAATATGTCAAATTCAAATCTGGTTTGAGAAAGAAATATTTCAATGGGATAAATTGGATACTTACTACTTTTTGATACAATAAATACTGCTCTCAATACTTTGTTCTTGGACATCTCAATCACTGTAGAGCGGTAATGCCCAAGTAACTCCGGACTTGTGAAAATTAAATCATATTTTCCATTTGAATAATCGTTTGCAATTTCTTTACTTTCACTGGTAAATACATTTTCCTCTCAGAAATTGAATGGATTTGATGTTTTTCTTTGTAAGAGTCTCTACCTGATACCGCATTAATGCACGAAGAGATGATACTACAATGACTGATGCCTGTGAGGCTGGTCACCATCGAGATATTTAAATGCAAATGGAGCAATTTCAATGCAAAATTTCATTTCGATTTGATCTTTACAGAAAAAGTTATTTAATTTCAAAGTAAAAATTTTCTCGTCATGTCAATTTACCCCACCCAATTTGTTAGCCGTTATATTCTAAAGTAAGGCCTTATCAGATGTTTTACACATACAAATTAAAGATATTATGTAACCCAATCAATTCACAGAACTTAAGAAAATCTATTCTTTGAGCAATTTTGAGCCCTTGATGCAACCCATCCTTTAAAAAAACATTTTGGATTAGAAAACGTTGTGGAAAATGAAGAAATTCCTTGTTACAAGCATTTCTTCATTTTCCACAACGTTTTCCCAAGCCTTTGAGGGAGTCCAAAAGCGTCAATGTGCAGTAATGGGATAAATTGGTTACCAAAATAAGTATTGTAAATAAAAGATAAATGCATCTTCTATTTAATGATAATACAATTTTATAATAATACGAAATACACACACAAACGGATAGGTCACAAAGACACTTGGTAACATATGGTCTAGGCAATTGATATGGACGATAAGCACTCGAGTGGAATGTGCTTATCAGTAGGTTATATCAACAAAGCAATAAATCCGGTGGTCATGCTGATAATCCAACAAAGGTGTCCGTGAAATTTCCCGGACATCTCATGCAAGGTTTACCAGGCCGTGAGATTATAACGAGAAGGGCAGTAATTTGAGTAAATGATTTTTTCCAGCAGGAGTGAAGTACCTTTGTAAATTTATTTATTGGCCTATTATATTCATTCTCACGGCATAGGAGCCAGGCTAAGGCACTAGATGCATTCGATGAATATGTGCCGCTTTATTGTTAGTTTTTGGATATCGAAAATGTACTTACAAAGGTTCATACTGAGTCAATGAACGGTGAACTTAGTATTAGTCATATCACACTTACAAGTAAAATTATTGAAAAATATATGGGCGAAAATTAAAATGTGAGTCAAAAACTCAAATAAAAACCGCTCGTCGTAACATTAAAGTCCGCAATCTCTTCAAATATCGATATACCGTGAATATAAGTGTCAATTTGTCGAAGATATGAATGCCTTTTTAGATTATATCAGTATGCTTAAATTCATCAGTAGCATAACTGCATGGGTGAATAATATGATTTAGACATCATTATTTTTGTGTGTCTATAATGATGTAACCACAGTGTGAATAACTTCAGCTACGATTTTTAATGCATACCAACGCCATGCCCTCACTTTTAATATTGCACATGGATAACAGAGGGCAATGTTCATTAAGTTCTCTAGAATCCGATCGCCCGCCTTTATATCTAAGGTACAATTTCGCCATTTACTCTTCGCTGACTTGTGACCAATTTACGTCGTACCTATACCTATAGTTTCAACGTATTTTTGCACAAGCCAGAAAATCTAATTCATTTATAATTCAAAGACAAATACATGTTGATCATGATTGCAATTGCGATATGCTTCGGTATTTTCAATTACAAGTACATTTTCGTCATTTTGTAGTCTGACAACGTCGTAGCTTCTGTTTGTACAGATTATGATTCAACAAGGTGTACATCGCAATCAAAGGTTTTTTCTTTAGATGCAACATAAAGATTCATTGCCAATGCTTATTTGTTCGATGGTTATATTAATAATGGGTAGACTGATCCGGGTCCGTGTTAGTCTCGAACACCAAAAGCATCCCTTTTCAAGACCCGTCACATTTACATGACAATAAGCTACAAAACAATAGCATAGAAGGGTTGTTTCCAGACAAACGACATAAATGTCACAGAGAATCTATTTGAAGCATTACAAAGCTGGCCAGTAATAATTGAGATCACAAAACTCCGCTCCATTGTCGTGTTGTCTGCAATAAATTCAGTCATCCCGCCTCAATCCTGCCCTTATCTGATGGTTAGGAAATCGTTTTGTTATAAAATTCTTGGGTGATAACGATTTAAATGTTTTATGTACGCACCCCGTATTTTTAGTGACTCCAAGGCAATCAACTTTGATTCAGGTGTACAGTTAGCCGTTTGCATAACGAATCCATTAACAAATGCTTATCAGTATGTAGCATCTCAGAGTGGACGGTCAGTCCAAGCATGAAAACAAACCACCCAGCTTAAATAAACAAAGCATGGTCAGGACTAGATAAAATTTCACCCACCATATTATATAGAAATACATGTAGTTGTGGTGCTTATGATACATTACAAATTGTGGCTTCATATTTTCTTTTCCTCTAATATTTTCTTCGACACCAACTTTTGATGTTATGGGTAGCCTTAATGTGATTTTGAACTCTGGAACACCTCTTGATTTCGACAATTTTGTTTTAAAAGTTTTTTATTAATAGGTCTAACCCTTTCAAAAACTTGACCTGGTCTAGACATCCCTTATAGAAATCGTTGAGGAATCATAATTAAGACAAAAGAAGAGCATGCTTATAATCATTATTTTCTTCTTGTGCCTTATCTTTTCTGTGCAAAATGTTTATCGTCTGCAAAAGCTTTCTTTAAAAATTGTACTACCCTAAACTTAAATAGTTGTTTGTGATAGGCTTAGAATAACAAAGTTTTGGCATTTTCTGGGCTTGTATTATAACATTTTCAGACAGATAGACAGACGCAGGACAACAGACCGATCACAATACCTCACCTCGAGCACTACATGCTCAGGCGAGATAAAAATGATACATTGTACTACTTCAGTCACGATTCACAATCAATGCCACATTGAGAAATTATTTTGATCAAATAAAAAAAAATATAATTTTTTGTTGAATCAGAAACATTGAGAAAAAAATCAATCAATATATTTTAAGACAATGTTTGGAAAGGCATAAGTTATGATATTCTAATTACCATTTCTGTTAATTCCCTTTCCCAAACAAGACACTGTTTTGACATCCATAAGGCTTGGGAAGTCTTTAAGAATGGAGCAGAAAATGATGATAACCAGAATTTTATCCCTTCAAGGTTCTCCAAACTTTTCAAATTTTATAGAAAAGACAATGGTGTCTGATAATCAACATTTTCTCCTTTTGCTTTAATATTTTCTGAGCTATATGTTACACAAATATATTTAGTTTTATAATGAATTACCATTTTGTTGTTTACAAGAGCTTTCAAATCCGAGCAATCAAAAAACTGTGTTGTTTGGGAAAGGGCTAAAGTGAATATAATGTCCAGTCTTAATTATTTGTACTCTCTCAACCCTGTCCCAAACAATACATAGTTTTGACGTCTGCAACAGAGAAGGCTTGGAAAAACATCGAGGCAAAAGAAAATGCTGATGACCAGCATTTTCTCATTTTGCCTAAAAATTTTCCTTGCTTTATTGTACACATATCATAATTTTATAATAATCATTTTTGTCGTCTGAAGCATCTTTGCAATGGGTCTTCCCTGAAATTTTGTTGTTTGGTAAAGGGTTAAAACAGAGTGTATTGTCTGCTTCGTTTTACCTTCATGCAATGATGCGTTGTATTTGATGATTTATTCAATGAACTCTGGTTAATTAAATTATTGGCGAAAAAGATTTTTTTTCTGAAATTGAACCAGCACATCATGGCTTAAGTTGAAGCTATAGGAAATCTGAAAGCAATGAAGGCTATGTATTTGTCTATTAGCACATTCAGTAGGCAGTTTTTGCTGTGAATTTATCAGTTTTATACTGGCCCTGTGGTGTTCGGTTACAGCTAATCAGATGGTGTCCGCCATTATGATAACATACCAGGAAGTCTGCCTATATGGAACGCCGGCACTGTCTTATGATGACTTCCACATGCATTCATGTGGCTATTTGTCTTTATATGTAGTGGAAACTACTTTATATGTAGTGCAAACAACTTTATATGATGTGCAAACACATTTATATGTTGTGCAAACACCTTTATATGTTGTGCATTTTTCTTTATATGATGTGCATTTTTCTTTATATGTAGTGGAAACACCTTTATATGTACTGGAAACGCCTTTATATGTAGTGGAAACATCTTTATATGATGTACATTTTTCGTTATATGTAGTAGAAACGTCTTTATATTTTGTGGAAACATCATTATATGTAGTGGAAACATCTTTATATGTAATGCAAATACCTTTATATGTAGTGCAAATACCATTATATGTAGTGCAAACTACTTTATATGTAGTGTATTGTTCTTTATATGTAGTGCAAATTTCTTTATATGTTGTGCAAATATCTTTTTATGTTGTGGACACACCTTTATATGTAGTGGAAACATCTTTATATGTAGTGGAAATATCTTTATATGTAGTGGACACACCTTTATATGTAGTGGAAACAACTTTATATGTAGTGGACTTTTCTTTATGTTATGAGGATAATTCTGCATTGGATATTTTTACCGAGCACCGTTTCATTAAGCGGGAAACTTTCGACCAGAGCTACAGATAACAGGGAGTGATAGCTTTTTAAAATGGAATATTTTACTAATTGATAATCAAATCCGATGTTTTGGGTACACATTTTAATTGACTCATCGAGACAATTCCAACGAGTACCCTCAGCATGGGGGTTAGATTTGAAATATTTGTTTTAGAATGTCTTCAACCTCTCTTTTCTGGTGCTCTGCTCCCGACTATTGTCAGTATGATCTGGTCTAAGAGGCCCCGGGGAATTTTACCATCAGGCGATTTGGACAATCAAAACAACGCACACACACAAATATTCTCATTCTCCCGGTCAGGAATTAGCATGAGTACCATTTAAATTGTTATGATTTTAGATGGCCAGTCGGTATTATGAACATTCAAGAAATATTTACAAACGGAAAAGGCATACATAATTAATCATTTTCCTTTTTTCTGCTCTTTTTGTTAAATGTACAGTAGTATTTTGAACAAGATATCTTGAAAAAATAGAAAAAAACGAAGTTTTACAACTTTCCACGTTCATTTCTTCACCATTTTATAAACACCCAGAACGATAAAACTGCCATTAATCGTTGGGCGCCTTGCTCTAATGGTAAGACGCGGGCTTTGGGATCGAGGGATCCTGGGATCAAATCATGCCAGCGCCACTGGAATTTCTTCTGAGCAAAAAACTTACCCCACGTTGCTCCTCTTCACCCAGGTGGGTACACGGGAGAGTTGAAAGCCAAAGAGCTGTGGCTGCCGAAGGCGCCGACTGTTAACAGCCGACTTGAGACTCAGTGATCGTGGGTTAAAGTGTAAAGTCGGTTGAACACGTCAGTGAAAATAGAATTTAAATAGAAACCTTTTTTTATCAAAATCGTCATTCATTCTGAGGTAAACCAAACGGATGGTATTTTTATGATGCTTCTATAGTCTTCAACGCTCATAGAATACCCTAAATAGTAAATTTTTGTAATCATTTTGAATTTTGCTGATCAAAATGTCCGGGCTTACGTTTTCTGACGTTTAAGTTGTTATGGGGTAATTTTCAGCTTCATCACACGATTAAGTGAATCAACACAAAAATTCAAATAAACATGTACAGTATTACGCGCGTGTGCGTACGTACTTCCGCGTTAGTAATATGCCTGTATTTTCATATCATAATAATATAGTATATATATGAATGTCAAATAAGTATATCGAAAAACTATATAGAACAAATGGAGTGTCCTCAAAACAAGGTGAAAATTATTTCATAATGATAAATGCATTTGTCCACGGGACACTAACATGACTTGTATCAATGAATTTATGCAATATGATAGGGAAGATCGTGGTATTTTCACGGATGCCAATGAAAAAGGGATGCTCCTGTTAGTACTCTTAAGGGGGGATGCTCCAGTTTTTCGGAACACTCGGTCGTTACTGTAGTAAATTTAATGTTTCGTACCAATATGTTTCGCTAACCATATTTTCAATAATATTACACATCATTACAGTTTACCATTTTCGACGGTTAAAGTGCATTTATTATGCGAAACTGATTTCCTCAAGATGGAAATCGATTATTTAGAGCAAGACAGTCGTAAGTGTGTATGCAGTTACCACTGTTTTGCGTCATTTTATTCATATGAAGCTAATAAAAATTGCTGTAATTCACTAATAAGTGCGCTGACCTATACATTTTCTTTTGAATTATTACCAGGACATGTTGCTTAATACAATGAGGGCGTTTTATCAAATTCTATTATGTAGAATTTGAAATATTTCCAAAAATATGCAAATTTTGACATAAAACACTCCAGCTTCGTTGATTTAACTGAACACGTGAGCATGCTGTTTTATACTTTAAATTGTTTATAATAGCACATATTTTGGGTTTTCTGTTCTTATTAAATGTAAGACGTTACTTTAAATCCGTTTTCGGGACTAAACGATGAATATAGAGCATTCTATTAGCATTTTAGTGGCCTTCGACTGGTGCAAGAAATTGTGCGTTTTTTTTTTTTGGTGGAGGGGTGTGTGATACAAATGCCTATAAAATTCAAACAAGATCGCTGACCATCCATTTTTATTTTATTTTTCAATTGGTAATAACTTGTAATTTCAACATACAAAATATAGATAAATTTTATTATTGGGAAAAAATTTAGGAAACTGGAGCATTCCCCCTTAAATAAACACAAGGGAGTGTTAAATTGTTTGATGCGTCACTGTGTTTAATGGTCCATTGTTGGTGTCAGTCAGTAGTCCAAGCTGCAGGCCTATAAATAATTTAGACTGTCGTCACATAACCTGGAAATTGAAATGGAAGTCATCAGAAGATTACAAAACAAAACCAAATCTGATCATATTATCTTAAAACTTAAATAACATTGAAAATGAAAACTATTTCCTACTGATTTGTCTGGAATTTAATAAATTTATATATATAGAAAATCTTAAAGAACTTTTACTACTTTTGGCCTACATTAATGTTTTTACTACTTTATTGTTTCAAGTTTTAAGAAATATTTGAATTTTGCCTTCCTTCAAAGAAATTAAAATTTCGTTTACGATATTCATAAGTATGTTCTTCTATGATTCCAATCTATTTTCACTACTTTAATTGTTAACTGTAAACAATGTAGTGTTGATTGCAACAAACTTGCATCCATATTCTTATCCAAAATAAGGAATCAATACAATTTATTTTTGAGCCGCTAACGATGAGCATAGCCTAAAATAGACAATTCGGAACATATTTTATAGCTATGCGCAATCAGATATTAATGCAAAACTTACAGGTTATAAGAATTGAAAAACATTCGTAAACTTACATAGAACCAGTAGGCTTAAAGATTAGATTGAATTATATGACGAGCGATATTTTCATTTCCAACAATGTTTCATTCTCAGAAAGACCAAAAGACCCGAAATTCATTCGATTCTATTCAATTTATTAATGTCACATTATGTCACATTAAGTGTCTTTAGAAAGACTGCTCATCAATGATGGTATCTTTTCAGATTAGGCTTTCTTTGTCAGGAAATCATATTTATTTTTCAACAAAATATATCGTCGTTGAAAATGCAAAGCATCGTATCTCGTTTTGGGAAAATTTTATAGGGGAAGGAATAAAGTGTAATAACTTTTCCCAAATTGACAAGTTTCACTTGAAATTTGGACATATTGTTCACAAATAATGTGTCATTGATATTGATTAGTCAAAATATCTCAATACCTGCAAAAATTGTTTTAAATGGACACACAAGATTTTACTTTGAAAATCGCAAGAATCGACATACGAGGTTTTACATTTACACCGACGATATTGTATAGTGAATATTTGTTATGTCGAATTATCATTATAAATAAATCCAATGTAACTTGTCCAGACAAATTTTCAAATACAGCAATCAGATTTAGAACACGTGATCATTAGTTTACTTTAATATATTTTTTTTTTTTTTTTTTTTTTTTTTGTAATTCATATTTTATGACTTTTAACTATGCAAAGTTTTTGTCAATTAATGTTTGTTTGGCTCAGTTTAGTTCAGCTCAGTTCACTGGAAACATTAATACAGAATAAATCGCAAATGAGTAGGTATAAATTTGTACTTTTTCTGATTTCAATATACAATGCATTTCAACTAGATTGTAGCATTTTACACAACAATGTTTACAGCAAACAAACAAGAGCACAAGAAGTGAAAATAACTTTGACAAAAGAAGAACATATTAAAGGTGTATTAAAACACCTGAATGAAAGTTTGTTTTCTGTAAAGAAAGCAAAGAATTAAATTATTTCTTTACATTAATAACAATTGGTCTAGACTTTTTTGTTAGGAAAAAAGTGAAAAAAATAACTGTGGACCAAAAGTGATAAAAGTGTATTAGATTTTTTCATAATTTCATTAAATTCCGGGCAAGCCAGTAGGAAAATACATTCGATTTTTATGTTTTTTTTTTTTTTCAATTTCCAGATTATGTGACGACAGTCTTAATTCTATACATGAATCCATAACTTGGTCCAATCTAAGTTAAGAACTTGTTCCTGCACTCTTACAGGGTACCGCTCTTACAACCCCAGAATAAAAGTTATTGTACATGACCTGGTAATAGAGTGATAATGTGGGGTCAAGTCAACAGGTCAATTTTCTCCACATGATTAAGAATCAGATCTTATTGTTTTGGCCGTGATCCAATGTAAATGCTCTCAATTTAAAAAGAAAAAGTTCAGGTGAAATTGGATGTAATCAATGAAAACGAACAAATTCCTGACCGGGAACATGAGAATATTTGAGTTCAAATCGCCGGTTGGTAAAATCCCCCAGGGACTCTTTAGACCAGACCATAATGACGATAGACGGAAGCAGAGCAACAGATAAGAAGTTAAAGACTTTCTTCAATTTTTATTCTAAATCTAAACCCTATGTTGTGAGTACTCATTTGAATTGTCTCGATTAGTCAATTAAAATGTGTACCCAAAACATCGGATTTGAATATCAATTAGTAAAATATTCCATTTTAAAAAGCTATCACTCCCTGTTATCTGTAGCTCTGGTCGAAAGTTTCCCGCTTAATGAAACGGTGCTCGGTAAAAATATCCAATGCAGAATTATCCTCATAACATAAAGAAAAGTCCACTACATATAAAGATGTTTCCACTACATATAAAGGTGTGTCCACTACATATAAAGATATTTCCACTACATATAAAGACGTTTCCACTACATATAAAGGTGTGTCCACAACATAAAAAGATGTTTGCACAACATATAAAGTAATTTGCACAACATATAAAGGTGTTTGGACAACATATAAAGTAGTTTGCACTACATATAAAGAACAATACACTACATATAAAGTAGTTTGCACTACATATAATGGTATTTGCACTACATATAAAGGTATTTGCACTACATATAAAGATGTTTCCACTACATATAATGATGTTTCCACTAAATATAAAGATGTTTCCACTACATATAAAGACGTTTCTACTACATATAACGAAAAATGTACATCATATAAAGATGTTTCCACTACATATAAAGGCGTTTCCACTACATATAAAGGTGTTTCCACTACATATAAAGAAAAATGCACATCATATAAAGAAAATGCACAACATATAAAGGTGTTTGCACAACATATAAATGTGTTTGCACATCATATAAAGTTGTTTGCACTACATATAAAGTAGTTTCCACTACATATAAAGACAAATAGCCATATGAATGCATGTGGAAGTCATCATAAGACAGTGCCGGCGTTCCATATGCCTAGGTCATGATGGGGTTACGACTACATTCATTACATAGCTGCTAATGCTGTGTACCGTTATCCAAAAGGTTTGGATCATCTTGGAAGTGGTACTTAAATAACAGAGTGTACGTATGTGGGATTTTTATTAAAGGACATTGTTAACACAAGGTTATGTGCGATGATGTTTGTCCTTTACGAGTGGGATCCGATGTATTGAACATTTAGTAGGACATGCTTAACAAAATACATTTCACATTTCCTGAAATATATTGTAACGCAAGAAATGAAAAAAGCCCGGGTATTTAAGCAAGGACAAGTACAAAGACAAAAAGAAAAGCTTCAGTTTCTATAAATGAATCTGTTTCCTATTCGTATAAAGTCAACTAAACAAAATTGTTTGTAAAACAGGTCGTTTACATTCCGAGACGATTTTTAAATAAAAATATCAGTATTCACAGTGTCTTATTTCATCTATTGATAAGAAAAAACGTTGTGAGATATTGCTCATATTAATTACCTGTATTTTTAAACGCGGATCTGGAAAAAGTGGTCTTTGTGCATTTCAGAATCAACAACATAGATCTTGACCAACCTGTGCATTCCCACAGGCTGATCAAGATCCATGATGGTCTCTTATAGCTTCTTCAATGCAGGTACCAATTGTGAGGCAGTATCATGGGTATTAATTAACCCTTTCTCAAGCGGCAAATAACGTTTCAATTTGAAAACTTATTCAGGAAAAACAGATGTTAACAAAGAGAGGATTTGTGAACGATATAACAGAGAAAAATATTCAGACAAAATATGAAAATGTTGATCGTCAGCATTTTCGTCTTTTGTCTCACTGTTTTACAAATCTTGTCTAGAAGGTACGTCGAAACCAGGTCTTGCTTTAGAAAGTTTATAATTACACGTAGGCATACGCTAAATAATGTACGATAATCACAAATGCTGTAAGTACCCTTTTTCCAGATCCAAATTCAATTACTTGTATTTACAATTATTATAAACGACCTTCTTATTCATTCTACTCCTTTGATCACGGACGGTTTTTGATGGGCTTTGACATTTCTCGCGTTGTGCCCGCCTTCTACCAATATGCCCCAATAGCGACGTGACTGAGGCTTTGTATCTGAAATTGATTCTGTCAAAATTGTTTAGTTTCTGTTAGCACGACCTCAACACTCGGGCGCCTACGTCAAAAAGTTGAACTGTCTCTTCCTGCTTGTACCTTTACTTTGCTTTATTAATAAAATACCTGAATTTGACGACAAATATGTATGTACATGTCTAAACTGGCAGTTGTCGCAGACCACAAAACTAAACGCATAGGAAACAAGATTTTAATTTTAGGTGTTTTGTGTGTGTGTGTGTTTGTTGCAATCAATAAACGTACATGATTCTGCATGTATGTATGGACGCGTTGTATGTTTTTTATTTGTGCTAAATTTACATCAGAAAGAAGGGTCATGCGTCGTGTGCTATACTTCATATTTGTTGACTCAGATGAAATCATTTGACACCATTCTATTTTACACATTATTTAATGACTGGTATCAGAACAAAACATATTTACATTGGAGCGAAAGTGGGAAGTTTCAGTAAACTTTGGAATGTTTAGGCTTTATGAGTAAAAATGGGTAAAACGTTTTAGAAATAATTTTCGAAATAATCATGCGTATAATTTAGAGAAAATATGATAATACAATTTCATGATTGGAATATGCAAACGCCAATGAAAATGCATTGATGCAAAATACATTTGTTTTTGGTAGTAAGGGCAACACTACAGCGCACATTTTTGCAAAATATTGTGTTTCTTATCATTTAAAACAGATCCACTCTGAACGTAATTTAGAACATTTTAATGTGGATTGGTGACTAATTAAATATTATACCTCTGCTTTTCAACGAAAACCTAAAACGAGCTGCAGTTACGAGTTTTTCGTTGAAAAATGACGATATTTGGTTAGCTGGCGTCCCTAGTTTGGTAGTAAGCAACAAATCGGTAATATTTTTTCAGTATACGATATATTTCGGTATACTTACGAGTACTGCTTTGTGACCCACTTTTCAAACATACAAAAAGGCAATGACTAAATGTCAAGGACCTTACATATTTTTATTACAACTTCTAAGAGAGAAAAACGTATGAAATAGAAAAAGGTCAAGAAATGCCATGAATATGTTATGAAATTGACATCGAATCAAATATCATGCAGAAAAGGAAAAGTCAAGGCAGACATGATTTAGGTCAGGCTGTCTTTGAACTTGACTTGCATGTTGAAAATGGCATCTTATAAGGTGACAAGGAGTAGAATACATAAAAGCCTTTGTCGTCAAACTAATTCTAGATTATTGTCGCATAATAGGATGCTCCAACGGGACTGCAGCTCACCTGATGCAATTATCTTTTTCCACCCAGAATAGGTCAAATAGCCTTTGCTTAGAAGCTCTGAAATAATGACAAAGCCTGCTTCAAAGTCCGTCAAATAGATATACTAGTATTTCTTACAATGCTTCGTTCATATTCCGAGGACATACACTTGTTAATGCTAGAACGATCCGTATGGGTTTTCTATTTATCGCTTCCTTTCACGAGGTTCAAAGGCGTCCACCCTATAACTTCGAATCGCAATTATTATTTTGTCAACACATGTATATTATGGTCCTTTTGTGACGTCACGTCTTTTTGGTGGTTTATAGTATATATAGGATGCTTGGTGTCAGGAACACATTTTATATCTAACCGTCGAACACATAACGTGGTGATATTTACATAATATAATATCCATTTAACAACATTGCCTTTCAATAATAGCACGTAAATAATTACTGTGCGAATGTGTCCCTCAGCTATTTTGGAAAATTAATGAGTTTTTATAGTGCTCATAGACGCCAATGCTTTACCACGGTATTCAAAATTTCTGAATTAATTTTTCCCAAAACGAGAACATTTCGGGGTAGTCCGATATGAAAGACGTTACAGATGACAAAATAAGTGTTCATTTATGAGTGGAACTTGTAATATAAAGCATGAAAAGTATTGCGAGAAAAGAAGAAAATGCTGGATGACAGCATTTTCTTCTTTTCTCTCAATACATTTCAAGGCTGTTTGAATTATGGACGTCAAACCCGGGTCTTGTATGGGAAAGGGTTAATTTTGCACCTCTCCCCGTATCAAGCCATGAAATTTGAGTACGAGCTCGTATTCTCCGGTATTTAGAAATTTATTTCATTTTTATTCATAAAGACTACGCCGTTTTGTAAAATATCATCGTTTTCGTCTACCAAATTGTCGTAACTTCAACTTTTTCAATCTGCAATTACGACAATTTTGATCCATGTAAGGGGTTTTGTTGTATTTTAACATCATGAAAAAAGGCCGGCCTCCACAAATATTTCATATTTTAAAATATGAATATATTTTAGGGTCAACAATTAACAAGCTTCTTTTTGTTATTCATAATAAATTATTTTTGTACAGAGTTAATCTTTTTTATGAACATTACTTTTTCAGTTTTCTGTTAAAGTTATCCCAACATGCAAATTCTTGGTGTACACCACAAGTGTATTCCGCATTTATTTTTTCACTGGTTCTTAGTATTTGTTATTTGATTATTAATAGTGCATTGAGTCGCACACAAAGTACAAAGCAAAGAAATAATAAAACATAAACTAAAATCTTTAGGTTTGCAATTCGTTGAATTTCCATCAGACAAATTTTGAAATGGAAATCTAAAGTTGAAACGTTCAATTTTCTTTGTCTAGTTCCTCTTTAACTAGACAGTGCTGTTTTCATTTGCACGATCATATTTTTTACTTCCTTGAATTTATTAGCTCTAAATATCTTAGTACTATTAAATGTGTCTGAAAATTTGAGTATAAATCGTAATAACTGAAAGTTTAACCTTTATACGATCTTTATGTTGGAGTTAATTAATTAAATTTTCGAGTTTAAAGATAACCACATTGTCTGAGTACGAATCAATTGTGAATCGTCTGCCCCGTGAAATTCAAGTTTGCAATCACTTTCTTCATATCTGAAGATGTAATCAAAAGTGGGTATCTCATGCAGTAAATATATATGAGGGATCTCGTGAGAAAACCTGCCTTAATGACATGACGTGACGTCGACGTAAAAGCCGATTAAAGTTAGGTCAACGTCGCGCAATTTGACGCGCAAAATCACGACACGAATCTTGTTCCTATCAAATTACAATACAGTATTTCTTTGATCTACAAATTCAGTGTTTTATGAATAGGTTGATATATTATATGACAACTGGTGGAATGTATTCAAAAGCCGAAAACTGTATTAAAAACTGAAAATTACCTCTTCTTTCCGGGGTAGGCGACAGTCTTCGATGCATCACAACAGTGCAATTTTAAAATTAAGAGATGTGGACTACACTTAGATCTCTCTGATTATAGAATAACATAACACATGTATAGATCTACGAAGTAAGCGTAGCTGGGGTGTTGATGATTCACCATTTGTAGTCCAAATTCGGCTTTAAAAACAAATAAACAAACTTAATTCTACCTGTCAGAATCGATCTTTCCTAGTAGTCTAGGAGCCAGGTCCTGGAATGGAACTTTTCTTGCAACCGGTGACCTATAAAATTTTGAGTGGTATTTTTCAATACATTAGGGTCCCATGCTTTGGTTACGGGTGGATGACATGCTTAAAAGTGGTAGGATTTTTTTAAAATCAAGGTCAAAGGTCATTCGGTGCACTTCTCATACATACCTCCTAAAATATCCCATAACTTACTCATTTTTTAAGCTAAAACAATTATTTTGGTATCAAAATAAAGCTAATGATTTGCACTTTGACTTACATGAATAATACTCAATTTCTTGATTTTCAATATTTTTGAATATTCATAAATATAGCAAAAAATGGCTAAAAATCACCAAAATAAGTTTTGTCTACAAGTGAAAAAAAAGTTTTCAAAATACCAAAGGTATGTTTTTGTGTTTGAAATCATACTTAAAAATTGCCCAGAAACCTGTTCTTGACTTATATGTATTTCTTCACAGAATTAGTCTTTAGCTTAGGCTTGTAGTCATAGGTAAAAGTGGGTGGGGTAAATTTTCCCTAAAATTGCTAAACATGCAAACATTGATGTAACAATAAATATTACACATAAATGTGATATTTTATTAGAATTTATTGTTTTAAAATCATATTTTCAGGGATTTGTAAAGCTTTTAATGCATATTCCTGAAAATTAATTAGAATTTTAAGAGCCAAAATAACAATTCAATAAAACAGCATACGAGATGGATACAGATTATATCAACACCACAATGTCAAAACTATGACTCTTAAAGCGAATATTTATCAAGTATCTAGTACAATTAAATGAAACAAGACTCAGATTTGCATAGTAAGCAGCTGAAAATATTCCTCTTTCTATCTTACGGGTAAAGGACATTAAAGAGACCCATGCCAGATTTTCAGGAATCAGAACAACATGGGGATGGTCAGAATTCGCTTTGTTGTGTAGTGCATTGCTTTTATAGACCCAAATCATAAAGCCATTTTAGAGCTGGAACTAAATTTTTCACTATCAAGGTTCAGTGTCACATAAATGTTACTATAAATATAAAGTGCGGTTAGTTAATTATATACACTTGATTTAGAAGAACAGACTTGATTTAGAAGAACTAAATGAACTTCATTTGAAATGTCCTTGTGCAGAAATGATCTAGCTATCCAGGTTGACCATTCCATACAATATTTCATAAACAAATTCCCTACCGTTTTGTATGTCCGACAACCTAGCATGGGTCTCTTTAAAGATAATTACGAAACTGCCATCATTGCAATGCCTACACGTGGTAGCCTTACGAGAACATTCGAGTATGTATACATAAAATGTAATTTGGAACAGAATATTCCATTCTGTGAATACATATCAATATCATCAGTCTAGAATCTGGATGTTATGATGTGTGTGGTTATGAAGGTCTCCAAGAGTAACCATGAACATGTTAGTATCGTATATTCGTTTATGTACATGCCTTCAATAGGGACAACAGAGGATCTGGTCTTTGAGTTTAATTAATTTTGTGACCCAATACGTTTTAATTGTACAAGAAATTGAACTCAATAGGCCCTATATCTCTTATTATGCAAATTATTTATTGCATGTGACATTTTGTTACATGTAAATAGTAGAAAATAAAGATACCACAATGTTGATCCATCCTTCACAATCCTATCATCATAACATAACTTTGTTTATTGATTCACGACTGTAATACGTATTTGAGTAGACACAGAGAAACTTTTGGTTTAAAAAAAGTGGAAATCTTTGGACCTGTGGTTGTTCTAACTCCACAACAATATACCTGACAAAATTCTGGACAATGTTTTACTTATTACATGGCTAAAACTATTCCTAGTAAATCGTGCATCTTTCATTTGTATCTATATCAAAGAAATCATTGAATCTTTCCCAAACAAGACCTCGTTTTGACGTCCCTAGGAGAAAATGCTTGGGAAAACATCGATGCAAAAGGAGAAAATTCTGATTATCAGCATTTTCTTTTGCCTCAATATTTTCTAGGCTATATTGTACACAAATCTAATCACCCATTTGTCGTTTTAACTTTTAAACCAACTGAGATGAAATTTTAAACACATATACTTTGAAGAATTATACATTTGATCCTGGAACAAAAATGATTCTGTTTGGATAAGGGCGCATTCGACATGGGGGGGGTGTCACGTTGAGCGGGGAAACTTTTGACAATTTGCAAAGATTTGACCTATGAATCGCTTTTAAAGCAATCATATTTTGTATTTTGACTTCAACAATAATAATTATTGTCCAAAATGCTTGTTACCTTTGTGCGGACATTTTTCTCAGCAAACGTAACATCATCGGCTGACATTTGGAGTCATCGCTTTGCTTACATAGCAAATATGGTGCTAGGGCAATGGTATTCAATAATGATTTGAGTGTAATTTGGAAAATCAAAATCAGAGACGATCTTTATGATTATGAACACGCACAGCTAATACTTCTATGAGAAAAAACAAGCATTTGTGAGTGGTATAATGCATTTATAAAATATTTTTACCTATGATGTTTCTGACTTTAATAGGCCTATATCTGGACATCCCAACATGACGTCGGCGAAATCGTTTATGACTTGCCAATTGTGTCCCAGAAACTATCTATAGAATTCCCCAAGTACAGTTAAGACGCTTCTATGAGAAATAAATGCATATGTTAGAAATGTGGTATATCGTGCAGTGGCAAATATATCGAAAAGATGTAATTATTAGATGAATAATACAGACTTTCCTGACTTATCCATCTCAGACTTAGGTTGCACTGCTCAATATGACCCTATGTTGCCATAACAACTATAGAATGCGCCTTAATGCATAAACTTAGTTTCTGTATCCTATAATATCATAACAGGTAGTACATAAATGAAAAAAATATGACATAATTACGGATACTTTATAAACAGCCCTCCTACATACCAAATGAGCTTTGTATGTTTAATAATTTTGGAGAAAATGCCAATGTTAAGTTTTGAACAGACAGACTGACAAGAGTAAAACAATATGCCCCCGATCGCTCGAGATACAGGGGCATAAAAATATATGGACACATATATATTTTCTGTATAAACATAAATTCAGTATATTTCTATATTTGTAAGCACTACACTGACCAGTATCTGAATCTTCCATCACCAGCATGCCATGTATGGACCAAGGATGACAACAATAATTTAGTTCCTGTAAGAATGCGTAAAGATCCTGCACCTCTAGCTTTGCTTGACATCACACAATGCTCGTGTTAAACTGACTGCCACATGCGAAGGTCTACGTGTCAAAGAGAAGATCTTTTATGCATTGATGTATGTGTTTGTGAGTTAGAACTGTGTAAAGACTTGAGAATCTTGATGCATCAGACATGAGTATATATGGCATGAGTTGAGTGTATTGAGGTGTTTAGTATAGGATAGCTGTGGACTATACAAGTCTGGTTATTGCATCATGTGTCTTGTTGTTATTGTAGTTGTTGTTGATGATGGTGATGATGAGGATAGTGTTGTATATAAAGACACAGATAGATCTATTACTTATATTTAGTTAAGTATACATGATACATAAAATGAACAAAACGATGAGTTTATGCATTACTTCTGCTTTACGCAACTATCATGCAGAAGACATTTCGGTCGTCGTTTGACAAATAAAAGTCTATAAAATGGTCTTACTTTCTAAAATGCACATCACTGGCTATCTCTCACGAATTCATATATAATTCAGCCTAATCTTGAAAAAAGATGTCTTTGTGAAACACGGATGCCCATGAAAAGGCCAATGATGCGTTTTTACGTTAAGCTTTTAAATAAATGATTGATAAGGTTTGTGTGTGAACTCCCTTTGGAGAAAAGGCCAATGTTACGTTTTCACGTTAATTAGTTTAAATGTTAAGTTTTCATGGTAAGGGTTGACAAGGATTAATGCAAGACCTTGGGGAAAGTCATATTGCATGGAACAGATAGATATCATTGAAAGAAGGTTACATACTAAACTGGAGCTTTGCATGTGGAATACTTTTGGAGAAAAGGCCAATGTTAAGTTTTCATGTTAAGTTTCGGTCGGACGGACAGACAGACAGACAGATGGATGGATGGATGGACGGACGGACGGACAGACAGACAGACGAACAATGGTTAAACAATATGCCATCGATCTATCGATGCGGGGGCATAAAACGACTTATTTGTGGTCTTATTTCTATCTATGTTAAAATTTCGCTATATAAACATTTAAAGCGGCCATCTTGAATTTTGTTGGCCATTTTGAACAAAGGGAGAAATATAATTTTGAAAAAAAAGATATTTCGGTATCTCTAATAAGTATGTAATACTAGAGATATTTTTTTATTCACTTAAACTGTAAACTGTGTTTCCTGTGTATGAGCTATTTGGTTCCAGCGCGAAATTCCTTTCCCTTTGGCTCTATAAAAACAATGCACTACCCAACAATGCAAACTCTGACCGTCCCCATGTTGTTCTGATTCCTATAAAATATGGCACGGGCCTGGGGAATATCTTCAGCTGCCGATTACTATCTATATAGATACTTGATAAATATTTGCTTTAAGAGTCATAGTTTTGACATTGTGGTGTTGATATAATCTGTATCCATCTCGTATGCTGTTTTATTGAATTGTTATTTTGGCTCTTAAAATTCAAATTAATTTTCAGGAATATGTATTAAAAGCTTTACAAATCCCTGAAAATATGATTTTAAAACAATAAATTCTAATAAAATATCACATTTATGTATAAGATATCTTGTTACATCAATTTTTGCATGTTTTGCAATTTTAGGGAAAATTTACCCCACCCACTTTTACCTATGACTACAAGCCTAAGCCAAAGACTAATTCTCTGAAGAAATACATGTTAGTCAAGAACAGGTTTCTGGGCAATTTTTAAGTATGATTTCAAACACAAAAACACACCTTTGGTATTTTAAAAACTTTTTTTTCACTTGTAGACAAAACTTATTTTAGTGATTTTTAGCCAATTTTTGCTATATTTATGAATATTCTAAAAAATAGAAAATCAAAAAGTTGTATATTATTCATGTAAGTCAAAGTGCAAATCATTAGCTTTATTTTGATGCTAAAATAATTGTTTTAGCTTAAAAAATGAGTAAGTTATGGGGTATTTTAGGAGGTATGTATGAAAAGTGCACCGAATGACCTTTGACCTTGATTTTAAAAAAATCCTACCACTTTTAAGCATGTCATCCACCCTAAACCAAAGCATGGGACCCTAATGTATTGAAAAATACCACTCAAAATTTTATAGATCACCGGTTGCAAGAACTTTTAATTTAACCCCCTTTGTAAAAGCTGGCTCCTAGACTATAGTTGCGAATTGCAATAAATGATTCTCCTAAACCAATCTTGATCTGGATTTCACAAATCAGTACATCATCAAGTTTGTGGCTACGATATCGTAGCTAGACATTCCATAAGCATTTTGAATAATTTCTAATTTAATCATCCATCACTGATATATTTCCACATGGATACACAAAAAGTAAAGTAAAGATGACGTCACATCAAGTTTGACCTAGAAACACAAGTTTACACTCAGGGGATAGTTATGAATATCTTAAAGGGTAAGGGCCGAGTTAAAGATCTCTAGATTTAACAAGAAGGAAAAAATGTTTCACACAAATGTTTTTCTGGTATCATTGTTTACCCAGTTGATATAGAATAACTACGATGCTCTTGATTTTCCTTCACACTTCCCACAACAAAGAAAACTTAGGGTGGTCCAATGTCAATGTTGATGCAAAAATCAAAACATTTTTTTCATTGTTTTATCGAAAAAAGAGTTTCTTCAATGCTTAGTAAATAATGCTTGAAGGAAAAAAATGCTTGTTAATAAAGACTTCTAAACCAATATCGTAAAGAGTTTTCAAAACAGGAACATGTTTTGAATGGGGTTGAAAGACCGACATCAAAACGTTGACTGGCGCTGTTCCAGTGTAGAAAACGAATTCCGGTTTTTTGTTGGTGAAAACCAAAAATTTACATAACAACGTCACTGCATTGGTGCTGCTTGTAGAAAAATATGTTATTCAACCAAAAATGGAAATGGAAAACAATTGTTGAAAAATAAGAAGAAATGCTGGTTAGTGGCATTTTCTTCATTTCCATTAATGTTCTCTAACATTGCTCAAATGGTTGCGAAAACCATTCATGTGAATGAAAGTCAGTGTTGAACAGCAAAATTGTTAGCAATTTCTTTTGATCTTTCAAAACTATCCTAAACTATCCCATGGATTTGGTTTGACAGTTGTACATGTAGGCTATGTGTGACGTATGTGTGACGTCATTTTATCCAGACCTGCACATGGCTGTTTTCAAACCCTTTCCCACACTGCACAAATTTAGGGTGATCTTATTCAAAAGTTGTTGCAGACAACAAATGAATGCTTTTTTTAAACAAAACATTTGTGTACAATTACGATCTAAGAAAGAAAATATCAAGGCAAAAGGAAAAATACTTTTGTCTCGGATATTTTCCAAAACCATTCTGTTAGGAATGTCAAAATCAGGCCTTGTTTTGGACAAGGTTAACACAATTGGATTTTCAATGCTGTTGAAGAGATTGGCCTTGATGTTCAATCCCGGTTTGTAAGTTATATTCACTGTTGACGGTTTGAAAGTTTTATGTAGGCTACACCAAAGAAAGTAGACCTACCACCTTAATTAAGTAGCATAGAAATCCTGCCAACCTCTTTATAATGCCTATATAGGATGTTTCATAATCACAGCTTAGGCCTACATCTATGTCTAGGCCTATAAAACAGTAGCTTCACAGGCCAAAATATTTGAAAAGTAATTAAGCAAATGTCGAATTTCATGAAACTGTAGATTAGCCTAATTGCATAATCTTAAAATGTGCAGTTTAAGATGCGTCACTTATTCATGTTTCAGCCTTTTCATAAATAGCATAATCCTTCAGGAACTGAAATTGAAAGCCTTTTTTATAGTTGACATTTAGGTCTACAACTACGAAACACATAATATCTAGGCCTACTACTTTTAACATAGAAATCCTCGAAGGAAAAGAAGTAAATTGATAATTTCATCAGCATTTTTTACACTGTCATTCTGTCGGGTATTCCGAACCAGTTCTTAGCCTAGTGATAGCTTGTATATTTCCCGAACAAGACTAGTTTTGGAAGGGTTCAGTCTATCAGACTGATTAAAATATTTGCTGACAATCTGCGATCTCTTTTCTATAAAACATGTTAATGTATTAAGTCGTTTGTGGGCAATTGATACATATGACATTATGATTCCATTTTGGTGTACTTTGAGATGTGAATTGCCCGTTGGAAAGGTATTATTATTATTATTTTTTTCTGAAAATGATTTCCGACCGCACACTTCTTAGATTTAAGCCTAACTTCAATCTAAATATTAAATCCTTTCCGAAACAACAATATTTAAGCGTGTTCAAACTGAAGGGAGTTGCAGACGAAAAAATAAATGCTTAAACTGTAGGGATCTCAAGAATGTAACAGAGAACGTTGTTATCTTTTCCTGCAAGATTTCCTACAACCAACAAGTATTTCAATATCATACATGTCGTGGGATCGTCACAAAGTGTCATAGCTTAGAAATGTAACAAAATAAATAAATAAATAAAAAAAAATAAAAAATAACCGCAGAGTCTTTTGAGATATATTTTGTCTTTAAATGTTTTTTACTTGATTGGTTGATCACTTTGATGAACGACATTTGTCGCGTCGAAGAATACGGCGGCGATCACTGCGTTTTTGACACTCCAGATAGATTTTCAATGGACGAGCGTTAAAGGCAAAAAGAACAAAAAAATTGTACTGTCATGACAGTATATACTATAGTGGTATATGTTGTAATGTTATTATATTTATTCCAGAGTCATGGAGGCGGCACATTGTAGGCCTACGTCTTAAAAATGAACGTCATTGACGTCACGTTTCCAAGTGTTCAACAACGTTATCATAGGCTATCGTTTAATATCAATAAAATCGTTAATATTTGTCACATTGAACTAATTATTGTGTCATATGAAAGAAAAATTGTCGTTGCATGAAAATATGCAAAAAAGTGAAAATCGATTTTTTTGTCATTTAGGCAGGTTTTCTCACGAGGCACCTCATATCATTTCTGAAGGGATCTGGTGGCTTTTCAGAACTGTACGAGTATGTTCTACATGTTGTAGATTTTCAAATATATATTCTCGAAAATCGATAATTAAGGTTTACAGACTCTGAAAAATCACCTTTTTCTAGCCATAGGAAATGCATCAAATTTCACACAATTGTAAATACACTACACATAAGTTGATTCACCGTGCAGGATTTCAAGATTATGCTTCAAGAAGAAAATGATTTACAAATATTATTTTACTCTACATTCATATGCAAGGGAGATAATTCTAAACATTTTTGTAAAATATTTCCATAAGTATGCATTAACTCAAAATTCTAATCCGTACAAAATGCTTATGTTTGTATTTGGAATGGAAATATAACACAGTTTAGGAATTATTTACACTTTTCAAATTTCGCCTCTGGCTGTTTGGTGCTTTTGAGGGGTTGGATACCCTAAAGACAATGTTTCGGGCCTTTAAAATATATGTGGCATGCCAAGCGGTAGGGTAAGATAAAACGGGACTCGTGGGTTATGTCCTTATGATGATATTATTTCTAGATAGAGGGCGTAACAAAAAGAGAGGTAAAAGAATGTGTAAGAGACCAAGTGGGAAGGAAGATTTATACTAACAAGGTTGAGGATACCAGTCAATGGATTACAACACATCGTTAACTAAAAAACACATCGTGCATCTGCGGGCGTCATCCGTAGCAACAGAAATTGACGTTGATATCCCTCGTCAATTTCCGTTGCCACGAATGATGGCGGGAAATTGACGAGTGTATATCTCGTTCATTCCGTTGTCATGGATGACGCCCGAAGATACCCGAAGTGTTTGGTATCTAATGATAGGTTGTAATTCTTAAGCGAAGTATGTCCGTATTACGATAAGACTTGGGTAATGCACTTCCTGTATAATCGTTATAGATATTTCGACTTATTCTGTGACGTCCGTAAGTCCGAGCATTTTTAAAGTATCGTTAGATGCAATATCGCCTGTTTCCGTAAACAACGGAAATAATTGAGCGTGCTAAGATTTCCGGAGAATATTCTAATCATTTTTTGTGAAAAGATTTCTTGTATGAAGAGTAGGCAAAAAACAGCAAAGGTCAATAATTCAAAATTTGAGAGCAATGAAAACTACCTCCCTTGAAATCGTCTAAATCGCAGCAGACAGATTTCGTTCCATAACTTGTCACATAGCCCATTACCCAGGTCTTACCTTAAAGTATTACCCAACCTAGTGATTGAAAGACATTTATTCTCCAAAAATACAATAATGAATAAAAACGTTTGTAATAGACAATGTCTTTCAAGAGCAATATCTTGATCTTGATGCTTATGCGGTTCTTCAGCCACATTCTTGCCTCGCATACTTTTGTTTGAATTGTTTGTCTATAATATCTCTCATATTGTAACAATGATTAACAAATCGTCATAATTTTTTAAAGAAAACTTGGCTGCAGCTTATTTCAGACTGTAGTTACGAAAGTTCAAGGTGAAAACCAAGCGAAATGCTGTTTACATTGGTAAGAATCAACAAGCAGATTTTCACGGTAACTGCCTTTATCAAACGACTTAATATGATTAATTTGAAAACTGTTATTTTCACATGAAATGAATTCGTAATAAATGAGTCTATTGGGAAAAAGGGTGTGAGAAAATGAAAATGTCGGATAAATGTTAAAACAGACATAAATATAATGTTTCCGTGTCATAAAATCCTGGTTTATTCCTATTGAAATCGACCTAGAAATGTTTCGTTTTCAGAAAACTATTTTGTGATAAGGAAATCTCCGACTGTTCGATTTTCTATAGACATTTTGTCATTCGAACAGTACGTAAAGTAAGTGGTCCAAAGTCGGCGCATTCTACTCGGCCCGTCGGTCGATGCATAGTACATGTATGCTTCAATTAAAGATCAGATTGTTTAACATGAACAAATGGACTCTTTTTAATCTGTATCTAATCGCAGTCTGAGCATAATTCTAGCTGCTATCTTACAGTTGCTACATATTATAACGATACTATACGAGAACAAACTTGGTCTTGACCAGGCTCCAGTCTAGGCAGGATGATCTGGATTCGAATTAATCTCAAATGCCATAAGTGTCCTTTTCCAGATCCCAGCTCGTATATGATATAAGGAAAAATAGAAAAAATCATACATGTATACGGTCTGATTTATACTCGGAGTCACATGCCCTGACTAAGTATGATGTATGTAATTACTGATATGCATGTCCTTAGCTTGTAAAACATATTCAGGACATTGCCCTTTGCGCGTGGCTTACTATGTTTAACCTTTCCCAATCCAACACTTACTTTTGACGTCCGTAATTATAATTCTTAAAAAAGCATTGAAAATACTTTGGCACACGAAGAAAGTGATACTATTATTTTTTGTACATGTATTATCTTACAAATCACGTGAACGAATGATTAAAAACGAATCTGAATCTGTTCAATATGTAATGTATGGGCTGATAGTCAATACATAACGTACTTCTCCTAAGAAAAGATTAAATTACATGTTCATACCACTGTGGTAATAAATACATTATAGTAACTAAAAGGGATCACGTAAGTCTAGGTCAATTAGATTCAACGAGGCAGTGCATGAAATGTCATGCAACAAAGATTCCATATATAGCAGACACATTGACGCCGACTTACAAATAATATGCATTATTGTGGGAATAAACATAAAGGTTCGGCAAATTTATTTCTGACTATGCTAAGACAAAGCGTTAAAGCCTTAAAAGGAAAAGTCGTCAACGGATAGTGCTTCCAGGTCGTAGTCCCCTTAAAATATGATATCATTGTTTTTATCACGAAGTTTCTGTATCTAGAGAATAGCAATGTAGTTCTGCTTAATGGCATACCATAGTTTATAACTCGGACAACTACTCTTGCAATACTTGAAAAGTCATTAACAACTTATTTTGTGTATTGTCATTTTATCAATTCTCCAAACTTCTCTAGATATCGTCGCTTTTCAACAAAAACTCGTAACTACAGTTCGTGTGTAGTAACATATTGTTCCTTCCTGGATTTAAAGATTTTCCAAAAAGGTCAAGGTTAGGTACCACATAATGCATTAGCTTAGACGAAATCCTCGTGGTAAGTTCTGAGACGGATTTAAACACTGTGTACCAAGCCTTATTATGTACCATATACGCTGGATTCGTGGAAGAACAAGATTATTACGTCTCTTTTTATTTATTTTTTTAACATTATCATCATTTATATTATCATTTTACCCGCATACTGGTTGTTTGAGAAAACATTTAAACAATTAAAAGCCCTACCAGAATTCAGGGTGCCTGCCAATTTCAGTATTTACAACGGATGTTAGTTGTAGCCCTGTTATCGAACAGTCATTAAATCTAAATTAAACTAAAACGAAAATGTCCCCCAGTTTATTTCATAGAATCAGATTTCTCTGATTTTAATATCAGCGTGACGACCTTCATTGCTGTTGTCGTTATGGTATTACATGGCATACAAAAATAAATCCGAACCTAGAAAGTATTGCTGAATATTACATGATGAAGTCTTTTGATTTGCAAAATTGTTTGGAGAACTATTAATTACTGATCAAAATACATTTTACCACATAAAGTAATCAATACTTGCATATGTCTAAGACACGAACATTATTATTTCTCAAAACTGTGTCAAGGACTAAATTAAGAGTTATGTTTTTGATAGCGTTGAGACTTCGTAGTGCGGCATCGTCTCTAACTCTGAAACACGTTATTTTTACCGTGCTTGGTGTTAAAAGAAACAGTGGACACGAACACAGTGTTTTCAAATAACCTTTAGTGTTCGACCTACTTTTTGGACCAATGAATTTGCAGTATATTTTGAAATTTCACAACTATATTTCGCATAAACGGGCTGTTGGCTAGTTAATGTGACGTCTATACATAGCCACGCCCAGTCTCCAATGAATCGCTTGCGAACACTAAGTCAGAGTATGTATACTTATATTCTACGCGATATAAACATTCAATGCGCCGCGCGCTTGGAATAGACTTCAATGTATTTAGGTTTTCGCGAAGTAAGTGGCTTAAATCGAACACAAAGAGCTGGAACTATAATGACGTCATTTCCTCTGTAGTAGCCGGATCACATTTACGCTCATGTCCGCTTAGGTACTTTAGTACCTACATCGCAGGTGTTGACCAATCAGTGGCAGTGTCAAAATAGATTTGATTGGATGACGCAACATGCGGGGTGAACTGACAGATAGACCGACAAGCTATCAGTCAGGATAGTGCTAAACGAAGTCGATCTAGGACTTCTATAATCGTAGCCATGTGGACAAACGTCTCATAAATCCTCTATCCACTAAAAATTCTCTTGATTTTATAACAATTTGGGATTCGGCCTGAATCAATATATCACATTTAGCTGGGGTATAGAAAAAATACCCTTATGACACATGGGACCAACTTAGGATCTGATCAGCCTGCGCATAAGTGACGTCTTATTAACCTTTTCCCAACACCTGGTTTTGACGTCTCTAATACAAAATGCTTGGGAAAACATTGAAACAAAAGAAGAAACTGCTGATAACCAGCAGCTTCTTCTTTTGTCCCAATATTTTCAGGGCCATATTATACACAAATTCTATCTTTAATACCACCCATTTTGTCACTTGTGTCAGTTTTTGAAATGGGTCACCCTAAAATTGTGTCGTTTGGGAAATGGTTAACACCACATTGTTCTCGTATAGGTAATGTATTGCCTGTAGCAACTCGCTGAAGAGCAGCATACACCCTGATCGGACTGTACTGCGGGACAAACTGATCAGGCTCTACTGTCGTCTCAGACACCACATGGGTCCTTTTTTCTATCCCCCAGCTCATTTGTATGTTGTCTTTTACTGATAACCCCCATGGTACAAATGAAACTTGATGGAGTGTGGCAAGATCAACCTGATAGCGGGCCGCGGAACGCTCCAATATGCAAATGAGAGCGATCTCTCTAATGGACATAATATCTATGTAGGGTCGCTATAGTTATAAGAAACATTTTGCTTGCTTGGAAAGTGATAATTCATGCTTATTTGGGTTACCCCATTTAAAGAAGTCCATCTCTTATGAGAATCACACGACGTTAGATTTTTTTAAACATTCGTTACCTATCTGAATATACAATTTCACAAAGTTCTTCCGCAGGGAATGTAATAAACACACTATAAACTCACTTGCGATTCAATATAATATTTCGGCGAATTGTCTTTATCAAGATAAATGGAAACACTTTTTCACTACATAATTTTACATAATTTTACGTCGTAAACATTCGGCGGTGGAACGTCGCCCGAGCAATTCCGACGTCGCTTGAATTTCATTGAGGGTGGAATACCTTAAACATTATTATCCGTGGCCAACAGAGCATCGATCGGACAACAAACAGGTTCTGAGTTAACCCTTTCCCAAACAACAAAATTTTAGGGTAATCCTCTTTAAAAACTGCCACAAATGACAAAATGGATGTTATTAAAGACAGGATTTGTGCAAAATATGGCACAGAAAATATTGAGACAAAAGGAGAAACTGCTGGTTATCAGCAGTTTCTTCTTTTGTTTCAATGTTTTCCCAAGCCCTTTCTATAAGGGGCGTCAAAACCAGGTCTTGTTTGGGAAAGGGTTAATCCACAGTAGCCGGGTGTAATTTCAGTTTTTTCAATAACCCACATTATTTGGAACAAGTTCTGGTATAGTTAGATCTATAACTTTTATAAGTGTGATGAATAAATGTCAACACTAATGTTACAAGAAAGTATAAGTATGAACTACATAATACACGTTTCATAAAAACTTCAAACCAGTTTGTTTACATTTGTATTTTCCGTTTTGTCGAAAATAACGACCGATAATATTGAAACATGAACGATGAAAAGCCTACAAGTGAATTTAATCAACAAACTAAAATACATGTAGAACCAGTTATCACAGCAATTGGGCTTTAGACAGAATGCAATGTCGTCTTGACAGACGACGTATTCATCTGTTGCTGCGATTGGACAACCAATCTTTCCTTGTTCAAATTTGGATATTTGAAAAAATAATGCTCTTCAATTGTCAATGAAGCGCCCAATGGCATCTGTTGTTGAACAATTTATATACAGGGGACATACTTGGATAACGAAAACAATTAGTCTTAACCCATTGCCACACAGTGACGCCTTTTGACTCCTCACAAGATAAAGGCTTTAGAAAACATTGTGGAAAATGAAGAAATTGCTTGTGACAAGCAATTTCTTTATTTCCCACAAAGTTTTCTATACAAAATGACAAAAAATGTAAAATTTTATTCACATGAATTTGTCGTCTGCACCATCTTTGAATTTGGACTAGTTTGAAAATTTGCCGTTTGGAAAAGGGTTAAATAATGTGAAGGGCATGATTGAGATGAGACTTCTTCTCGCTTTTTTCCAATTTTTCTTATCTTTTTAGGAAATGTACGACAGTGACAGCAAATTATTCAAATTATTTGTTTGAGTCGTATCTAATTCATGACGCGAGACAACTTTAGTAGAACACACGCGTCCGTGCTTCCCGGAGGTCTGTTACAAGTAAAGAGCTGATAAGCCCCGTTTAAAGTATACATGACGTATATTACAACAACGGTCTGACTGAACGTGACACAAACTGTTCGCTGTTGGCCTTAACACTTCCCCCGACAAAACGCTACATGAGTCAATCAAGAATTAATTTGATCCACAGAGAGAAGGAAAGTCGTTACCAAGATTTTTTAAGATTTTTTTTCTTTACTAGGTAAGTTTTTTGGAAAAAATACTGACAATACGTAAATGATACACTTGTCTGTATTGGGTGTTGGCATTTTTTCTTTTCTTATTAATAGACTAGATCTGATCTAAATTGACCAAGACTTATCGGATTTTTATTTATTCATTTTAAGATACCCATATTCAGTGAATCCTGTCATTGAAATCGAACTGATCCAAGCGACTGAAGTGGTTTTCCGTTTAAATGATCGAAAGTTTCCATTGCCATCTTAGCCACACCCGCTATACTTCAGTACACAGTAAAGGATGAGACTCGCATGAACCACGACAAGACCGCGAAGACACCGCGACGTATCCAGAATACATACATTAATTGTTGGTCATGTCGTCTGATTGTCTAGGAAGTCTCATAGTATGTCGCTTCTACTTAAACGGATATATGATGGTTAAAGGTTTAACTTAAAATGTATGAGTCAAGAAAAATCTACTCCCTAACCTACGAATTTCTGGTTTATCTTAGTAAATCGAACTAAGACATAAGAGTTAAAACATACTCTTGAGTTTGATTTGTGTTTTTATAAATGATCGAGTGTTTCCATTACCGTCTTATCCACACCCGGTATATTTCTGTACACAGTAAAGGATGAGACTCGCATGAACCACGACAAGACCGCGAAGACACCGCGACGTATCCCAGATACATACATTAATTGTTGCTCATGTCGTCTGAATGTCTAGGAAGTCTTATAGTCTGTCGCTCCTTCTTAAATGGGTATGTTTAACTTACAATGTGTGTGAGTCAAGAAAAGCCTACGCCATAACATACAAATTTTAGCCGCACCCGCCATATTTCCATGCTCAGTAAAGGATGAGACTCGCATGAACCACGACAAGACCGCGACGTATCCAGGATACATACATTAATTGTTGGTCATGTCGTCTGAATGTCTAGGAAGTCTTATAGTCTGTCGCTCCTACTTAAATGGACATGTGATTGTTAACCCATTACCAAACAGTGACTCCTTTTGGCTCCTTACAAGATAATGGTTTAGGAAAAGGATGTGGAAAATGAAGAAATTGCTTGTGACAAGCAATTTCTTCATTTACCACAATGTTTTCTACACAAAAAGACCACAAAAATTTGTCGTCTGCAAAATCTGTGAATTCGGACAAGTCTAAAATTTTGCTGTTTGGTATTCGGTTTAACTTACATTGTATGAGTCAAAAAATCTACCTTATAACATACGAATTTCTGGTCTATTTCTGTACAAAAATATAGTAATGTGATTCAAAACATTTAGGATGTTGCATGTATCAAAATGAAAAAAGGGAAATATACAAGTCTTATTTGCTTAAAAATATACTTTACCGAAAAAAATGGAAAAAAATAGAATACGAAATTTTAAATAATGAGCTATAAAATGTAAATTTATATTTAATGTGAAAAAGTAATCATAAAGATTTGGGTTTGACGTGTTTGTTGAGGCATGTTACTGCAATTTTATGAAATAAGGATCTATTTTTTTGTTCACACTTATCTTAGTATAAATTCCAGACTCGTTAAATATGAGATCCAAATATATAAGATCATTTTGTCTAAAGAGTTTTTCTTGAAGCAAGTTGTCCAAATGCCGAAGAAATGTGTTTTCCCTTGTTCCATTTTGGCCTGAGCGAAGTGTAGCAGACAAAAGAGATGGCTTGTCCGAAATATGAAATCTATTTCCGCTTTTGACTATAATGATCATGGTATTTTCTCAAAACAAGTTTATATAAATTATGCACTGTATTATTCCCATTGATAAGAATATACTTGAAATTAACATTGATACAAGTATCAATTCGAGTGTTAGATGTCCATATCGTCCCTTTGCAACGAAAAACTCGTAACTACAGCTTTAAACAAGCTGTAGTTACGAGTTTTTGTTGAAAAACAGTCACATGGTTACACCATAAGATACCTACAACAACAATGTCTATGTTGTGTCTATTTCAGGACAATGTCGTACTTACATCATAAACTATCTGCCATTGTATTTGATACTTCGAAATGCAACCCCTTAGCTGTTCATTTAGAATAAAGGGAAACACTGAAAAGACAGGAAAACAGAAAAATATACAAAACACTTTTAAAAGTAATTCCAGCCCCCATACAAAATGAAGCACTTGTTCGTAGGTATTTTAATGACTAAATATTCATCAATGAAACATTAATTTACAAGTACACAGTCCGTCCTTTTATCCCACCAGGCAATACAGTCCGGGAAAATAGTTAGGAACAATGAAACATTTAACGTATAGCACAAACACTGGTCGGAGTCAAACAGCAGAGGAGCGTTCTTTAGAGCGAGATTTCTTGAGATATCTTGAGATTTCTTTAATAAAAAATGTTATAGGATAACACGTTCTTTAGAGCAAGACTTTTGAGACGCTCAATGGGAGGCGCCATTGCCCTTCACTTCGTGCGGAACCCTCGGTAACTCTGTAGAAACAACATAAGAGAGAATTGATCGAGTTGTTCCGAGTGTTCCACGGTACCATGGTAATGCTCCATGCTTTATACAAATGACGTCATCATGACGTCATTTGCGTGAAGTATACATGTATATGTAGAGCATTTGAAACACATGGGCCAGAATCTAGTTCCTAAAAACGCTTTAACATTTTAAAAAATCTTAAAAATCTCGCTAAAAAACGCACATCTGTATTGGGACACCAACTTTTCACCAGGCCTGTACATTATACGACTAGTCACCCACCCGGCGTGCTTGAGAGAGACGAACTGATAAGCATTGCAAACCGTTTATTTGATCTATAGATAATCAAAGTAGATAAGGTAATCATCATTTCCTTACCAACCCTTTCCTGGTGTTTGGAAATAAGGAACATAGAAAATAGTTTACATGTTTTATCAAATATCAAGAAGTCTTTGACCCAAGAGGATTACCCAATACAGCATATAAAACAAAACAATATGACGGACATTTTGGACGTAATTACATAAATAAGTGTACAAATTACATATAGAAGGGAAATTCAAGGAGTTAGACATTGTCAAAACTGTAACCACCTTTGTTAGATTTGCCATGTACGAAAACGAAAGTGACAAGTATAACTGTGGATGAATGAATAGGATTCATTTTTGATTTGGCGATACCATTGAAGAAAGAAAATACATTATTCGTAGTTTAAAAATGCTTATGAATAGAGACAGAAGGAAACATTGGTGTATAAATTATCATGCCAAAAGGATTACCAGTATTTTACATACGGATATTACGATGAAGGAACAGTTCAGGACCGGGGACAATTGCTTAGACTGTATTAACCAGCAATACCTGCCTAAAAGGAAGCTGACTGGACTATTCAGTATCCAGTACAAGTATAAGATATTGCTCATTTGTGAGCCAAGTAGTCTCTATGTATTATGTATGTATGTATGTAGATGGAAACTGTATAGTAGATTCTACGCGAAATAAACATTCAAATGCATCGAATGTTTATATCGCGTAGAACTTAATTTACAGACTCTATCTGACTTAGTGTTCGCTTGAGGCTCTTTGGAGACGGGGGCGTGGCTATGTATAGACGTCACATAAACTAACCGGTAGTCTAGTTTATGCGAAATATAGGGGCAAAATTTTAAAATATACTACAATTCCATTGGTGCAAAAATAGGTTGAACACTAAATTGTATTGGTTAGTATTTCTGGGGACTGTATTCAGCTTCATAATTAGACCACTTTTTGTCACCAAAGTCGTTGTTGTTATTATTGTTCTCGGAACATGGAAGCCATAATGATTATAAACAGTATGATATTCGTAAGATGACATCACGAAGGATAACAAAGGTCAACGTGCTAAATATAAATAAAATAAATAAAACTATAAATAATGGCTCGCGAACTAGAAGGAAGTATATGATTGTATTTAGCGAGTTTTATTGAAAAACGAACAATACTAAAACTCCGTTTAAAATTCTTTAAACATTTTGTCAACATGTTTAAGTCGAGATCCTATCTTTTTAAATGGAGTAAATTTCTGATGTACACGATAACCGGTCTGCTCGATTATCCTAATCGTTGATAAGTATCTACAAATATTGATAATTGATAATTTGTATACAGGATAAAACCCTTTCCAAAACTCAAAAAATAGACTTTTCCTGATTCAAAGCTGCTGCAGACGATAAAATGTACGAAAGTGATTTTTGGGCAAAATAAGAAAATGTTCCTGGCGACTGGTGATAATTTCCGTCTAGAATATGGTTCTTTCACTTCTCAACATGATAGGACGCTGTCTGATCAGGGACCATGTTGTGCTCAAGTAGTTTCTTCATGGTCCATGGCAACTAATGGAGAGCATCGCGGAACATAATCGGACAGTACTCATATGCAAACAGATCAAGATCCATATTCGTCTAAAATGCAATAAGGGTACTTTTTCAAGGTCTTGGCCTAAGGTAGTCCACCCCTAATGAGATTCGCGCGACACCGGAATTATTCGAGCGTGGTCGTAACTTTCCACCACCGAATGTTTACGACCGCGTCCGAATAGCTTCGGATACGTAACGACGCCGCTCGAAAAAAAATCTGATGTTTTATTAATCTTAAAATGGCCATATTATGGGTATTCTACCTTAAAATGATTTTATATTAGCTTGACTTTTGGTTTCATTCTTTCCTTTTACATTATCATGGGCATTTAGAGAGTTTTAACGTTGAAGTTTTTTATCAGTTTCATCAATGTAATCTTACTTGAAAAGTTCGAGGGTGCGTTATCCTAACTGAAGCTTAATCTGAACATTTGATCATGAAATATAACATATGCGATAAACGTACGACAAAACTATAAAAATAGATAAAAATCGAAAAAATCAAAAGTGCGACCCTTCTATCTTTCAGAGATTTCAATAGCACGCGACTTGCGGTACATCAAATAAAATCTTGATATACGACCCGATATGATTTAGTTGTTATTAATGTTGTTTTGTTCTTGAAGATTTCTTTTGTTAAGAACAAGACACTGTTTCTTTTGCTGCTAATAATTCTGAATCATAATTCTAAATTTACGCTTTGTTAGAATATTCGAAAAATAACATCACTGATGACTATGTTGGTGATTCAATTAAAGTCTTGATATACGTACTGTTATGTTTCTGATAACATCGTATCACACATCCTTTCACTGACAATAATTATGATAGATCTTTAGAATAGGACATAAGTGGAGAATGCCATGTCTTCAAATTCCTGATTTTAATTTGGAAGGGTAGAAACACTATGACATTCTTAATTTGTCCATCATGTTTCATGCTATCTCTTGAGATTCCGATCGCTTTTGGAAAGCAACAAATGACATGGTCAGTGTGCCTGTGCATACATGAAGTACGAGCCTATTCTCTATACTGCCTGCTCGTTTTATTAATACAACAAAAATTGTTAAAATAAATTTGCAAATAAGTGTAAATAGTAACAAAGATGCTTAAATCATACTAAAAAAGTAAGGTCAGTTAGCACAAACGTGCATGTTGAGCTTATTCTAAACTACGTCTCCGTTTTAATTCACCAAACATAATCATAAACATAAATACAAGTGGTAAAGGGGTTAAAAGTTAACGGACAGACTGTATCATATTTATCGATGTTTTACGACCAATTTGGGGATCATATCTGCATCATGATCTATTCTTGTAGATCAAACGTAAGAGATTAGGATTTCACAAATCTTTTAATATTTCAATTGTGTTCGCAAAAACGATTCACAAAATCGTAAAATATGGCAAAATGGGTGTAATTTTCTTTCAAAATACGGCAAATGATGTGAAGAAAAGTACCCCGTTTTAGCCGTAGTTTATCCGGGATCAAAGATTAAGCTACAATATGCAATAATTAGGAAACGATAAAACGTGAACCTGGCATACGACTGACGGCACGTCGATAGTAAGGCTGATTTTTGTCTCTAACGTTTAACCCTTTCCCAAACAAGACCTAGTTTTGACGTCCCCGATAGAAACGGCTTGGGAAAACATTGACACAAAAGAAAAAATGCTGATAACCAGCAGTTTCTCCTTTTGTCTCAATATTTTCTGTGCCATAACTATTTTACACAAATTTTATATTTAATTACACCCATTTTGTCTTTTGTGTCAGTTTTTGAAGTGAATCACCCTAAAATTTTGCCATTTGGGAAAGGGTTAACCCTTTTACAAACAACATGAATGTAAATGTTCACTTTCAGAGGTATTGCGAACGAAAATACCGAATGAAACATTGAATTTATTTGTAAAACACGCCATAGAAATATATACCTTGCTTTGTTCCCCCTTTTTCTTAAGCTTTTTCTAACAGCGACGTCAAAATCTGGACTTGTTTTTTGAAGGGGCTAATTTCCATACTTGTCAAATACAGAAATGGTATGGAGGCTTTATTTACTATATATATAATGTCATCCATATGCTCTGCTCCATTACTTCTTGATTTGTGAGACACTTTTTTATCTTCCAACCCCAACTATTATTACTGGACGCCAAACAAAGACATGTGCCAAGTTACCATTTTTAATTTGCTAGTAGCTTATCAACCGATTGTTTCAATGCTTAAACTGGAGACTGCCTTCTCCGAGGTCGGGAAAGCTTGACATCATGTTTCCAAAATGACCAACCTTACCAATACGGGAATAGTATCATAAGACCAGCAAATCTGGTAAATAGAAGATAGCAAATAATAATGAAAAGAGGCTCTGTATTAAAAGGTCAAGGACTGCACTTGCTTCCGTTAACACACTCCCATAATGACATAGTTAAGAGGAATTTGTTGAATCGCTTAATAAAAGAATAAAATACAAGAGAGCAAGTGTATTCCTCAAGTATTTGAAGTGTGCCCATAAAGTCTCTGATGTAAGATGAATAGGTTCTAAGAGAGGGGGCGTTCTTTAAAAATATTTAATCCTATAGGTGTTGATGTCGTAATAAAGAAGGTTTGACTAATTAAGAGAAAAGGAATAGAAGATCTAGTTCACAATGAATGCTATCTAAGACATTGCGGACTGGTAAATCCATTTTCCAGAGTATTAGCCCTTTACCAAACGGCCAACTTTTAGACTCCTCCAAATTCAAAGATAATATGTGTAATGTATACAGATTTCGAGTATTACGTAAATGTAAAAACTCTTCGATCAAAGACGCCAAAATGGTTTAACCCCATTTCGTCTACTCCCAATTCGTCTACTCCCAATTCGTTTACTATTTTTGACATAAGTGCCATTTCGTCTACTCTTCTATACTTTGTACATGTATATCAATATGATATTATACGATTTTTATTCAAATGTTTGCAATTTCATTTGATTTGTGTTCATATATTGAATTAATTTCTATTCTTAGAACAAAATGAATGTCTTTGTTGTTTTGTGTTGTTTTTATAAAAGAAAAACATTGAGCTTTTTAGGAAAAAATGAAACGAAAACATAGTCACAAGCGAAAGCTCTTGCATGCGATGCGTAGGGTATGGGTGTAACGACACAAGTCATGGAAATACATGTAGGAGTGCTATGGAACGATATTTTGCTATAAAAGATAAAAAGTTGTCTGTTTTCTGTTATATGTGCTGCTTGGTAATGATAATTCCATTCAAGAAAGGAAGACCACCTTGTGCAATTGCTTTGTGTATAGACCACATTAAATTTTGTCAATAGATGGCTCCAATTTTAAAGTATTCTTTATGTTGAAGGCAAGAATGTGTCTTTTTCAAATATGATCCAATAGCAACTAGGTGATATAAATAAATCTGTATTCAAAAATACTGACTTGATAACTTGAATTAGAAATAATTGCTTATTTTGTACAGTCTGCTATGTTAAACTATAATAATTCTCTGAATATAAACACGGTGGATAATCACGTGATACAACAATTTCAGAAAATCTTCAATAACTTTGTTTATATGAGACCGATTCGAATTCGGTTTAAAGCAGAGAAAGTGGAAAGACGTCACGCATTAGACGGGCGTGATGGATTTTAAAAAAATAACTGATAAAAAAGTTATTGAAGATCAACCAAAATTTTGGTTGATCTTTAATAACATTTTTTATCAATTGATATTTCAAAAATCTACCACGCCAAGTTTATTCCTGGTATTTTTCCACCTCTGTTTCAAACCGAATTCAAACTGGTCAAGTAATAACAAAAATATCTACGATTTCCTGAAATTCTGAGTCATGTGATTAACCACCGTGATAAAGTAAGCGCGACGATACCAGAAAAAGATTCAGAAGATCAACGTCATTTTTCCAAATAACAAATTCTAAGGTCGTTGTACATTCCGTTACATTTTGACTATAAAGATAAGATGGAAACATGGCGATACGAATGGAAATTGAGAACAGATCAGATTCTTTCATGCTTTGCCTTACCAAAATATCTTCTCAATCTATGAAGCAATCTACATCTCTAGTTTTATCATGAAAGGGTTAAAAACCTACTTTACCCTTTTCAAAAACATTCCCAATTTTGACAGACCTATTGGAGAACTTAGATTTCACAGCGAAAAAGCGGAGGTTCCATAAGCAAGTATTTTTCTTATTACCCACTGTACTAATTTATACACATACTCTCAGCTTTGTAACAATTGTTTCATCTTCTGCGACAGCTTTAAATTTGGTTAAACTCTGAAAATTAACCACGTGGGAAAGGGATAAAAGTGTTGAAGTACTTAAAATTAATAATTACATTGATGCTATCGTTCCATGTAGACCAGAAAAAGTACCCAATCAAAGAATTGTACCTCTTAGGCTAGGCATGCGATGAGTCGATTTCATAAACGACTTAGAGCATAAACGAAAGAAATTTAATTTGTTTTCGGGTGTTTGTGGGTCCCAAAACAGGTGCATTGGGCTATTCCGCTTTTCGCGGGCTACAATCGGACTTGATATCTAGTAGAGATAGGCAACCATCAAGAGTTACTGGCTTTAATATCACTGAACGACCGGCTCCATGGAATTATAAACGACGAGTCATTCGAAAACGCGAACTTTAGTCAATATTAAAGCTATGTACAACTGATTTCTCTTAACCAATTCCCACACAATGACTCTTTTTTGACTCCCAACAAGATTTATGGCTTTGGAAAACATCGTAGATAATGAAATAATTGCTTGTAACAAGAGGTATTTCTTCCCTTTCATCAATATTTTCTACCCAAAAGACCACACAAAAATAATTTTCATTCTCTTGAAATTGTAGTCTGAAACATCTTTGACTTTGGACAGTCTTAACTTTTTTCTGATTGGTAATGGATTAAAGCAGGCAGTATTTAATAAATGCAGTCTGTGCGTATGTGTAGGCTCATCTTGCTCTATGCTCCCTACTAAACAGGCCGAACTTTTTCGGGATCCAGCATGGCATGGGTTAATACCATCAGTTCTATCTCAAGCAAGGAAATAAACCATATTAAAAAAGAAATAACATTATAAATTGTGATGTATCTATCTTTAGCAAAACATTATCTCTTCTTATGCTGTATCTACGAAAATCAAAATGGGAATAACCAATAAGAAAATGTGGATCATAGAGTTTTGCATGTTTCTGAAAATCACCACTGTATCGTGAACACCCATTGTATTTCACGTCAGTATAAATATCATATTATTCAGACGATTAGTAAAATTGCATATTGGCCTGCGTCATTTCGGGAAGAAATTTAGAGTGCTTTCTTTATAATATATATAGTCATGTTTCCTGGCCTGGCCACTTGCTGTTTCAAATCTAAGAAAATACATTAGAATGGAGGAAGATATCGGTATTTTAGATCAACAAATCAAAACAAAGATGACCAAAAGAGGAGCTGCTAAGATGTGTTTTGACACTTTAAAAATTAGCAAATCGTCGTTGTAAATATCGTATCTCGTTTTTGGAAAATTTTAAAAGGGAAGGAAAAAAGTGTAATAACTTTTCCCAAACTGAAATGTTTTACTTGAAATTTGGACAGATTGTTCACATATGAGTCGGTATTAATACTGATCAATAAAAATATCTCAAAACCTGCAAAAATTGTCTTAAACTCGGCACACAAGTTAGTACTTTGAAAATCGAAAGAATCGACATACGAGGTTTTGTATTTACACCGACGATATGCAAGAACAAGACAAAGTTTTGTCAGTCATATTAAGCCGACACGAAAAAGTTATCTAAACGACATGGAATTTTTATCGTCAACTGTTTTAGGCATACCATGTTTCCAATGGACAAAGGGGCTTCACGTCAGCTTGCTACAGACGCGGTTATAATGTTGTTTTTGTCATTATACAGTAGTAGTTCTACCAATAATTTCCAAAATATTATGTCGACCATAAGCTGACACAAAGACTTATCATAACGGAATGTAGCTTCTTTTCATTGTCAATATTAATGAAGTAATACAGAGCTAGCTATCTTCGTTTTCATCTTTATTATTGAAAATCCTACGTTTATTGAAAAATTCATACCCTAACAATAGATACGTCTTTCAAAGATCTGACACAGTGTAATAAAATCATGTAGATTTTCAATAATTTGTCAAGCGAAATCTTATCACAGGGCTTATCGGGGCATCTTAGCCAAATTGGAAACAGTAGACGTTGAATAATGAAATAACGATTGAGCTAGGATCTGGAAAAAAGGCCCTTATGGCATTTAGAATTACTATGTGTATAGACCAATCATGTATTTGTTCAATCTTATGAGGATCCATGCTGCGCTTTTATAATAGCTACAGGTCACAAAAAGCCACATATTAGAGAAAAACATGGATCTTGATCAGACTGCGTGTATACGCAGGCTGATCTGGATCCATGTTGTTCTCAAATGCCATTGAGGCCCTTTTCCGCTCCCCAGTTCAAAATTGTCTTTATTACTTTACATATAGATAGACTCCTCAAGTGAAATGTGAAACCCATAATTGCGTGTAAATAATGCAGCGTGAACTTTTCTGTTGTTTTTGATAGAAGCTGATTATTTTTGTACAAAGATGACGTATTGTCGACAAACTGACGCTGGAATTATGGGATGTATTATAATATTTAAAAGTGTTTCAGAATGCTCATCCGCATCACATCCAAAAATATTTTTCACTGGTAACCTTTTTGGACAGGTTTCGGCAGTGATTAGTGGGGTTTAAATAATGTGTGGCCGGTTCTGTAGACCCCACTTAGTATATTCATTGTTGTTATTTTTGGAATAAGAATATTACTTAATTAAAGGACGCATCTAGCACTTTTATTCATGGGAACAATTGAGCGTCGAAAATTCTCGGGGATGTTCAAATGCTTCTTTATAGAATAGAAAGCATCATTCAAATTATTGGTTTCCTCTAGCATCTAAATAGGTGCATTAAAGAGACATTGAATACATGTACTATTAAATAAGCTTGAATAAAAACAATGGTATGTAATTATATTCTAATTCTCCTCATTCTAAAAGAAAAAAACACAAAAATATTGCTGATAGCAAAAAAGTGGGCATCGTTTTCTGAAAATCAGAAAGAACCGTTAAGTAGCAAGGTGTTAATATCTGTTATATCTATATTATCGTGTAAATACTCCAACATCAGAGCTCATCATAAGGTGTTTTAAGAGGCAGGCTATCTACTCTACTTGCCCTTTTTCGAGTGTTTTCGATTACTTCAAAGAATTCATAATACAATATAATTATAATTCTTTCATGTTGCTATCTAGCAATCACCTTACTATCAGATCCAATCTTGTTCAAATTGCAAGTCGCACGCTGGCTTTACGAAATTCGCGACAGGTGAAGATAGACTTCGATCTGTAGGCCACTTAACAGTCCTCAACATATTTCGTATATTTGGCAATACGTCTCTATAAATATACCGCCCTTGTGAATATTCGATGGTGCTAGTCAACAACAGAAATCGCTTCCGGGTCCTAGTCCCCAAAATGAGTTCCGGTTGACACTTTCTTTATTTTAATGATCACGATGGATAATCACGTGATACAATATTTTTAGAAATTCTTCAATAATCTTGTAAATACCGGACCGATTTGAATCCGGTTTGAAGCAGAGAAGACGGAAAATGCCAGGAATAAGCTGAACGTGTTGAATTTTTAAAAAAAAATCAACTGATAAAAAAGTTATTGAAGATAAACCAAAATTTTGGTTTATCTTAAATAACTTTTTTATCAGTTGATTTTTCAAAAATCAACCACGTCCATCTAATGCGTGACGTCTGTCCACATTCTCTGCTTCAAATCGAATTCAAATCGGTCTAGTATTTACAAGATTATTGAAGAATTTCTAAAAATATTGTATCACGTAATTATCCACCGTGATGACGTTTCTGTATGCAGAGAAGAAGCGAGAGCTTGAAATATGGTTCTGCTAAATGACACGCCATTGGGGAACATTATGAAGGTGTAAAAGTGAGCTTCCGGTGAATGTACGTGACCTTTGTCAAATATTAGGCCTAAACCGTCCAGTCGCCATTGTCGCGTAGTTGCGATTACATGAAACTGGCCGAACATCTAAGAACATCTAGGGCTCCCTTTTCTTGGTATTGAATTCGATAGCCTAAGGACGGTCCTTGTCACTGCTTAAGTCATATGCTAGTAGTCCAAGGCAGTTTTAGATGAACTGTGCATTGCCAAAGTTATTCGGTTTTTAATCAAAATGATACAGGCGTGACACCGGATAGTGGCTTTTCGTAACGAATGTTACACGACGTCGCACGATAAAACCGATGTCGTGTGAACCTTATTAGGGAAAGACTACCTTAAAAGTTATACTTTTGTGTGTGATATTTTATCATGTAAATAAATGTAGGTCAATCAACGTTAGATAACTGTGAAAGCAACTTTGAAAAGGCCATATATGTTATACTTATTGTCCATAAAAGCAAGCTTTTATACTAAGTCTGGTTTTATTTTAAAAGAGGAAATAATAAAATTAAGTTATTTGCCACTAACCGTATTTTATTTCAATTCGTTGTCGTAAAGAATACGATTTTTAAGGAAAATAGAATGTAAGAACGATCCGATCTTTATCTTTATTATAAAATAGATAGGAGATTTGAATCAACCCTTTCTCAATCAGGCCCTCGTTCAACCCATTACCACACAATGGCTCTTTTTTTACTCCTACAAGATCATGGCTTTGGAAAACATTGTGGAAAATGAAGAAATTGCTTGTGACAAGCAATTTCTTCATTTACAACAATGTTTTCTATCCCAAAATACACAAAATCTTTAAATTTCATTTACTTGAAACCGTCGTCTGGATCATCTTTGAATTTGAACTAGCCGTTTGGTAATGATTTAATGTGTTTTACCTAAAATTCTTACGAAGATTTGGGTGGAATAAAAAAAATGCTGCTAAGCCAGCATGCTATTCTCTCCTGCCAATACTTTCCGTACTATGATATACATAATGCATTGGATATTTAATATTCGGTATTTTATCATGCAACTCCATTCCATTTAGAATTGTCGGAATTATTTTTAATAATAAATGGATAATAGCAAAAATTACGGCATTTTGTGTGCCAATCGCCCCTATCTTCACTTAGTCAGTTTATACTGGAAGTTTTTATGGGTAATATTAATGATATTACAATTTTTGCATCTAACGGTTTATCTGCCAACATTAAAGGAAAAGATCTAATTTTATTGATAAAGAATTTTTATGAGCAAGGTATCTTATTTTTATAAGAGACATTATTAGAAGTATTTTTGTGACTTAAATTAAGATCCTAATAAAAGATTACATCTTATAAGTGTAAAAGCGTGCTTTTCCCAAGTTTGCACCTTTTTCTGCTTGTAAGACATTTTTTTTTTTTCAAAAAAGGAGGTTTATCGTTGTTGTTTCTTTTCCAATTTTTTTTCCTTTACATTTTTCTCTAAATAATACATGGTTTTGAACTTACATTGGTTTACAAAATATTGCTTTTTTATATACATGTATATATTATTTCGTTTAAAATATCAAATATATTTATCCCCTTTTCTACTATATTTATCATTATTGCTTGGGTAAAAAGCTTTTACGTTTCTTTTGTTCATTAGTAACAACTTCAAATTTGGATCACACTAAAAACTTTGTGCGTTTTGGAAAAAGATCAAATAAAATGTGTCAAGAGAATTGATATGTTTTTGAATTCAAAAATGGCTTGAACATTGAATATCGTGAGAAAGAAAGCAAATTGAATAGAATTTGGATATCAAAATAATATATTCTAGGACAATTCTTATTACATTCAATATATTGACAAGATCTTCACGATTCTAATAAGCTTGTGATGAAATTAAACGAAAAAATGCATAATCCCGAGAATTTAAAACAAAATTCCTTAATGGGGTTTATAAATTCTTTAAAATTCAACCATCCAAAATTATATGTTCTAGGCCGGTTGAAAATGGAATAGGCTCCGGACAGCGAAATGAATCTCCGTCGCGATATGACCATAGCAGTTTAAAACGGCGTAAAACCTCAATAAACAAACAAACGAAATGAATATAATGACAAGAGAAATACCCAAAGATTTCTACGAAAAATAACGGTAGACGTATGTCAGAATTTTCAACTTTTTGTACGTATGCTTCATGATTTTCTAAATAGTAGGCTAACTATAACCATCAGTGACAGCAAGACGGGGTATTCTGTTGGAAAAAGGTATCATTTCTTTTATCAAATAATCTATTAACCAAAGTTTAAAAAGAGGTTTAGGAAAAAAGCTTCGATTTTCTTCATTGCCCTTTTTGAACTAGGAATTTCATTGCAAAACAAGTATATTTTTTTTTCAAACCTGATACAGTATAAAGAATTCGAGGACTATGATACGTTCAAGATATTCTTTACAAAATATGACTGCATTCTTTACAAAAATTGACTATCAAATTAGGCCAAACAATTACAACAACGGATATTACCAATGTGAAAGCCGAGTGCATTCTCCGGTAAAATTCAAAACTGTTACCTAGGTAACATTACCGGTGTAAGGGAACTAATTCATATACGACTGTTACTAAATACATGTACGTTATTTACGTATTGCTGCTTTTCTTCAAAAACTTTTTTGTTGTTGGTGTTGTTGTTTTGTTGTTTGTTTTTTTTATATTCTTTTTCATCCAGACAGTTGCAATTTGAAACCTATCGAATGAAACAAAATGGATTTATGTACGTAAAGATAACATTTCTGTTCAATAAAATATAGCAAAGAAATTCTTGAAACAAAAAGAGAAAATGTTGGTTATCATTTCTCTCTTCTAATGTACGAATTAATATTTTCCCGAGTGTTTTGTGCAAGGGATGTCAACGAATGTGCGTATTTAAGAAAGGTTTTAATCCATCGATGTGTATCTATGATAGTGTCAAGGTGCAGTGAAAAGCCGCTGACAGACTGGTGGCTTATTAGTCAAAGAAATGCTGCAGAAATCACGTTTTAGATACCATAATGTCAATCAAAATGCAATTCTTGGACAGATGATTGTTGGTACGTTTTTTTTTCTGCATGCAGATGCGAACGATCATTCGAACTGAAATAGCTTAATTCGTGTGGGTTTTTTTCTTTGAATCACCGGATATTAACCTGCATATTACATTCTGTTACTATAAATAGTAACATTTTCGGCTAGAATAGGTCAGATATCGGGCGGGCCGAAAAAGCTATATCCACGTGAATCCTTAGCAGCGGGCAGATATGCGATATCTGCCCGCTGCTAAGGAATTTATTCCAAAAACTATAGGTACAGATCTTTTGCACGTGCCTTTCCGTGACGAAAAACGTCAATGACGTCAGAAAAACGCAATGTTGTTTACAAACATGGCTGCCGTCGTGACGTTCTCTGTCTTCACTTCAAGTGCGATTTTTGCAATAAATGAATGATATTGAGTTTATTTCAACTGAAACATTTGCGGAAATTTTATTTAAAGGTAATATTTATTCATCGACTGAAGTTTTTCGTTACAAAAAGAATGCAATATACAGATTATTACACGGCAGATTCGGGCCAGAGAGTGATATCGGCCCTAACCTCGATATCTTCCCTCGGTCTAAAGACCTCGGGGCAGATATCACGGTTGCGGGCCGATATCACTCTCCGGCCCTCATCTGCCGTGTAATAATCTCTAAATATGTTTATATATGTATTTAGTACTAATATTGTGACTGTGGAAGATTTTTTTCTTTAAAATGTATTTGATTCTATTAACAGAATATTTATTGTGAACATGGTGACTTCCTTTCTTTTATCATCAAAGCTTCGAATTTTATTAAAGATAATTCTTTAATAATTCTTTTAATTAAACATTTAAAGATTTGAAAACTCGCATTTTATTCAGTCGGTTTTATGTTCACGGAAATATTCCGTCCAAGTTTGGTCACCTACCGATTTTTGCAAGTTTATGTTGCATATAACCTAATGAATGTTTATGTCGTTGATGTTAGAAATATCATTGCGGATCGTTTGCGTATCTGCTATTCACAGAGCTTTGTCGCTTATAACTTATATCATATCACTATTCTTTCATAAGCATTTAATGATTTATATGTATTAAGACAAATCCTTACAGCTAACTCTCTTTTTAATTCTTTGCTTCCATGCAAGCACAATTTACTGAGTGTCAACAAGATAGCGGGTTTGTCATCATCTGGGAAAGGGTTAAGTGAATGAAAACAGTAGTGTATGACCAGTGTCAACCACGCTCGACTGTTTTACTATAATTAATGGTAGAGAATGTATTTTGCAGGTGGGGAAACAAAACGATACATAGTAATTTATCTGATACTGCCGGAATAAACGACTTATTGCTGTCTTTAATGAATTCACCGTATGGACTCACTGGAAAGATGAGTTAAAAATTACCATACAGTATTTATTTATATTATATTTCTTGTCTGATGAAAATTCGCTCGTTGATATTTGGATGTTGCTAAATAGCAACATCCAAATATTAACGAGCGATAGCAACATCCAAATATCAACGAGCGAATTTTCATCAGAGAAGACTCGGATTAATATCCGTCCATTTAGACAATCTGGTCTTTATTTTCCTTAGTTAAGAAATCTTTCTAATTCTATAACAGCACTGTGTTTGACTAAATATAAGGACTACAACCCATCATTAGATACAACACAATTCGTGCGTCTTCTGTCACTCTCTGGGCATCATCCACGGTAAAGGAATTGAGGATGGGCATCCTCGTCAATTTCCGTTGCTATGGATGACGCCCGAAGATGCACAAAGCGTTATATGTAGTAAATGATGGGTTGTACTCTTTCAAAAAAACTTGCACCAAAGAGTCATTCTTGTCAGGCCCTTTTGAAATATTAACACAGTGAAAACCTAGATTGACCTGTTTTGGGAAAGCGTTATTTTCCAACATTACGTGTTTATCCATTTGGAACATTCTTATCGAGTAAAACGTCAAAACCGAACATAAGGTTAATGCAAGGTACCCGCTCTGAAAAGCCAGAAAAGTTACGGGTCATTTAATAACCCTTTTCCATAGAGCCATAATTTTGCAGGCATTATCTCAATATTAGCATTGGCCTTCCGCATATTGTTTGCAGAGAAAATTTATTTCCTATAAAACGACATTCGTTTAGACAGTTTCTTTTTTTTTTTTCAGATCTACTATCCTCGGGTTTCGGAGGTTATATCCTCGGATACCCCGGGGCCTGAGCTGCGCTACTTAATGTAGCGTAGCTCAGAACCCGGGGTATTCGAGGAGGAGGACGAACGTTTTGGCCACGGACGTTTTGGCCAGATGTTTTGGCCAGGACGTTTTGGCCATCTCAATTTATATCTAGTAGTATTATCATAGATTACCATGCTGAAAATATTTATTTTTCATTGACTCAGTAGATAATTTTAATCAATAAATAGAATTTGTTAAATAACATTTATTAAGCAAATAATCCACAATGCCATGATATAAGTTGACTCTGGCCAAAACGTCCGTGTGAGAGGTGTGGGAGTAGGCGCTTTCTACATTTATGTAGATAACCTTTTGTTAGACCACTTTTACTATCCATTTTGAATAGTCAATTTCACAATTGAGCCTAGTTGAGCCAAGTACTAGTTCCATTGTTTACAAGATTAAGACCCGTTTTTTTTTTCTTGAAAAAGATTTATTACAATTTTATAGTCATGGTATTCGACATTTGCGTGTATTTTTGAAACACAAGTGATGCTCGCACACAACAGTTATGAATGATCTTACATTTGTCGATGTGTCCCCCCCCTTGTACAGTACAAGACAATGGTATTCCTTATGGTGTTGTGTTTTAATAAACAAAATATGATGATGTGAAAATGAAAACTTATGCCAAAGCTTTACCTCAAGCTGCATGTTCATGTTTCAATCGATCGTCATTTACTACTGAAGAAGTGTGCACGTGACAAGAAAGTTAACCTGAGATCATACGTATTAATTTGAACAAGAATCGGCCATCTTGTTCCAAAATTCAAGTACGTTTATTAACCTGACATAAATACAAAGTAGGGAAAAGGTTTGAAGTTGTTTGAATGCTTGAAAAAATGTACACCTTGTATAGACAGCGTATCTCGTTACAGAACTGTTTATTCATTACGAGACAAAAAACTCATTGCGTGAAAACAAAAAAAAAACAAATACCGACTTGACGGTTTTGAAAATAAAACAAAAGCCTTTATGTCATTAGGTCCACCCACAGGTAATGAACATCGAAATACATACAAGCTTAAACTGTGAATTATAGACATTCGCCGGTCCTATTCGTGATATTTTGTGGTATTGAAGAGCAGCTTAAAGAGGCTATATTTAGGCTTTCAGTACTCTCAACCAGAGTGTATCGCTCATAGTGATCGATTCAAACTCTGTCGAAACGCTATTAAATTTGAATCATTTACTACGTATATTGTGCCCACCAGGGCCCCGCGATTAGACGAGATTTTATATCGTTATACCAGAGCTTGGTTATTTCGTAGTAAAATGTAGTAAACAATGAGCGATGGAAACATAGTAGGCTTTCGATGACATTGACCAGTATTTTACAGCAACCAGTACTTATTTTTATTACAGAATATGAATTACAGACAATGTAAATACCGAGAACATTCCCATTCCAATCGAGTGGGATGGTCATTGTTATATCATATAGTGTTTATTAATTGTAAAAAAAAACATAACCGCACAAGAATCTAGATTGATGATTTTAAAAAAAAAGAGAAATGTTCTTCATCAATTTCTGCAACAAAATCTTTGAAATAGTTTGTATCTCTGTTGTTGATTTTATCAATGTATACATATTAGGCAAAACATAAAAAAGTTATATAGCATAAAAGCAAAACAGTTTTGTCACTATGAATTTATATACGAGACTTCAGAAACTTAAGATATTTTAACGTCAAAGTATGCAATGGCAAACAAAATCTATAAATAATTGATCGTACCTGGGTCATTATAAGGAAACGTAATATAGTTAACCAATCTAATTTGATTTTAAAGTGACATTTCACAATTATTTTTACACAAATTTTACTTTTATTCTATCTGAAAGAGCATCTTTTCTTATGAAAATTCTGAAAATTTCAAGTCCAAATATTGAACCGTTTACGAGAAATACATGTATAATATTTTAATGCTAAAATTAAACAAATTGTTGTGGACAACAGTTCAGATTTATATAGAATTGGTCATTTCTGTCTTAACTTTAAAGGCGTATTTTTCGCTTAAAAATAACAATTTCAATAAACTGATAGTATTTCTACGCATTAGAATAAACAATCTTTGCACCAAGACATACTTGTAAAAAATGAAATGAATGTGAAATGTCACTTTAAGTGTTATGTACTATGCTCTGTACATAACTTTGCTTTGACTTTATTTACAAATTGGAATTCTGCTGTACAGTTAGATTGGACCTAGATCCAACTACAATAAGCCACAGGCTGATCTGGTCCTAGTTTGGTCTGATATACGATCAACGTAATTGTCAATATTCCGGTGCATTTGTATCGAAATGTTAGTTTAAAAGTATTTTTGACATCCGTGGATACACTTATGGTCTTGCTCATTTTCTTCTGAAATTTCAAACGATGTGCTTGGTATTTGAATTTGTCTGTATTCTTTTGTATCAAAGTCGATAGAGATGCGTACGTAATAAAATGTTCAATGCTATACACAGTGTATAGTCCACTGTCCACACTAACTTCCGCTTGCGAGTAAGGAAACGAGTCGAGGTTTAGATTGCAGCCAAAACAGGTAAATAGTTAATTATCAAATGAAGAATGAAGGAATTTTACATGCATGGGCTGTATGTACATAAACTAGGTTATTTACTCAGTTTATCATTTAAGAAAAGCTACATTTTCAGACAAAATGCGATTGCTCACGAAAAATTTTCGAAAATGTCACATTCATTGATTTCAAACATCGATTTCAAAGCTTTGCATCTTATATACGAGCACATACTTTTGTTATTTTGAAGATATACCATCTTAGCACCAGAAAACTAAAGAATAACAGACATAAACGCATTGGTTTGAGAAATATCGACTATCGAACACCACAGGTGTTGTCGCCTCACTGTACGGTTGCTTGCTCAATCTGTGAAAGCTTTAGTCCGGTTGCATGCGATGTCACTGTACGGTTACATGAGAGCTCAGTAGCATTTTCTTGTAAAAAATATTATGAAAATAGTTTTTAAGCAATTATTTTCCATAGGAATATTTGAAAATTGATATGAGAACCTTCGCATTAAAGATCTGTTTAAAAAAGTTGATTCTAGCTTTGTTAATGGTCAAAATTTCAAAAATGCATTGAAACAATACATTGTATCTATGATTTATATAATTCTCTATTTACATAGTCTCAATAGAACAGCTTTGAGATAGAACACCAGTTGGATGTTTTTAAATGTTACTTGACAAAAAACCTATATAACTGACTGTGTTTCAGATTATGGATGAATCTTTTGTTATAGATGGGCTAGACGAAAATTTTCATGAAGAAGAAATAGGTCGGAAAAGAAAATTATGGCTGTACCGCTGAGAGACTGAGACACTTAAAAAATGCGATGAACCCCATTCATTCAATCTTCATGCTCATGTGTCAGTCAAAAAAGTCAATATGTTGCAAAGATCAAACATGAATAAAGATAACCTCTGATCAAAGACCGCAGAATTATTTTCCCTCTGCAGTCTTTTTCCATAGCTTCGACCGTACGGTTTTCTATTTGGTGATTTTTATTTGTTTGACATAAACGGATTTTGTATTATAACAACAAAGGTCCATAGCACGATGTACCACTGTGATAAGTGAAACTGGGAACTGGGCATCTAGATGTTTCAAAATGGTCTTGAATGTGATCATTTGAGCTTCCAGGCGGAATTAAGGCAACGGAATTTTATTCTAACTACAGAATGAAACCATTGCATGGTACAAATCTAAAATGCAGTCGAAAACCTTAAAATGAAATAGCACATATAAAATTTAGCAAAACTTTTGTTTGTGTTAAACCTGCTGAGAAAAGCAAATAAAATCAAAATTACAATCTGGAAGCCAATGAAAATACAGCCATGATTAAACTCACATGTATCACTTCGCAAAACAACAAAATTACGGACTGTTCAAGATTCAAAGGGGATATATCAGACAGCAAAATTGAAAGTTCTTTGTAATAGAAGGAAAAGTGAAATACAGGTAGTCAGCAGTTGTCTTTCCTTTTCTCAATATTTTCCAATTTTATGGTGCATCTAAAGGCGCCTTAGTATGCAAATGTATTCAAGCTTGAACTGTTACAAAGTTGTTTAGATGAGGGTCAATAATGAATATTAAATGAACCGACTTTAGATCATTAATGTTTGGTATTAAATTAAAAAACACAAAAAAAACCAAGATGTGTTTGTGAAACACCAGTGCCTCCGAAATGGCCATTTTTATAAAATGTTAAATTTTCATGTAAAGGGTTGATAAGGGCGAACAGGTGACGTTGAGGGAGGTCAAATTGCATGCAACAGATAGATAATATTGAAAGGAAGTTGCATACCAAATTTGAGCTTTGTATGTCAAGTACTTTTGGAGAAAAGGCATGTGTTAAGTTTTCGGACAGACAGACAGACGGACGGACGGACGGACAGACAGACACAAGTAAAACAATATACCCCCGATCTTTCGATACAGGGGCATAAAATGAGTATTACTTCACAAGTAGCTCTTATTTGTTGATAGTCTTCATTTTCAGGTTTTGGTCAGTTGAATTTCCCAACCCCCAATGGACCAGCCACTGGAATCTTGTGTGTGTTTGTACATGCAAGAACTAGACCAGGATGACATGGTCAGGTCACCAGATTCTGCAACATCAGGAGCAGATCCACTTTTTTCAAGGGGAGTTGACAATGTAAACAAAAAACCATATCCCTGATAACTAAATAATGTATAATAATGAATAAATCTGAGCGCTTCCCTAGATTCATTATAAGTGAATATTACTTGAAAGTTGCTAAACACACTGTTAACTCTAGATATCCCAATCAAGACTTGGTTTTAAAAATGCCCTCAGTACAGCAAACTTGGGAAAGTGTTTAGGCAAAAGAGGAAATGCTGATAACCAGTGTTTTCCCCCTTTTTCATTAATATTTCCAGTTCCATATTGTATGCCTCTATAAGTTTTCCTTTATCATCAAATTTGACAGTATGCCAATATGCCACACATTTCCGATTGGACTTTGCTTTTTCCTTGAAATGTTTGCCGTTTGGAAAATGATTTTCTCTCAATTCATTCAGTCAGCATTGTAGCTGCGGTAACCACTAACGGCTCTATAGGCCTAATCGGTTTTGGTTTGTGAAAAAACAAATCAGGTTTTGGAAAGGTTTTCGAAACTAGGTTATTCGTGTCGAGCCGAGTAAGCCAAACTTACCAAACACTGGAATAGGTTATCGAGACCAATCCATATTATTAGCTCCCTGCATCTAATGATCTAGAGTAAAACGCCCGACTTAGATCATCTTTGGTCACTTATCAATAACTTTAATAATTTCTTTCTAATTAACAGACATGCATATGCGAAGAATGCAAAAATGTGCATGGATTTTGTTGATATCGAAGTAGGTTAAGACGCCATTTTGTCTGTTGGGTTGGGAATCTATTTATAGACCGATGTCTTGTTCCGATAAATGACGGACTCTGGCGATAATTATTCGGTAATCGTCGTGGCTTGTTGACACTGCAACATTTTCGCAAGGGTATTCTGCGATGCAAAAGGTTGTTTTCCTGTAAGAAGCTTGTTCACTACTATCTGAAGTCTGTTAAGACCCAACTAAATGCGAATAACCATCTTTTTCGGTTTACATGATTTTATAAGGTATTTTCGACCTCTCGTTGAATGAGGCACTTTAATAATCATTTGGTCTATCAATTCACAAAACTGGTTCGATTCCGAATCACAATAGATGCAATATGTTTCCATGTTTCCACGTGTTTGTATAGCGCACTCTGTCCTCCATATCAATTTAAGTCCAAATTCAACATGAAATTAACTTAAAATATGCAAATTTTGTATGAAAAAAGATCATTTAAGATTATGAGGATCATTTTGTAAACAAAATAAAAGATGTTTATAAATACAAAACGTTGCATTTATTTTACAACCTTGGGTTATTAACCCACTCCTAAAACACTTCAATGCATTGTATATGTAAAAAGTTAAATGTATGCAAATTTAGACACTAAAGTAACCATCAATCGTTGTTCAAAACGAAAAATTTACAAAATTACAATACATTTTGCTCTCAAACAACCGTACATGATTTATGGTTGTGCTCGAAAGCAACCGTACTATGAGGTAGCAAGCAACCGTGCAGTGAGCAGGCAATACCAGTGACAGTTTTATAGTTGACATTTTTTAAACTGATGTTTTAACACACTGTATCGTGTAATATTTGGAAGCATAGATGAATATTCTTCAATGTATTAAAAGGATTTGTTCTTATACTAGATATTAAGGGTTGAAATCTCTGTTCGGAGTCAATCAAAATGACGATTTGGAGAAAATTAAGTGAGCAAATGCATTTTCGTCGGAAAATAGAGTTCTTTCCGTAGATATACGCCAGGAATGATAATTTTTCATATACCTTCCACCATAATACGAGATAATCCAACTCGGTTCAATCTAATATGAACTATTTACCTGTTTTTCGGGCTTCAATCTCCTTTTTGACTCGTTTTCTTACTCGCAAGCGGAAGTTAGTGCGTACAGTGGACTATACACTGTGCTATATGTCAGTTATTTCAGCAGTAGTCTCACATAGTCCAAATTGTATATACGTTTTTAGAACTTGGACGTCGGGATGTAATTTTAGACTAGTCTGAGTGAGCAAGAGTGAGAATAGCAAATTCGGAAAAGTGACCGAGTACAATATGTATACATTTTATCTATATCTTTTCGACATGACGATTTTGACAGTGAACGTTCTTCAATTTCAGTGATAAAAGTCGTGGGTAATAATCGCCATTATATTACTCTTACCCAAATTTACATTTATACGCCTTTTGAAATATTACCGACATCAGGCGGTTGTCTTAAGAAATATTCTTTGAAATTATTGTGCAACAAATACTTTATTTATCCATGTATATCATCTGTCATTTCACCTATAGGTGCTACCACAACTCCAAAGTCGAAGCAACATTTGCTCATGGATCAATGCTAATACAAAATTAATTGGGTGGTAAAATGCCATTTCTATATAGAAGATATTGGAATTCAATAAAGATCATTTAGTGTTCTATATATCGCGAAAGATTTCTTCAATCTTGCACTGCGCCATGCATATTCCCAAGCCAAAGGTTCCATCTTCACTTTCTTAAGGAACAAGGAACAAAGTGGATGTAGAATCCTTGGCTTGCGGTGAAATGTGTTTTGCTGGTCTATAGTACATGGTCTTTAAATATATTTATCTGTGACAGCTTTTAGTTAAGGGGCAAGGTTACGTCTGGGTTCAAGATTCGATAGGATCAGGTCACAGTTAACAAGATTTCGACTAGTTTTCAAATTACTCCGCTATCTAACTGGGCATGTGTGAAAAATGTCAAGATTATCCAGATATTGTACAATAGTGAAAACCACGACTTATCCGTCCCTTTACAGACTTTGTCAACGGAATGATTTAATTAAGATACATGTTTATGCTAGGTTTGATTTATAGTCTGGTGTCCTCATCGAAATATTAACTGAAGACGTCCGAAACATTTAAGCATAAAATAGTACCGGTAGTTAAAAAAATATCCATATTCATACATGAAAATAAAGGACATGGATTCTTATTCGAATGTCTGTTATAATCTAAGGGGAGGGCACCTCGGTAGGGTGGATTGGATATTGTGGTCGTTGTGATGAGAGAAATAACAAGAATCAACGGTATGGTGCTCCAGCCGCCGCGATATCACCAAAACAGTTGGAAGAAACGTTTGAATTATGTAATGCCATCAAATTTTCCTCTTCCTTATTTCTGTGATACATATTGTTGTACGTGGGGGTTTCATGACGTCACATATGTACCTATCGTTCTTGGAGACCCTCATCTAGAATTAGCATAAAGCAATTCCTGGTTTGCAAACTGACATTTGCAATTTTCAGATCGGTTTTAACCTCTATGTTCCGTATCATAATCAGATATCAGAATTTATAAGTGTCAAATTTAATTTAATATGTATTTCCTGCAAACGCCATGGAAATGTTTCTGAGCAAAGGAGAGAATTCCATCTTGCTCATCATCTCCTTTGGGTGTATTCATGGGTACATTTAACCCCTACAGCAAACCTTTCAGGAATGAGTCTATATTTTGACTGCCTTTTCAAGAGAGATTTGAAAAGTATTGAAAGAAAAGAATATATGCTGATAAATAAACTAGGTTACACTGATTTGGCAGTATGCACTGCCTTTGAATTAGGACTGGTCTAAAGGTTTGGTGCACTTGAAAAAGTTTACGCCATAATCTGTTGGCGGGCGACAAAAGCTTTCCGAACTACTGTTTATTCAAACTGAAGTTACGACCTTTTGGTGTTCCACCAACGAATTTGTGTCATATAAACAACAAAAAATCAAAGTAGGAAGGGTATCGTCCTTGTAGAGCCCATATATCACACCATATCTACTCGATCAGTGGACGATATAGACTTTCTAATCGGGCTTTTGTCCAGCTGTCAAATTATGCTTTATTTAATTGGCGGGGGTAATCGGGCGAGAGAAACGAAGATATATTTGTATTTTGTACTGCAGTGCACTGTGCAATTATGCAATTCATCTAGATCTAGTTTTGGCGTTGGTGTAGAACGTTTTATTTCACGCCGACTACTGATCATGATAACATTTTGATGACTTTGCTTTTGACCCTTTCTTACAACCGGTGGAAATAGGACAAATTTAAAATAATTTTAAACTTTCTTTGCTACCTTTGATAATTGGCCGAGTTGATATTTTACCAATCAGTCTAATTCCAGATTTACGATAAAGAATACACTAGAATCAATCCAATTGGCCAAGACATATGTCTCGGCTAATCAGATTGGTTGCTATATCACGATGGATAATCACGTGATTCAACAATTTCAGAAAATCTTCGATAGACTTTTTTAATATGGGACCGATTTCAATTCGGTTTAAAGCAGCGCAGGTGGGCAGATGTCATGCATTTGATGGACATGCAAGATTCTTGAAAAGTCAGCTGATAAAAAGTTATTGAAGATCAACCAAAATTTGGTTGTCTTCAATAACTTTTTTATCAGCTGATATTTGAAAAACCCATCCTGTCCTGTTATTCCTGGCATTTTCCTCCCTTCTTTGCTTCAAACCGAATTCAAAATGATCAAAAATTAACAAAAATATTGATGATTTTCTGAAATTCTGAGTCACGTGATTAACCACCGTGTATATGTAATATAGAGTAAGACAGTGGGGTTGGCATGTTGCCGAATACGGTCCCTGAACGCAAGCCATGCCCTTGATGAAATCATATCGTAGATTCATTTTGCTTTTCACCAATAGCCTTCAAATGGGAACAGTCATATTTGTTGCCGTGCGATAAAAGGGTTAAACTGGTAACAACAGGCCTGTAGGAAGCAATTTTATATTGGGTGGGCTAAAGCCCCTGTTTGAATATTGGAGTGGAATAAATTAGATTTTCCTGAAATTTACAGTGTGAAATAAGGAAATTCCGAAATTTTGGCCAAATTGGGGGGGGGGGGGGGGCTTAGCCCCCTCTAGCCCCTCTAGCCCCTCTAGCCCATCTATTCATACGGACCTGAACAACAAATGCATACTCGTGCACGCGTGCATGACATTGCTCATTGTTTCTGAAACTGATGCAGAATACAAATCGAAAATAAATCTTAATGTAAATTATCGCACCGTAATGGCGATGTCACTTTGAGAAAATCATTGGTTGAAAAAAGACGTGACTACAGCTTATTCAATCTGAAATTACGTCAAATTTGAAAGAAACTGGTTTGCTGGTTAGAATTATTTTTCTTCTTTTCTCTCGCGAGTTTCCTTACCCGTTTCCATTAGAAACGCCAAAACAATGAATTCTTTTGGAAATTCTCAGTGCCTTATAATTACAGACCACCCTGTTCAGTGTAATTGGTTCTAATGAACTTAGTTTTCATTTCGTTCCTGGTCTAGTTTTTATAAAATATTTTCATAATACTCCTATGAAAGGCGGGTTTGTATGCAGAGATAGTGTGCTGTTCCCCAGCGGGGTAATAATGATACAAGAGCCTGGAATAGGAATATGACCTTATGGCGTCTAAGACAAGCATGGACTCAATTCTTGTTGTGCCTATGTGTTGTCTGATTAAGGCCCATATTGCAGTTTTACAGTTGCTTCAAGTGATAGAAGACATTTTAGGAAGCATCAAGGATGAATCGTTATCAGACAATTTGTAATCATGAACGTTTGTTGATTTGGACCCTGTTTGTCTTAAAAGTCACTTGGACTCCTTGTTAGACCCCGACATAATAATTATATGTAAGTGTTAGCTGAGAAAGAGAAAATATTTAGGTGCAAAAAGACTACATTTCCTTCTTTCTTTCAATGTTTTTAATTCAAAACTACATTGTAGTCGTTTCTCATTTTTTGTCTTCCTCATGTTTTGACTTGGGACTGTATACAAATTTTGTCCTCTGGGAAAGTGTCTACTATTCTTGTTCTGATTTCTAAACCAACGTGCGACCATTGAATGGATAAATAACATACACGAGACATAATGTCTGCCACATTTTCCGGGTCCCTGCAATATAGCAAAAATAGTGAATTCAATAAGTATATGATATTGCTAACTTTCAATTCTATTGTATCATGAAAGAAAACAATGTTTAGCAAAATTATTACCTAAATCAATTTCGCATATTTTTGTAAATATGAATTAGACTATTTTTTTAGGCTAATATTCATCAATATTTTCAAATTGAAAGTGAAATTCTGAAATATGGTCTGTTCAAGAAATCGTCAACAGCAGATGCAATTTGTATTCGGAAGGATTTCATGAGACAATCGTTTGTTTTTGTCGCAATGTGTTAGAGTATCTTACTGGGCAAAACTGGCCACAATCATATGGATGTAACCTACAATTTCGAGCATTAACAAATATGCACAAAAATCTTCATTTGAAAAGGACGATTGGTGGTTGTAATATTTTTTTAGAAATGGATATACACATTTGTGCACGTATCATCATTTTTTTCTCGAAAATATTCAAAGCCTTAAAAAGGGTATCGATCATTATTTGATTTTTACCAGTCGAATGATCGATCGAGAAGACGCAATTAGTGATTATTATTTTAATTTTTTGTCATGAACAATTTTCATTTTTTCAACAGCGCTAGGTATTATATTATTCTATCAGGTTACGTGTAAACTAATTAGTTAGTCACGATCTTAAGTTGTTTTTGTCACTTTGACAAGGTTATCGTATTACTTCTGTAAATAACGTATATTATTACATAAAACCGTACATACAGAATAATGACTTTGTACCGTACCGCGAGCTAGCACTTGCTTATTCTGGAAATGACGGAAATATAGTCGCATTTCTTAACGTAGAATACCCGTAATGTTGCCATTTTGAGATTCATAAAACATCGGTTTTTTCGAGCGGCGTCGTTACGTATCCGAAATTATTCGGGCGCGGTTATAATTTTTCAGCGGCGGAGAGTTCCACCGCCGAATGTTCTTGATCGCGCCCGAATAATTCCGACGGCGTGCTAATCTTATTAAGGGTGGACTACCTTAAAACAAATCTGCAGTTCTGCAGTTACAATGTTTTTGAAGAAAAATAGCGATGTGAATAAATGATCCGAGAAAATGGCCCCTGTTACATTCTAGACTATCATAGATCCAGGTCAACTGGCAAATGAGCACAGCCTTTTTGTGTCCTTTACTATTCTCCAAAAGTTACAAAAACATTTAATAAGGCGCGGTTGCAACTATTTCAATTGCTTTGAATCGTATATAAAGCATGGCCTTTTGTACACTCAACCGAACCATACTCACGTCACTCTGTTCACTTTTTCTAATTATTCGTATTTTCAAGTTCACCGGCCTTGTACAGACGAATATCAAATGACGACAAAAATTCCGCATATAGGAACTAGAATAATATTTGCATATTATTTAACAATGAAGTATTGTATAAAAATCACGATTCTCGTTTACCTGTCACTGTCTATTGTTTGTTTTGATCTGATAATGCGCAGTAGTTCATTTACTAAAAATGCAAGTTAGTAATTAGAATGTATGAAGCGCTCTCATTTTAGTCTAGGGACACGAGACCTCTTAACCCATTACCAAACAAAACAATTTTAGACGGGTCCAAATTCAAAGATGTTGCAGACGACATTTTCAAATGAATGAAAGTTAAAGTTTGTTGGTCTTTTTAAATAGAAAACATTGTGGGAAATGAAGAAATTGTTTGGCACAAGCAATTTCTTCATTTTCCATGATGTTTTCCAAAGGCACTATAGTGTTGGGAGTCAAAAGGAGTCACTGTGTGGTAATGGGTTAAATCAATGGATGGCAATACCAAAGCTTCCATGCATCTACCAAATTTGTCTCTATGTGACTATGGGAGGATCTGACCATGTATTTATTAGATGCGATTTAATAACATTATTTATTTTACCCTGCACTTGGCAGAATATGCATGTAATAACGCATATTCATCGCCCCATTGGAAACACCAACTTTTTTTCGCAAACGGAACCATGGCTTAAAACGGAAATGAATACTTAAATAAATTTCATGAACATTTTAAATGTACAAAATTGTTCGTATAACAGAATAATGCATTTATGTGACTTGGTACCGAATGATATAACATATGATGACCGTCTCGCAATAAATTCCCATATTTTCCTTTCTCTTTATATTAATCCCCGGTATACACGGTCTTATTTTTTCAATCCTTTTTTCCTAACATATTTGAAGGGTGGTCCATATTCAGAGGTGATGTAGATGACAAAAAGAACAATACATCATATGTGGGAAATAGTTGGTTCTTAGCATGAAAAGAACTAAAAGAAAAGAATAAAAATGCCGGTAATCCGAAAAATAGTTGAATGTCACAAAAATATGGAATTAGTGTACAGCTTTGAACATATTGATGAGCAGGTGAACACTCTGGTTATCAGCATTTTGTCATTTGCCTCATGTACATGAAATAAAATGTAGTTAACATTTTAGAAAAAAAAAGCTTTTCTCCTTGCTAAACTTGTGTCAGTTTTCAGTGTTGAAACTGGCAAAGAAAAAGAACGAAAGGCGAAGCACAATAACAGAATCGACGACTCTCTAACCTAGGATTATTTGCATCTGGGAAAGTTGGCATAGGCGTAGCAACCCGTACGAAAAAAAAACGCAATTGCGTACACATCTCTTTTTTTTTTTTTTTTTTTTTTTTTGAAAAATGTGGATTTTTGGTTTTTTCCCTTGAAATAAACGCCCAAATCACCATTGAAATACGTACCAAATACTCACCAGGAGTCACGAATGACCACCAGGAGCCACAAACGACCATGGTCATTCGTTGCTCCAGGTGGGCATTTGGTATGTATTTCATAGGCATCTATATCAAATTTTCAAAAAAAAATTCTGGGAGATGCCCGCAAGACCCATCCCCAGCAGTATGGAGCCCGCCATTAAACCTCCCCTGATACATTAGCTTTTGCGTACACTTTAGTTTCGGCTAGCTACGCCAGTGGTTGGTGTGCTTTGAAACACACAAACATGTGTTAATCCCGGCAAGAATTTAGATCGTTCAAGTTTGGAGCGTGTTACAGATGACAAAATGGATGATGATAAATATAGTAGATCTATTTTGTACATATAACATACAGTACACTATATTTTGGCAGAATAAAGTGTGCTGGTTATCGGCATTTTTTTCTTTTGCATCAGCGTTTTCCCAAGCATCTTCTGCAAGCGACTCCAAACCAGGATTTTGTTTGGGAAGGGTAATGTCGAAGTTAAGGCCATTTTGAGATTAATAAAACATCGATGGCATCGTTAAGTATCCGAACCTATTCGGGCCCAGTCGAAAACATTCAGCGGTGGAAAATTCCACCGCCGAAAGTTTTCGACGTCGCTCGAATAATTCCGACGTCGAACGAATCTCATTAGGGGTAGACTACCTTAACGAAGACATATGCGGTTTGGTACATGTGTGTGACGCTGTTTGATCCGGTTTACTTGTTCCTACATTTTACTATGCTCTGAAGCTTCTGGTAGAGAATGAATGTCACATTTTTATCACTTGCCTTCTCGTGTTTTAATGTGATAAAATTAGAAATATGTAAAATTCGGCGACGATCAAGGGGCAGAGGGGGTCATAAAGCTTGCGTATCCTAGATGCGGCCCTTTAGGGTCCTATGTCTGATATTATCAGTTTATTTGTAGGTGTCAGTCGGGTCCTGGGGCCCTAAATTTAGAATGTTAATGTCAACAATTGACCTTAGCACCCGAATATTGATGAAGAGAGAAAATGAAAAATACCTCGAGGATATATGGTGTGTAATGTCAAAAATGGGATTGAAATGTCAGTTCAGCTCAATACACGAAAACAAAAATGTCGCCAATATGGTTTTATTTAAAATTGTCATTTTCGCTTAATAACGATATAGCTACTTACCAATGTCCCTCAACAATGGAAGAATATAATTGGATTTTTCACTTCACAAACCTCGATTTTTTAAAATGACACTAGCCAAAGTCGATAGTGAACATGCTTTTTATGGTAACAAATAACAATTGTTTGCAGGTATGTATGTTGGTGGTTTTTGTCAGTCCGTATACATGGGAGAATCTCGAATAATATGGTAAACTATCATTAATTTTATCGGGAAAATTTTCAAATTGATCCATAACTGAAGTTAAACAAAATCATTTCTTTTTACTGATTTCAGAATATAATTAATAGAAGAAGATGTTGTCGAAGTCGACATCGAAATAGATAGATGAAAGGTACAAATCAAGATGGCCAAAGGCAAATAACGGAGTCTTCTAAATGAACTTTAATAAGTATCATCAAAGGTCGGTTGGTCGTCTGTTTTTATATGATAAAGGGTCTAAAGACCTTACTTGCGTAATATTGAATGACGATTTAATTCAATATTAGTCAGTCAATTTTGGTCATTACGCATTCCGAGACACGGTTACATCCCATACTGTACATTAATTTTGGAAGGTAATGTTACATCATTTTTAGCAACACATTATTATTATCCCTTGCAGACGTTGAGTAATATTACCATCTTCCTTTTCAAATTCAGCTCCTGAAATAAAAGTAGTAAAGGAAGTTGGTCGACCAATTTCTACCTTGTTTCAATTATGAACGTATTTGAAGAGCAACAAAAACAGTTTCTAACATATCTATAATCGAAAGTTCGGCCCTGAAAAAATCGGATGATTCTTTGCTGAAATTTCTAGGTACAACTGGCATTCCCTACGACTTGCACACAATAAGTTTCTACTGTATTCGTGCACGTATAAAAGAGAATAAATTACAGACAATGAAGTTCAATGTCGTCCCGACTGGATTTAATCATTTTCTAAAACAACAGAGTGAATCAAATAGGACAAATAGATGATCAATTAGGAGCGGTAAACATCAAAGGGGTTTATTTGGAGGAGCGTAATGAGTTTAGTTGATTGTGATTTTGATAATGGGGAGATAAAGACGTTTTCTAATTATTGTTGGGCTACTATGTACACGCAGCGATGACAACGGCCCGTCAATACACACTAGTTGATGGAATCTCCCCCTTCAATCATATTATTCGAAAGAAAGATACATATGATAACGTGCTGAAAGTTTGCTACAGCAGTCGCGGGTTCCTGTACAAAATGTGATACAAGACAAAAAAATGTATGGATCATTGTCAGACTGCGTGAGCGACGCAGTTAGACAATTGTCGATACGTTTAGCGCTCATATCTCTTGAAATATCTATGCCTTCTTTAGATCAACTTTTAAAACAATTTTGAAAAATGTGTTCATATTCGACCAGCTAATACTTAACCTGTTTCATTCATGGTGATTGCATGAGCCATAATTATCTATCAGAGGTATATTTTAGCAAACTAATTAACCTTTCTATACTGGAAAATATTGATGGAAAGGGAATATATATTGTGCATGTATGCAGTGTTGACAAACAGTCGTCAATTAACTTATTTCCACGAAGACCCCCCCCCCCACACACACACACACAACAGCCACCGGAAGTCGTCCTTAGAGGCTTGTTCAAGCGACATAACTTGTGTAGGATTTGTCTTTTGTTTTTGAATGAGACTGCGCTCTGAAGTAAATAGCGACATCTTAATATCAACGAGCGAATTTTCTTCAGAGAAGACTTGGATTACCGATATTGTTCTGTGGGTACTAAAACGATAATGGAATGGGGCCAATAGCCACTAGTGGTGATGGTACTTATCATGGTGAGTCTCGGTGGACAGCTCATTCTGACCATGGCTGAAGAGGGGTTTAGATAAGTCACGACCAAGAAAAATCTGTATCATCTTTGAAAAACGGTGATAGAAGAAATAATTCCGAGAAATTACTGGATTTACTTTGCCGAGTAGGGAACACTATGCAGAAGACAAAATCGCGACATTCGTTTACTCGCCAAGATATGTTTGTCATAGAAAAGATCGGGAAATGATTTGGACATGCTTTTAACCTGTATTGTACATAAACCGTACCAATTGTCAAAACATTTTCAAGAAATCTGCGTGATTTCACATAGGTTTTCACTGTGTCAAGCCAGTTTCCATGAAATCAACGCGAGTGCCATATACAAAACACAATATATCGTAACAGGTTTTGTGTCTTTGACTGTGAATTTAGACTTGTCGAAAGCGAAAGCAAGGGTAGACCATAGACTAAATGTTACAAAAGAAGGATATTCGAACATTGTAGAATCAAACTGCTGGTCACTAGCATTTTATTCCTTTTTCTTTGATACTTACGAATTGTTAAAGCGTTAAAAGGACTCCTCGGCAAACATGGGATTAATTCCGAAAGGGGGAAATGGTGTCATTATGGTTGAAATGAAAATTAGGCTATAATCAAAATTTGATCTATATATGCGGTAGGTTAAAAATGAATGTTTGAAATTAACTTCATTATATGGCAAACCACCTCTAAAAAGGGATTTAAAATTGTCGCAATTTTTAATACGTACCGTACTTTGTTGTCCAAAAATTGATATACAAACAGTTTGTAGACTGTTATGTCTCTGAAACTGCGAAGTGTATTATCATTCAGAAACAAAACCTGCTCTTGACGATCCTAACATAAAAACTTAAAAAGGGATGAGAATATATTTCAAACAAATTCGATTTAATCGATGTTGACTTAACCCTTTCCCAAACAAGACCTGGTTTTGACGTCCCTAAGAGAATAGGCTTGGGAAAATATAGAAACAAAAGAAGAAACTGCTGATAACCAGCAGTTTCTCCTTTTGTCTCAATATTTTCTGTGCCAATTTTTACACAAATCATATCTTCAATAACACCAATATTGTAATTTGTGGCAGTGTTTGAAGTGGATAACCCTAATTTTTTTCAGATGACTTAACCCTTTCAAAAAAAAAAAAAAAGATTTTAGGCAGGATCGGACTGCTGTAGACGACAAACTGAGTATTGATACAGATGGGATTTGACTTAGTATTGCACAGAAAATAATGAGACAAAAGAAGAAAATACTGATATTCAGCATTTTCTTCTTTTGTTTCAATGTTTTTTAAAAGCTTTTCTACTATAGGTTTAAACCTGACCTTATTTGGGAAAGGGTTAATCGTAAAATAGATACGAAATGATGCGATCTGTATCATGGGATCATCTCATCTGATACGATTATGAACGGGAAAATGGACAAAGTAATCATTAAAATGATATCTCTGATACAGGCCACAGATAAATAAAGGCAAAAGGTCACTACTCGGAGAATATGTTAATAGCTTTAAGATATTGGTAATGGCGATCGTCTAGACGGCGAGGACTTTTTTCTCCAAAAATGGTAAAAAGAAGTATTCGCCTTTTCCCAAACTACAACATTTATTTAGACTTACTGGTGGCAATTTCAGACCACAAAACTGTTGTGATAAATGTACATCATTGCATTTTTTCTGGAAAAATATGGGGTTGCTTCAGCATTTTCTTTAATGCACAAACTTAGAAAATAAGATACGATCAAAGATGGTTGGAGGCTATACTTTTCGTCCGAAAATCTACGAAAAAAGTTCTTCTAGCTTCTTGTGGTGGGTTTGTTATAGCTGATACAATGATAATTGTATCTCAGTGAATGTGCGCGCGTAAGTTTGTATCATTTGTTATATGGCCGTCGAAATGTTTGATAAATAAAAAAAAATCACTGATAATGCTTTGCCTTTTCAACTTTTCTCAAACTAGATTTTACTGTTATCCAAGGTGGTGCCGCTGAAATAAGTTGTGGATAATCGAAGCTCTAGAGCTGGGTTAAAATTCGGACAAAACCGAACCGTATGATACACAAAAACAAACAAATTGTCTTGTTTTAATCTATTAACATTTCCAGTAATAAAATGATATTGGTTGGTAGCAAGAAAAGCAAGCACTTTAATTTTTGTACTCTATAGTTTTGGATAGAAAATAAATGAAATCTCAATTTTGATTGGATGTATTTCCCTGGCTGGTTCCCATTGTTTGTGGGAGTGTTTAGTGCCCCGGGGGACCAGAACTAATGTTTATACCGAATTCCACTGATTGCAAGCGTTCTAAAATTCCGCGTATTAGCCCAGTAAAACCCTCTAAGGAGTTCCGGAAAAAGGCCGATTTTGGAGATAATTCTAAAATGTAAATCACCAAATAATACAGTGGTCCAACCAGACGACATCATACGAGACTTTATCTCGATCTCGTCAGATCTCACGAGACTTGCTCGCGCAGTAATGTCTTATCATAGCAAAGATAACAATAGGGGGCGATAAATTTTCTTTTTATAAATTGAATCGTTGTCATGGTGTATGACAGAAACCTTTTACAGAATGGCGTAAAAACTGCATTGCTAGCACCCTGCTGGCGCCCGCAGTCTCTCCGTGAAAATGAAACATTTAAACCAGAAATGGTTTCATTTTGGTATTATGAGTGTCGCATATTTATTGTTTTTAATAGTAGATCATTTTGTTTATATATGTGACCCGTCGCGCTAAAAGGGACCTTATCGGGTGTGTGAAAAATATCGACCCTAGTCAGTCTGCGCAGTCCGCGCAGCCAGACTAGGGCCGACACTTTTCACTTTTATGTAAATTTCTAAATGCGGAATTGTTTCCCTATCTTACTATATGTTCATTTGTCGCATACGGGATCTGGTTGACCTGTACCGAGTCTGACAAGTTTGTCAAAATTTGGATTTTTAGAGTTCGGATAAGGTCCCTTTTAGCGTGACGGGTCACAAATATGAATAGCTTACACTTTTTGGTAGGAATCTGGGTTGACGTTGTTGTGTAACAATATTGTTTTTTGCCAAATGCCCTTAGTTCTTTCGTTTTGATATGCTTTAGAGAATAACTGGTGTTAGTAAAATATTGCCAGACCAATCACACAGATTTCAACGTTGGAAATTGTTCAACGAATCTGTTTTACATGTAGATACCACAGCAGAATAAATTGCCAGGAAAAAGCCTTGTTTGCAGACATTTTGTTGTATTTGACGAAAATTGTTGAAACCTTTAAATGTATCGTAGTGATATCCATCAAAATGTATGTGAATGCTGATTCTACTATTATGGAGTGTTTATAATGATGTGATCGGTATTTAAGTACCTGTTTATAATGATGCCCTCTTCACATGTCAATAAGAACGGACATTACAATGTCAGGTTTAATTAGGGACAGCTGCATCAACCATAGGTGCTTTCATGATAGATGCACATGTATCGATTGTATCTAAATACGTTTTTATTTTCTGGAAGTATGCTTGAAAGTTTAGGACGAATATAGTCAGTAAATAATTCTGTATGATTTCCACAATAACCCATCGCAAATTGAAATTGTATTGAGCTGCTATGTCTTAAAAACCAATGTTGACATATGCATAGACATAATGATATGCTGTACATGTATAGTACGACAATAAAGTACTTTAAAAAGTACTAATTGTTTTTTATTTGTTCTTTAATTTAAGAACACCAAGGCTGGTAATGAAGATGGCACAACAAATAGATTTTATTGTCCATAAAAACTACACCCACTCAACGGATCCGTAAAATAAACCTCTTGAGTCGCGCCGATTGGCTGATAGATAATCACGTGGTATATCATAATTGATATCAAAGTGCGGATCTTTTAAGTGGCAAATTTCTTTGAAAATTCTGTTAATTGACTATATAAATTGATGAAAAGTTATCTTTATACTTCAGGTATCAAATATAAATGTGCAGTAAAAGGGAAAACACAAAGAGTATGTTTCTTGATGCAAACGTCTGCTTAATTTCTGGCAGCGCGACTGATGTAAGTTCGACGTCGTATTATGTGTCCTTTGATCTGAAGCTGAGACACAAGAAGTAATTTTATCTCTTATGATACTATCAAGAAGTAAAAGTAGAAATTTGGAAAATTCTAAAAACAGATAATTCACACAAATGTGTGTAACCTTTGGTCTTTTTTCTGTATCTGAAATGATGTTTCTAGTTGTAGTAGATAATAAATGTAGAAATATCAAGTCGATTCCAAATGTACTAATTTAAACTTCTTTCTGTTTTCTGCGGCATTTTATATGACTTTCAAGGCAATGAATCTGGTTAAAATGCTGATATCAAACACTGAAAATATTTGTATATGCTACTATAAGGGACATAACCTTAATTCTTCATGAAAGCATACTTATCCACGTGTTTTAGAGTACACGAAGTGGACAATAAAACACGACGATATTTGGTATCAGTCAAATATAAAAGCAGCCAATGCACAACAGTTATCTTTCACTATTCTTGCTTTGTAAAGAAAATCGTCCAAAGAGCGACTTCAATGTGGGTAGAATAGATCGGACCCTGACTGTGCAGCCTGAACAGGTGCAGCAGAAACATGCTCTTCTTCAAAAACCTCGTATCTGCAGTTTAAAACAAGCTGCAGATACGAGGTTTTCGCAGAAAAGCGATGATATACCTGCTGGATACTTGATGTATAATTACAATACCTATCATCGCTTCATTATATACCACTTATTATTCCCTCATTTAGACCACATTTAGATGATGGTGATAGGAAATAGATAACAAAAATAGCGCTCTTTTATGTTTACGGTATTCTCTAATGGTGCCATCAATAATAAACAAAATATTATCAAAAGTTTAGAAAGTAATACATTTATTGCTGGTATACACTTCCAAACAGTGAAATAAACTAGACCGTTCAAATTTGAAAGTAGTTTTAAGTGCCAAAAACGGATGTTGACCAATACGTTTGCACCAAGTTTCAGCATGCAGAGGGTCATGGTTCAAATTTATTCATTTATTTCTCTACAAAGGTTTTCTTAAATGAAATAGATGTATATTGAATATATCTTCCTTAAAACTTCGAGGTATGAATTTGATAGAATTGGCACAACGTGATCGCTCTTTGAACTTCTAATGCATTAATGTATGATTGATTAAATTTAGAAGCATACAAAAGCTGTTGTAATATTATATAATTTTGACTGCAATTTCTATTCACCATTGACAGGCAAATCATACAAAAATTACAACATTACAATGATTACATATTTTAGAAAGTTAATGAGGGAATTACAGTGTCGCTGCTTTTCAACAAAAACCTCGTAACTGCAGCTTAAAACAAGCTGCAGTTACGAGGTTTTTGTTGAAAAGCGATGATATATTACACTAACTAGGAACCGGGCGAGATTCGTGACTTTTCTTCTATTGTACCAGGCGAAATCGCACTTGTTCACCCGCCCAAATGCCAAACAGAAATAACGACTGATTGTCAACGAATCTGAAAAAAAAATATCACAATTCGGCGTCATTATCTTTACATTTTTATGGAATTCTTTTATAGACAAAAATAGGCTATGTTCCTTAATAGACAAGTAGATGATAAAAATAATATCTAATATACTTTTCCTTACAATAAACATCAAGAATTGAGTTTCTCAACAACTGTATTTCTTACCCATCTAAAAAATTCAACAGATGTCACTTAGGTGTCTACATACTTCATAGCATCTCATATCTGCAGCTTAAAACAAGCTGCAGTTACGAAGTTTTTTGTTGAAAAGCATCGACAAATTTTTCGAAATATGTTGATAAGAATGCGTGATATACATGTATTGTTCAATGTTATCTTTGGTGTTTTTGCGAAAGACGTATAACTCAAAGTTTATAACTGTAGCCTTGTATACACACACTTAACTACTTGTTGTTGAAAATGACCCAGCACAAACACTTTCTCCATCGAGAATGAACGAGTTAGAACATTAATTAGCACGTATAGCTCACGATAAATGGTTTGATAAATGTTAAAACTATGTATTTGTTTTTTAGTGTTTGGATACAAGTCTACAGTTATAGCCGATAGACTGTACGTTTAATTCAAATATGTTTACAATCAAGTTTCGGGATGTTTTCAAAATTGATCGATGTCGTGCCAATGAAAATATATGATACAATATAGCTACATTTCGTTACCGACATTTGTGTAACATACAACACTGAAGAAAATGAGTCTGCAACATTTCCGAATAACACTCACTTAAGACGTATTTCAAGAAGGTAGCTCTAAGCAGGCCTGTTCACTTTTAGTTTCAAGAAGACAATATAGCCGCTTTTCAACAAAACCTTCGTAACCGCAGCTTGCTTTAAGCTGCAGTTACGAGGTTTTTGTTGAAAGACAGTGATACATGTCCTTGGTGATAAACACAATTATGTATGCCGTGGTTAGTATCAATGTGTAATAGGTCACTTATAATATCATAACGACCTGTCAATCAAACGTGTCAATTTTCGAATGGAACAAATTCTTAAAGACATATGCCCATTTGCGACAAAAAAACTCCTAACTACAACGCATCGAAACTTCAGTTACGATATCTAGGACCACTCGCCAAGGCATGGCTTCTTTGATCTAAAAGAGTACTTGTTTGACTGCAAGTAATGAACCACTTTGTTCTCCAATAGCTTCTTTATTACATGTATAAAGCAATCATAAGACAGAAGTATGGATCCCAGTCAGACTGTACTAAGGCATTGGCTGATCTTTAAACATGGCTTTCTTAAATGTTATAAGGGACCCTTTCCAGACCCCAGCTCATTTATAAACGCTGTAACCTACGTATAAATTCTGTTCTGTACAATTCATCTTTTCCTCTACAGTGTCTCCAAATTCGATCCAACATAGAATTGACGTCGTTTGAAAAGACTTTTTCCAGTGTAGGAAAATTTCGATGCTTTCAACAAAAATTCATAAATGCAGCTTGTTTTTAAGACCTTTGGATTTATCTTTTTAAAAGAAGATGAAAACATAATAAGTTAACATAGTATTCAGAAAGTATGTTTTCGTGTGAGAAGTCACACATCAAAAGAATATTTTGTTTTGACGGGATCTTGTAAAGTTGTCTAACATTATGTTTCATGCAAATACAAATACCTGTATTAACGCTTTGGGTGGCATTGGGTAATACAATACTAATGTGGAACATAACAAAATATACCATGTCGTCTTTCCGGCATACAAAATAAGCCTCCGTAGACGAGCCCTCGTTTACGGTTCTTACGTCACCGCCACATAAATTTTACTTCTATGGCTTAATGTTTTCCAATGTTAACTTTGGAAAACATTGAGATAAAAAAGAAAATGAGGCGGTGCTGCAGCTGCTACTAACGCTGCTGGTTTTGTTTTATTTTCTTGGAATTTAACCCATTACCAAACAACAAAATTTTAGCTTAGTCCAAACTCATAGGTGTTGTAGACGACAAGTTCCATTGAACAAAATTTAACATTTTTGGTCTTTCTTGGTAGAAAACATTGTGGGAAATGAAGAAATTGCTTGTCACAAGCAATTTCTTCATTTTCCACAATGTTTTCAAAAAGTCTTTATTTTGTGGAACATCCAAAAGCATCAATATGTGGGAATGGGTAAAATTAAACAAATTGCCTAGAAAATGGATACTTCAACATTCATGTTTTAGAGCCCGTTTTGTCATCTTTCTTTTTATTTGTTCGACATAACCGGGATAAGAGTATCAGTTCGTCGGTGTTATTGCAAAACCTCATAACTCCAGCTTGATTAAAGCTGGAGTTACAAGGTTTTGCGAATAACACTGACGACCAAGTGGTTGAGGAATATAAAATTGAATCCAGTCTTTTCATATAGTTTCCCTTCCCAAGATGTAACGCAGTTCTGACTGTCCTATGCTTTGACAGTACTCTATATTTCCGGGAAAAAATACAGCTTATTCGCTATTTTACACAATGTTTCCTTGTCTTTATATACAGAATTGCTATTCAATTTTAATACTTATAGAATTGCAGTCTGCAATATCTTGAAATTGGATCAGTCTTAAGTATTGGCTGGTTTTGGAAAGGGTAAACTCTCATCAGAACGCAATTTGGAGGCCAAATACTTCCCCTCGTTTATTCTTATTAATTTGCATATTTATAAGTCTTTAATATAAACCCATTAATAACACAACTGACAGCTGATAAAATGAGATTCTGTCAAAAATATGACAAAATTCATATCTAAGTCATTTATCCATTTTTTTGTACAATATTTAAAAGCTTTTCGGACAAAAATAAAGATCTGTACAGTTAATCCTATATCAAACAAATGATGGTTGACGTCGACAATGGAGACAGAAAATAAAATATTGAGACAAAAGAAGAAATGCTGGTAAACAGCATTTTCTCCCTTTGTCTCAATATTTTTTATCCTTTATCACACACAAAGTCCACTTTTATCAACATCTTTCTGTTGTCTGCATGAACTTTCAAATTGGACAACCACAACATTTGTCCTTTTGGAAAGGGTTAATACACACTTCTGATAGAATAGTAATTGTATCGTTGTTAATCAAATAATCAAGCGATCTCAAACCGTTTATGCAGAATAAAGAACCCACAGGATGTTAATTTAAATCGGCATTTAGTGAAAACATTGGTCTGCACTAGAGCCCCAAATGTATACTTCCCTCACACATTTAACAACAACTGATTTTGGGTGCTCTTCATTGAGTGAAATGGTGTTCAATCTTTTGAAAGAAGTTTTGGGTTTAAAAAATATTACATATTTATTTTGAACAGGAATTTCGATCAGAAACGGAGAAGAGACCATGAGGATGTTATAATTGTAAACCTATACAAAACGAGACGCCCAACTTGTAGAATATACTTGGTCAAAGGGACATAACTGTGTTGAGTATCTATTTCCTCCTAGTTATCGATCTCACGATAAAACTATGTACAGCGGTATTTAGACGTCTTTTTGGAGCATTTTTAATACATTTGTCACTTACTTTCAGACGATTCTCTTGTTGACCAAGATGGTACAAAAAAGGTTTAAGTCTCAATTTAGTGCGCAACGTCTGAACATTCGGTTACTCGGCTAGACTGTTCTTTATTTCTTTGTTTGTTAGTCGCTTGTTCTTGGCTGATAACTTATAGGTTTTTGCCAGGCAGGTTTGTGAAAATGCCAGTTTAAATCTTTATTTGTTGCTTACAAAGGTCGGTTTATTGGGTGCTACTTGGTATTACAGGTCTGGCCACATACACCAGTACGCTTCCACATCACAGTCAGAGCGAAATGGACGCGTTATTATATGTGACCGAGCCTTAAAAGGTCGTTGATTCCATCTAGTTTAAGAATTTAGCCGCGGTGTTTCAAAGGATAATCGACAATCTACTAACCAACGACGCAACCGAGTTTTCAAATTTCACCGAAATAAAGCTTCGTAATATATTAATTTTCGTTCAAAAAATTTGTTTGGACCTCCCCGTCTGTACGTTGTAAATTACAAGGACGTGAGCTAAATAATTATCATAGTGACAAAGTAAAGAGACCTCGGTATTACAATTACATAATTTATCTCATGATAACTATGTAATTATCTATAAAGTAACGTGTCTCATAAATTAACATGCACGGAATTTTCATAGACATTTATTATTATATATTCAATCCTTTTTCGAGGTAGGAACGAACAGATTTTGATGCATGCTGTTGGCATTAGCTTTCTATAACGATTTGGTGCTGTTCGAGAAATTCGAATGTTCGATTGTTCCAAATTGGCAAGAGCAGTTACTTGCGGTATTAGTCAAAGCAGGAAAAATGGTATAAACACTGTTTATTCTAGCGTCTTCCTATATAAATGAATATTTTGATTACTGATCACCATGTGGTAATTTTCTTGTGTCACATTAATTCGCTTATTTTATATTAACGTATATGTTCTTCCATTCGCATTTAGGAACTAACGGACATTGTAATAATTGAAATTAAAATCCATGAGTACAGAAATTGTTTAAAAAAGTGCGATCACAAAATAAGGTTGGGCGAGGATACGTCAAATACGTAAAAGTCCGAACTCTCGAGATATTTCCAGTGGTCTTTTTGACTTTGAGATAACGAAAATGGACATTATTTTTTTACCTTTACCATATTAACATATCAGACAATGTTTTCTTCATTTTCTATGTATTTTATTAAGGACCCTGAGTTATTTAGGGCCCTTGTTAAAATCTCATTAGCACGGAGACGAATGAATAAACGATACCTCAAGAGGAGATCCAAAATGTGTCTCTTCACAACAAAACGCAGTTCTTTAGAAATTATGTTTTTAAAACAGATGGGAGCTTTAGCCAGTGCGCGTTCGTCCGGGTGTTTATTTTTATATTCTAGAGTAGAAGACAAAAAACTGGCACAGAAGTTAATGGTTCATAGCACAGAGATCTTCAAAGGAATGCCAGCATTTGCTTCTGGGGGTTTCTAAACTAGCTTCATATAGGATAGACAAAAAACCAAAGCCTGTCTTGGAAATTATCATTTTTTATTTGAAGACATGATTCAAAAAGTTTAAACTCTGATCAGATTATGCAAAAAAGGCTTTGACGCGGTCTAATCAGAGCCTTCTCTATTCGCTCTTTCAAACAACCCCATTTTTTCGTGTCACGAAAGTCATGTTCAATGATTTCTAACCGGGGTCGAAAGCGCCAGGTACCGAGCGAGCACCGAGCAATTTCCAATTTTAGCGGGTAGACGGACTGTCGGGTCGACAAGAAATTCGACAATTTCGATCATTAATTATAAACACTTTGATTTGTATACATAATTGTCTCAGCTGTCAAACGTAGAAATTATGTTACAATGCGGAAAGTATGGGCTAAAATTAGTCCATCTAACCGTGTAAATGATCTTTAAATTCACATGTTATTTGCTCGAGCTGTTGCCTCATATTCACAAACTGTTATAAAAAAAACCTCATTTGTTCCACGTGTGCAAGAGATATAGATTATTTTTTATCATTTATGTAAATCATAGACAATGGGCAATGGGCCAAAGGCAGATTGGCACATATATAGAAAGGAACATTTTCTTTAATAAAAAAAGAAATCCATCAAATACTGAATCATTGTTTTCCATTTTGTTTCAAAACCGAAGATTGCAGAGATGGTAATTGGTTTTCTATTCCGAATTCTTGTATTCAGTCTTGTGTTAGTTGAACTAAGTAGATCTAGCTATCTATAGATACTGCCTAACTCCCATTTCGGGTATTACTGGCAGGTAAAAGAAATGTCGAAAATTGTTGGGGAGGAAAGCGACAGCTCCAGATTATATAAATTTCATAATTGGTCCTATCATTTTTGAATAACAACATATTAATATGTATTGCAGGTTTCATTTGAAACGGCACAACTTTGTCTTTCATTATCAAAAATTACACGCCTGATCTTTTTTCCTAAATCATAATTTGGTATATTGTCTTCCATACCCTTTTAGATCTACAATTGTGTACTACGAACAAGTCGTTTTGAAGTATGATACACTATTTGCAAACCATGGTCATATTCAGTGCCATGTCAATTGAAATCACCTATAAGTTTTAACATGCATGTCCATGTACATAAAATTATGTGCACTGAGCGATGCCACTTCATATATTTAATACTTATCTCTTTATCAATTCTGTTTCCGGGTAATTGCTCGACATATCATAATTAATTACGAGTCCCAAGATCCACATGGACTTCCAGAGATCCAGTACGGAACCAACGTAGCGGGAGATTGACGATCTGCGTTTCAACAGACTCCGGGCGCTGATGATAGCGCATTCGACTCTCGGTCATGGAGTCCCGACGCCTCAGTAGACAACGAGACAGACAAAAGAAGATTGTGACTAAACATGGACGGAGATCAGACTGGGACAAATACAAGACACTTCGTAATCGAGTTAACAATTTGAAAAAAGTATCAAAACAACGGTACTTCAGCAATCTAGATGAATGTCTGTCCGATTTTCGATTTCAAAATCCTGGAAAATATTGGAAACATATAAAAAACATTGATTAATATGAATAAAAAATCTGAAAAAATACCAATTCTAAAAAGTACTGACAACAATTTAGAGACTATTTACTACACGGATGATGAAAAGGCTGAATGTTTAAATACTTTCTTTTCATCTATTTCAAATGTTGACGATTCGCATGTGTCCTTACCACGTTTTGATTTAAAAACTAATAGTAGTCTTAACAACATATTTATCTCAGCTAATGAAATTGAAAACCTTATAAATACCCTTAATATTAACAAAGCTGTAGGTCCAGATCTTATAAGCCACAGGCTCCTTAAGAATATTAAACATAGTATAGCTATACCATTATCTAAACTTTTTTAATAAATCGCTTAACGAACAGGTCTTTCCTAGAAAATGGAAAGAATCAGTAGTCAATCCATTATTCAAAAAGGGTGACAAATCTTGCGCTTCTAATTATCGTCCAATTTCACTTCTAAGTTGTATCGGAAAGCTTATGGAGAGATGTGTCTATAAACATGTGTATAATTATTTTCACTCCAATAGTTTAATATACAGAAACCAGTCAGGTTTTTTATCTGGTCATTCTACTGTCCACCAATTGCTCGAGATATATCACCAAATTGTTTCGTCTTTAGATTCAAAACAGAACTTGTGTATGGTATTTTGTGATATATCAAAAGCTTTTGATAGAGTCTGGCATAAAGGACTTTTGTTCAAACTAAAACAACTAGGTATACAAGACCCACTACTGGAATGGTTTAGAGACTACTTGACGGGTCGGCAACAGTCAGTCATAGTCAACTCGTCAAGGTCAAGTCTAAGGTCAATTAACGCGGGCGTTCCTCGAGGCTCAGTTCTCGGTCCATTGCTCTTTCTCGTTTACGTAAATGATATTTCTGAGAACCTCATAAGCATTTCACGATTGTTCGCCGATGGCACATCCTTGGCATGCTCTGCGACACATTTAGCCGACATTGAAGGCATTTTAAACCATGATTTAGTTATCATTTCTCAGTGGGCCAAGCAATGGCTTGTAACATTTAACCCGGCTAAAACCGTGGCTATGAATTTTTCAAATAGAGACAATATTCAATATCCAAACCTTTATTTCGATAATGTAAAGCTTAACTTTGTTGAAAGCCACAAACACTTAGGATTAACTCTGAGTAGTAATGGTAAGTGGCAGGAACATATCAAAAACTTGTTTAATTCGGCTTCAAAACTATTAGGAATGATGAGATGTTTAAAATTTAGACTAAAGCGAGACTCCTTAAATCAAATCTATATATCGTTCTTACGCCCGGTATTAGAATATGCATCTGTAATTTGGGATAATTGTACTGTTCGAGAAAAAGAAACCATAGAAAAACTCCAAATCGAGGCTGCTAGAATTGTTACAGGACTTACGAGATCAACATCTTTAAATAATATTTATAAGGAAATTGGATGGCTTACTTTAGAGAATAGACGAAAATACCAAAAACTCATATTAATTTGTAAGATTCTAAATGGTTTAACTCCTTTTTATTATTATTCCTTTATTTCCTCCATAGATGAAGAGCATTTTACAGATGAACAATGAACATATATACAAATATAACAAAGTTAATAATTACATGTAGGCATACTTTGATTTTCAATAAATTGATTTGATATGTATGCATAAGAAATGACATAATTTACTACCATATGGATTTTTTACCATGTTCATGCATGTATATGTTCTTTGGAAGAACATAGAATACATACATTTACATGAGAAAAAATGCAACTTTACCTACTACAGTAATAGTCCATTGTGAAAGTTTTTCCACGAAAGCGAAAAGGAAAGACTCTCAATGGATTAACTTTGTAGTATGCGTTTCCTTTTCTAGACAGTATAAGGTCAAATATTTTCAAGCTTTGAAATAAGAGTAACATTCAATTTTAAAAATCTTGGGTAATTGTCTACACCAATTAGACTAAGCAGAGGACTGTCAGCAAAGCCCAAAATGTATCCTAACAAGGAATCAGAGTTTTTCTGTAATAAAAATTCAAAGAGAGAGACTGAAAACTGCTGCATAATATTTGTCATATATTCGGTCCTTGCTTCAAAGACTGTAACATTCGTGCATTTGCACACCAAATGATGCACTCTATTGAAGCTGTACAGAAGACATTTTGGACATTGCTGCCACTCGGGTTTTTCACAATAGAGCTTTGCCAGGTACTGCATGCTAAACAATAGTTTTGGGTGTTCGAGAGCTACTAGCCAACAATTTGCTAGTGTTCCCAAACATTTTCATGTAGGTGAGCGAAGGTTATCAGTATTTCACACTCGGATAAGGAATAAATGTAGCGATTTACAAAATGATCTATTTCTTAATCATATCTCTCCAGATGCAAATTGCAACTGTGGACACACTTTTGAAGACGCTGAACATTTCTTATTTCGCTGTCCTTTGTATATTAACTCGAGACTACGACTTTTCCATTCGCTGCACAGATTTCATCCTTTAAACGAAAAATTATTACTTTTTGGGTCCGAAACTCTCACATTTGACGACAATTCTTTCATTTTTAAAACAGTGCAAAATTATATAAAGGAAACAAATAGATTTGGATAATTTTATTTGCAGTCTCATCAACGTTTAGTAAACCCTTCTAATCTCTCAGCTGACAAGAAAGACATCTATTCTTTTTTTTCTCTCTCTCTTCAGAAGAAAGAGCAATACATATTTAACACCATCTGCAATTATGTATCATTACCGGAATATCATTGTCAAATATTACAACTAAGAATAAAGTAGTTTGTAAGTATTCATACATGTATAACTGTTGAACTGTATGCACACAAGCGCGTACAGCTCAGTAGGGATACAATGTGTGAACAACTAATGACTCTAGACCAGGTTTGTTATAAGGGAATGGCCGTATCTAAGTTGTTAGAACTTGTGGCCAGACCCTTTTGCCAACTGTTGATTATTCATTTGTTGAAAAATATGCACATGTATGTACACTTTGATGGCAATAAAATATGTTTAAACTAAACTAGTCCCGACAGCGGCAAATAGCTTATCGGACATTCTTCTCTCAATTGGTGGATGATCTTAAATTTACAAGGTGGGAGAAATATCAAGAATCCATGGTACACACAGCAGTGGAAATATAATTGAAATAGGACATATTGTTAAATGTACATGGTAGCCTAATCAATCAATCTACCTTTCAGCTACAGAAAATATGCTACAAAACTAACATGTGCACAAAATTACATTTATTATGAATGTTTGGAAGCAAACACGTCGGCTACGTTCGAAAATGAAGTAACTACAGCTTGAATAAATCATAGTTACGACGGTTTTTACGTAGTCAATAAAAGGGACCTCACGATGAAAACGATTTCATATTCTAGGCAAATTTTATGGTCTAAAGTATTAATGATTTCCATCGGATACAAAATTATAGATATTAATGCATATTGTTAGATAGCGAAATCTCGATTACTGGTTTTAGATAAGATTTTTATCCAAACTTCCATACGACCTATTTAATTGAAGTGACAGAGAGAATTTATAATACATATGTGGCTCGTCACACTAATAGGGACATTCTGACAGGCCATTAATACCAATGTTTGCGAAACGGATCATACTCAGCAAAAGTCAATTATGTGTTATTGTTGGAAAATGAACACATATAAAGTAGTAAAACCGTCTAGATTCAGGCAATTAGCCTGAGCTGAAAAGGCTCGATCCAAGTCAGTCTGCGCTGTACGCACAGACTGACTAGTGCCGATGCGTTTTACACTTTCCATAATGTCCCTTTGATATTTTTGAGCTGGGGTATCGAAAATAAGCTACAAAGTGCTAATCTGGATCCGTGTTAGTTTAAAGCGTCGACTGAGCTTATTTTTGAAGCAGTGTGACCCTCTTGACAAGAGTTCATTGCTGTTGTCCATGGATTCTGTTTATTTTCATTGTTGTGTGGTGGTTGTGGTGGTGGTCGTCGTCGCTGCCGCCGCCACCGTTGCTGCTGTTGCTGCTGCTGCTGCATTTGTTAATCAATTATCAAAATACTGTTATATACATGAAGTCCTCAATGTTTGATATTGATATATTTTCACAACCGTTGAAAAATTAATTTTGATATAAAATTGCAATACCGTTTTTCATAGATTAACTTAATTGATCGATTTGCTGATAAATAGAAAGAAACGACATCTCATAGGAAAGCATGTATACGAAACTTTGCATACAAATCCTGGAACGTTTAAATTGTCATCAAATCGGATCAGTATAAAATCTCATGGAGATCTGCAAGTAATTAAGGTAGCCTCCCCCGCCCCCAAGGAGATTCATGCTACGTCGGGATTATTCGGGCGACGTCGTAAACACTCGGCGGGGGAACGTTCCACCGCCGAGTGTTTACGGCGTCGTCCGAATAAGTTCAGATACGTAGTTACGAATGTTAAACGACGTAGCACGAATCCCGTCATGTGAGTTTCATTAGGGCTGAACAACATAAAGACATTGTTTTGTTCAACACTTTTTAAAAAAACTTTGAACTTTTTTTTAAATTTCCGGCTATCAATTTAAGTAGTGAATTTAACTCGTTATGGAATGCGGTCGGATACAATCAGCTTAGCTTTGATGAGACGGCGTGATTTAGTGAAGTCAGGAAATACGCCGATCATTACCATTAATATTACATGCAGCTCTGTCACATTAAACAGGCCAATGCCACTGTACTAACTTTATGTACCTTTTGTGCAAATAGAAAATAAACAGCATTGTGTTTTAATTTTCGGAGATACATATTTTTCCCCTTCTTGTTCTTTTCCGTGATTTTGATTCGGCGTATGGCGGCAGCTTTCTTATGAGCTTTATTTTCTTTAATAGGAACATAATTTCGAAAACAACGCCCGTATTAGCTTATTTCCACTAAGACTCAAACAACAGTCATCGGAAGTCGTCCTTTGATGACTTGAAATTATGGCCAATCACCTTTCATGGCCAATGAACGTGGGATGCTTTGCTTGGAATTGGGTCAGAGCCTCGATCTGACGTAAAGAAATCGGCTGATGTGTTGCTATTTTTAGTAACAAATTGGAACCGTGTCTGTGTGTATATACAATGTTAATTTCCCATTAACCCATTGTTTGCTACTGAAAGCGCTCATAGGTAAGGACTAAAACGATAATTGAAAGGGGTCAATTGGGTTAATCAAAACGGGACCAATATGTATTTTGGCTTCCAACTGGCAATCAGAGAAACAAAGCTTCCCAGATTTAACCATTACCAGACGGGAACATTTTAAACTATTCCAATTTGAAAGGTGTTACAGACGACATTTTCAAGTTGATAAATTCTAAAAATCTTTACATTTGGGTCAGAAATATTGTGCAAAATGAAGCAATTGCTTGTTACAAAAAGCGTCTATGTGTGGGAATGGGTATTAAACAAAAACTCTTGACTTGAATTTAGATATATATCTTTACGAGGAGTGTGCGACTTTCTGACCAATGCTTAAACGATAGACGATGCAAAAAACATATTGTATGTTTTAAGGGGGAATGCTCCAGTTTTTCGGAACACTCGGCCATTACTACATAAAAAATTAAACGTTTCGTACCATATATGTTTCGCTACCATATTTTCAATAATATAACACGTCATTACAATTTACCATTTTCGATGGTAAAAGCGTAAACTGATTTCCTCAAAATGGAAATCGATTATTTATACTCTCTTAAGGGGGAATGCTCCAGTTTTTCGGAGCACTCGGTCATTACGGTAGTAAATTAAATGTTTCGTACCAATATGTTTCGCTACCATATTTTCAATAATATATCACATTATTACAATTTACCATTTTCGACGGTAAACGCGTTTTCATTATGCGAAACTGATTTCCTCAAGACGGAAATCGATTATTTAGAGCAAGACAGTCGTAAGTGTGTATGCAGTTACCACTGTTTTGCGACATTTTATTCATGGGTAGCTGATAAAAATTGCTGTAATTCTCTAATAAGTGCGCTGACCTATACATTTTCTTTTTGAATTATTACCAGGACATGTTTCTTAAGGTTTACGAACTGAGAATGAAATGTAGAGCCAGAGGCGAAATTTGAAAAGTGCCCGTATTTCCTAAACTGTGTTAAATTTCCATTCCAAATGCAAACATAAGCATTTTGTATGGTTTAGAATTTTGAATTAATGCATACTTATGGAAATATTTGACAAAAATGTTCAAAATTACCTCCCTTGCATATGAACAAAGAGTAAAATGATATTTGTAAATTATTTTCTTCTTGAAGCATAATCTTGAAATCCGGCCTGGTGAATCAACTTATGTGAAGTGTATTTACAAGTGTGTGTAATTTGGTGCATTTCGTATGGCTAGAAAGTGGTGTTTTCATTCTCAGTTCGTAAACCTTAATACAATGAGGGAGTTTTATCAAATTCTATTATGTAGAACTTGAAATATGTCCAAAAATATGCAATTTTTGACATAAAACACTCCAGCTTCGTTGATCTAACCGAACAGGTGAGCATGCTGTTTTTTACATTTACGCGTTTATAATAGCACAAATTTTGGGTTTTCTGTTCTTATTAAATGTAAGACGTTATTTTAAATCCGTTTTCGGGACTAAACGGCGAATACACAGCATTTTATTAGCATTTTAGTGACCTTGGACAGGTGCCAGAAATTGTGCATTTTTCACTGTAATGTTATACGAATGCCTATTAAATTCAAACAAGATCGCTGACCATCCATTTTTATTTTATTTTCCAATTGGTTATAACATGTAATTTCAACATACAAAATATCATTAAATTCTATTATTGGGAAAAAATCTAGGAAACTGGAGCATTCCCCCTTAAGAACAGAGCACATTCTCTCTTCATTTCATTATGATAGAATGATGCTCTGTTCCCGCGGGGTCATTTCACGTCTAATCTCAGGGTCTTGGCGGGATTTCGGTATCCAATCGTTTGCTATACACAACAAAACAACTTAAAAAGCTGATACAAACTTTCATTGGCTGACGTTTCAAATTACCGGCCTCAGCCATAAATAGAAGCGACGTAATGTATACGTAATCAAACAAGATTAAACTGAATGATATTGATTCGATAATTCAAATGTTACCGGCTTCAGCCAAAAATAGAAGCGACGTAATGTATACGTAATGATCATGCAAGATAAAACTGAATGATTTTGATTCGATGATTCAAATGATATTATGATATAATTAGAATAAGACGACCAAATAGGCTGTTGGTATATCGAAAACGACAGAGGTCATATTTGATAGTTAATCAATAGACCTCGGCTTTGGAGAGTAATTATTTAGAGCAAGACAGTTGTAAGTGTGTACGCAGTTACCACTGTTTTGCGTCATTTTATTCGTGTGTAGCTGATAAAAACTGCTGTAATTCACTAATAAGTGCGCTGACCTATACATTTTCTTTTTGGATTATTACCAGGACATGTTGCTTAATACAATGATGTAGTTTTATCAAATTCTATAATGTAGAACATGAAATATTTCCAAAAATATGCAAATTTTGACATAAAACACCTCAGCTTCGTTGATCGAACTGAACACGTGAGCATGCTGTTTTATACATTTGCGTGTTCATATTAGCCCATATTTTAGGTTTTCTGTTCTTATCAAATGTAAGGCGTTACTTTAAATCCGTTTTCGGGACTAAACGATGATTATACAGCATTTTTAAGCATTATGTGACCTTGGATAGGTGCAAGAAATTGTGCATTTTTTCGCTGTAGGGGTATGTGATACGAATGCCTATAAAATTCAAACAAGATCGCTGACCATCACATAATACGACGTACTAAATCAGTATATCATTGGCTTAAATAATTGCTTTTTTGTGACATGAAGGATATTCCGATTGCAAAAAAACATACAATTTAAAGCTTTGAATAGATGCTTCCCAAATACGGTATAGTTTTGATTTCCGTATTCAAATCGGCTTTTGGAAAGCATAGATAGAAATTGATTAAATGCTGAAAATCAGCATTTCCCCCTTTTCTCCCAATACTTTCCATGCTATAGTGTACCATTTTCATGCATGAAAAACCATTATAATTTTGTCGTCTACAAATCCTTTCAGTTGGAGCAGATAGTTAAAATTTCACCATTCGCTAAAAAAAATAGAACCAACGCAAGAGTTCTTGTAACATTGTAGAACTTAGCATTTTAAAAGAAGAAAAACTTTCTACTATTTATCAAGTTGATCATAACAGACAATAAAGGCAATCATTAATCCTAATCTCTACGTATTAGCGTCATTTATGTAACTGAAACATGAAAGGCATCAGACGGCGAGGTGCCAGCACAACGATACTACTGCATGGCAGGCACAAATTTGGAGAATATAATACAAAACATTCAAGATTCCGACACAGATTAACCTTTTTTTCCGAACAACAAAAAGTGGTCCGAAGTATACTAGTAGGGTGTAGCAGGAAACAAAATAAATATATAATTATGTATTATATTTTGCTTTAAAAGGGTAAATCTATGAGGCATAGGTAGTATAGAAAATATTAAGGAAATGAAGAAAATGCTGGTGACCAGCATTTTCTTCTTTTTCTTTAATATTTTGACTGGATCTCATGTTATGCACAACGTAAAAACGGGAATTGTTCGGGAAAGGGCTAAAATCAACGAGATGCAGTAAAAACGCGGAACGGAAATTGTCACTTTGTAAAAATTGCTACAACTGCAATTCTTGTTGAACAAATCCGGTTTTTAAAGTTAAAATACTTTGAAAATAAACTGTATTCTGAAACACCTTTCCACACGATTAAACATCTAATCAGGATATAACAATAGAACACTTCCTGCCATTTCATGTTCAACATTATTTTGCAAAAAGAAAAAAGAAAGAAAAAAGAAAAAACATGATTCGAGATTCGAGCGAAGTCGGAATTTTTCGTGCCATGTCGTAAACATTCGTAACATATCCAATCTTCCCGGATACGTTACGGGTTACAAAAAATTGGCATTTTACACTGCCGAATGTTTACGACGTTAACCGAATAATTCCGACGCCGCGTGAATCTCGTTAGGAATGGACTATCTAATTATAATATAGCCTAATCTACTCTTCTACTGACAGAATTTTTTTTATAATGAAACAACTCTTTTTTTTCATAACATTTGTTTTTTGTTACATTCAAAGCATAATATTTGTCTAAATCTATTCTACTTCCCAAAGCAGACATAATTTAGGATCAGATTAGCAACATATAGATGTACTTTTTAATGTACTTTTTGGATAAAATCTCGAAACGATGCCAAAGAGCCATTCCCACGTTTCGACCTTGACCTTCGAAGCTTCTTTCTAATGCTTCTTGCACTGATTACGTCATTTTTGGATCGACTTGGCTCATGTCCATCCAGTCAGTTCACTCATTCTTATTAAGACCCATGTTTTCGTATATCGTCGCTTTTCAACGAAAAAACCTCGTAACTGCAGTTTGTTTTAAGCTGCAGTTACGAGGTTTTGGTTGAAAAGCAGCGATATATTCTTTGGCAACTGTAACGAATCCTTATAAAAACCACACCTTAGCATGGGCTCATCTAGATCTGAGGCTATCTCGAATTCCATAGAGACCCATTTGCTAATAAGTATTAGTATTCCAATTAGTATGCTTTAAAAAAATAGAGTTCTCTTGAGATGAGGTAATGAAGAACAATGACAGACGTCAAAACTGATGCGATGATAAGTAATACTTAATGACTATCCCTCTATTGTCTTTGTGACAAATTAAACTATTGCATGTTATATACTAACGCAATTAGATTATCAGCTAAACCGATTTAATTTTCTTTCACTTTCAATCATCCCTTGAAAAGACTTCTTAGAAATAATTCAGCTTTGATCTGGGAAAATGGTCTTTATAACATTAGAGACCAACATTGGTGAAGATCAGACTGCGTGAACACGCAGTCTGATTTACATCCATGTTGGTCGTTAAAAGCGCCTTCGTGACTTTCAGCAATATAAATTTAAGAGAACAATACAGACCCTGGTCGCTCTACACATGTGCACAGATCTTACACAATGACCATCAAATGCAATGATTATCATGGTTCGCCTTTTTCCAGAGCCCGGCTCAATTAAAATAGCCTGTAGGCTTGCAGACGTTAAAATGACAGTTCTTGGCGACGAAAATTAAATGATTCTTATATCTATTCGTACTAATTATTCAAGTTTGATTGTATCAATAAAATTGAATTCTATTTCAAACGTAATTACGGGCCATTTGCATGCAATACCCAGTGGACTTTTCCTGTAAAAGTTCAAGAAAAAAAACGTATTGATTAATGATTATCATTTACAAAACGACAAAATGCTGAGCAGGTTAAAATTAAACGGTGTAGCAATTATAAAAATCTACTAACCAACCCACTGTTCCAAATCTGTAAATTTAAGTACAAACTTCTTTCGCTGTTGAGAATTTCTTTAGAATTGTAGAAGACATCACTGAGAAGTATAATACGCATGTATAGGGCGTCATTTATAATCTTTGACACTTTTCAAATCATGTATTTTGCTAAAATACAGGATAACATTTGAATCTGAAAAGAGATATGTCGTCCGAAAGCAGCTGCATGGAAGGTGTGAGAAAAGTATGTCAAAAAACGATGTAAATCTGGACCGAATGAAATATTTGATTGGCCGAGCAGTGTCCTTTGATTGCAAGTATTTTATTCTTATGACATTCTTTGAAAAGACATGGTTTTATCTAGTATGCATATTCGTGTATGGGTATTTACAAGAATTGTAATGGTGAACATGTATGAGAAAGAATCAACATAATTATATAAGGGTATGTGACTCAAAAGTTATTATGAGAAAGAGATCCACATTTTTTATGTGTTTTCCGATGGCACGTTAACCCATTACCACACACTGGCTCGTTTGACTTCCCAAAAGATACGTGCTTTGAAAAACATTGTGGAAAATGAAGAAATTGCTTGTGACATGCAATTTATTCATTTCCCACAATGTTTTCTATATATAAAAAGACCAAACAATGTAAAATTTACTTCACTTTATGTTGTCGTCTGTAACATCTGTGAACTTGGACAAATCTAAAATTTTGCTGTTTGGTAATGGATTAACCCCTGTAAAATCGTGTTACAATAGAGACCTCGAGAATCATCATGATAAAATTTCTGGTCCATTTCGGGCCTTGTTTAGAATTTCGCGTGCCTATTTTACATATCAAAGTCACATCAGCGAATGAGAATCGAGATAAGAATTTACGGTTAATTTTCTCTGAATTTTGTTTGCATTATGTAATTGGAAAATGGCAAGTTTATACACTGCTTGCATGTTCATTGGATAATTCCAGAGATTTCATCCAGTAAAAGCTTGCCATTTTGGGAATTGAATGAGAAAACCCAATGAATTAACACTGTACACCATTTGAATCTGATGTTGCTTGACCCAGATGGACTTTCAACGCGCATGGTATCAAAATTGTCCTTTAAAAGATAAGTATCTGAGACGAGCCGTGACAATCTAAACATTTACAACCTGGTTTCTAGTCTTAAAGTTGGTAACAGGATGTAAATGCCTGTTAAATGTTTTCCGGAGAAAGATACCAAAAGGTTAACTATTAGCGTTGCCGGTCCATTAAAGGGCATAGCCGAACTATAAAGATTTACATTTGATAAAACAAATTAATGTTGAATTGAAAATGGAACGGAAAGCAACATTATTCTACAGAAAAACAATTTGAAATACGTCAAATGTTCACGACTACTACAGCTTGTCTTTACGTAATATTATCGTATTTCCAGTAACTGATCCTTTCGATAAAATGTACAGGGTTCTCCACATAATTTGAAGCTGTAGTGGCAAATCAGTAAACATTGAATGCATATAGTGTTTATTTGAATAATTGTGAATAAAAACATAATGGGAAAGAAGAAATTGCTCATTTTGAGCAATTTCTTCTTTTCCCATAATGTTTTTTTATACAAAATTATTACATTTTTAATTAATAAAACGACGGTAACAGATGGTCTAATTGCAAAAAATGAATTTTTTTAAAAAAAATATGCAAAACTTTTGTGTTGACCACCTCGGGATGGTTAATAATATGCGATTCAGACAGAGAATGAGCCGAAATTACAAGACAGATAGCTGAATTTAGGGAGAATCCAAACCTAAATTCAACCCCGTCTCAGATGGGGGTTAGAATTATTTTGAAATTGTTGCGCATGCGCATACAGCGCGGACCATGATTCAAACGAGATTCATACTTGAATTTCAATATGACGTCATCATGTATGTTGTGACGTCATTTAAGAAAGTCTCATGTCCTACTGTTTTGACCTACTTTCGATATCGCTTCATGAATTTGGTATCAAATTGCGAAAAAATGAGTCGTTGCTTCAACAATTTGTCGTAATCATTTAATCAGGTCATATAAAGCTTAAAAAGTGTACATTTCGTTTGTATATGACAATTTTTGGGTCCAAATCTGGGAAATAGTAGCTTTAAAGTGCATTATATACCAGTTTTTGACATGAAGTACCTTAAACTCTATCTTTTTGGTGACCATTTTAAAGGAATTTAGGTGTTGTGTTCTTATGACGCTGTACGGACATTGTACTAATTTACATGAGGCTGTAGTGGGGCCGATACAACGTTTTGGGCTGGGGAGAATGCTGATTTATTTTTAGTCCGGTTACAATATATTAGGGAACATGTTTACAAAGTTCACCCATGTAAACAATTACGTGTATCTTAATTGGAGAGCATAGCTCTCTTTTCTTGTCACCTCCCAGTGTACTTTGAAAACCACACAACTTCGGAACTATAAACTCGGAACATAGTTCCTCCCAAACAAGACAAAAAACTAAAAAAAACAATTAGAATAGTATACAATTAGACATTTTATTATACGTACAAAATAAATGGCTTGTATGATATATGCAAACATTTTAAGTAAACGAGTCTTAAACAGAAAAGAGATTGGTGTAGTAATTTTTCATTCATAATTGAGTCATACAGGTCATGCGCTCGCTACCGGTTCATTAGAGACAGGGGCGTGGCTATGTATAGACGTCACATAAACTAGCCGACAGGTCGTTCATGCGAAATATAGCGGTCAAATTTTAAAATATACTGCAATTTCATTGTCCAAAAAGTAGGTCGAACACTAAAGCAACGTTATAATTATCGTCGCTTTTCCTCAAAAAACCTCATAACTACAAATTGTATGAAACTTGTTCTTAGAAGGTTTTGGTTAAAAAATTCCGCGATGTGAACTTCCCACAATGGACAAAATTTGGAATAGAGCATCATAGAATAGTAACCCCTTCCCAAACAAGACCTGGCTTTGGCGTCCCCTATAGAAAAGGCTTGTGAAAACATTGAAACAAAAGAAGAAACTGCTGATGACCAGCACTTTCTCCTTTTGCCTCAATATTTTCTGTGCCATATTTAACACAAATCCTATCTTTAATAACATCCATTTTGTCATTTGTGTCAGTTTTGAAAGTGGATCACCCTAAAATTTTGTCGTTTGGAAAAGGTTTAAATCGATTCTAAACTGGTATGAATGTGTGTCGAATTCAAAAGGAGACAAAACACTTGTCAGTAATTCTGCAGCTGAACTCTATTATCTATGATAATTTGAAAATTTATTTCCATTTTAACCCTTTCGGAAAATGTAAAACGGGTGGCTGGTCAAATTTCAAAAGGGTTGAAGACATGAAATTGAAATACTTTAAAACAATCAAGTTGAATGTTATAGTGTGGAAATCAATAACTTGATTTTTGTGAATTTCGAACATTTACTTTTTCATCCATGCAATAAATATGTTCTTATTTTCCATTAACGTAAAGACCAAGCGTTGTTAAGGAAAGGATCGATACTAATACCATTGTCAACACTCTTGGGTAGCCATTTTGTTTAGAATAGTCTGGTTCATTCAAGCGCTCATGGTTAATTAGACTGATCGTACAAGAACATATCCGAAAGCTCTAAATCTCGCGGTATTTCCAAGCGTTCACGTGATGTATTTGCGTCTGACATGCGAAAAGAGCTTATTGTTTTTAATTAAGGCAAGGCATTTTGTAAATAATTCGCATTACATTATCACGTTTTCGATCAAATGTTGTCGTTTAATCAAGGAAAAGATCTCGGATTCATTTCCAGTGATGATAAAAAATGATTTTTTGATTATTTTCAACTTCCATCGCATCAATAATGTATTGTCTAGTCCGTGAATGTGTTCAATTGGGATGCATTGGTTGTTAACGCGTTGTTTACGCAGGTCCTGCATGGGACATATAGGGTGTTTTTGGAGCCTAAACTGTCGTAACTACAGCTTGCTCAAACTGCAGTTATAACACTTTTTCACCAAAAATGATGAAATGCATTTATGATATGAGAAGACATCGACCAGAGAACATTAAGACAAAACATAGGATCAACAATTTTAACTGCGATAAAAGTCCATATTTTGACCATATTTGAGTGGTTAGAATAGTTGCTTTCTTTACTTTGGTCAATTTTAAAAAAAATATTTCTTTCTCAAACTTTGGGTTCTGGAACAACAATTATGTATTAGAAAGAGACTGTGTCGGACCGTATTTGGTACAAAAACGACAAGGCTGTATAGTAGATTCTACGCAAAATAAACATTCAAATGCGCGCAGCGCATTGAATGTTTATATTGCGTAGAATCTACCTTAATAGAGACTTTATCTGACTTAGTGTTCGCTAGCGGTTCATTGGAGACTGGGAGTGGCTATGTATAGACGTAGCATAAACTAGACGGCAGCCCGTTTGTGCGAAATGAAGCGGCGAAATTTTGAAATATACTGCAATTTCATTGGTCCAAAAAGTAGGTCGAACACTAAAACTAGTTACATTTAAACGAGTCTGGAACAGGGGACCTCGATGGCGTTTTAGACAGCCATGTTTCAAGATAAGTCTGTGCCTAAGTGTTGCCTGATTTGGATCCATGTTATTCTCTTATACATGCTACAAGTTGATAAGAAGCTATTGGAGAACAACATGAGTCTTGATAAGACTGTGAATACACAAGTGGATCTGGAACTGTGTTTGGTTCAAAAACCCTAAGGGACCTTTTTAGATCATGGTTAATGTAATAACGAATACGTAGAAAAAACAAACTTGTGCATTTTTTCATTGGAAAAGGTAAATGTTCAGAACTCTGCATTAAATTCGATTTTACTTCATTTCTTTGTTTGTTAATAATGTTTTATGATTAACCAGATCGACATGATTAGATCTGTAACATTATTTACATAGACGATAGTTCTGATATCATGTTTGAAACTTCAATTCCATGACATTTACAATCGGTGCGGTTGCTTAATATACATGTAGTTTTGAATTAAAACCTGACTTAAGCCATGGTAAATTCATTCTCTGTCTTATGTTTTAGCTTCGACAAAGACACTTTCCTTCTTTTCTTTATAAATGTATATTTTGTTGTTGCGTGCACAGCACCTTTCATACAAGAATATATTGCTCTATGACATCAAAACTGTTACACAATGCAGCTTTATTAGAAATCAAAGTCGTTTTAGCACTTTCTAAATCAAGCCCATCTTTTGACTTTCCTAATAAAAAGAATAACTTGGAAAAAATTGTCAATAGGAGCACTTGCTGACCTATAGCATTTTTTTCCATTTTTATTTTCATTCTATGATTAATTATACGCCATATCTTTCAAATTGGAGAAGTCAGTAATTTCGTAGTTTAGGTAAGGGATAAACAATTAAAAATGGCTGTATCATTTGGATGTCCTTTATGGAACATGGAACTGTCATGAACCCGTTAAACATTCTAAAATAATTCCAGAAATGAACATCAACAATGTGAGGGTCATTTCCAGCCTGCATGCATCATTATTCAGAACTTCTGGAGAAATTTGGGGAATTCTATGAATTGTTATGACGTGAAGCGAAAACACTTCCACTTCATTTGACTCGCGAACATGGCTATTTCTCTTGCAAATGGGCACATTTAATCCTGTCCCAAACGGCGAATTGTTACACTGTTCCAATATGAAAGATGCTGCAGACGTCTTAATTGTTGATGATAGATACATGATTTTTGTACAATAGTGCACAGAAAATATTGAGACGATAGAAGAAAATGCTGATTATCAGCATTTTCTTCTTTTGTCTCAATGTTTTTTCCGTAGTGTTTAATTGCGATCGTCAGAATCGTGTCTTGTTTTGAAAAGGATTAAAGCGGCCCCTTCAAACGATTTCACGTTTCAGGGGAAATAAACAATAATCGAACTCTCGTTCGCATCTCGCGGGATTTGGACAACCTGTCAATCGCTGATTGGTCGGTTTTTGAATTCTTGCTGGTAGGCATTATGGGAAATTTTGGGGATATTTTACAGCATTAATTCCTGATTATTAGTTAATCATTCGATTCTCATTGTTGAGAACGTCTGTGCAAACAAAAAGATGGCTCGAGAAGTTTCATAGCGACCCGAGCCGAGATAATCCAAAATTAAGACTACCGTCAGATGTCGCTGTCGACTCTTTATCCCCCACCCGAACAATTCCGGAATTTCACATATCTAACAGGAAAAGCGTTTGAAAAAATAATTAAAATAAAAGAAAATGCTGATAACAATTAAGCATATCTTTACCATGTTCAGATTTTTGCCAAAACATTTAAGCAATGAAGAAACTCATATTTCGTCGCCTGCAATTTCTTCCAGCTTGCACCGGTCTTAAATATTGTTGTTGTTTTTTTTTTTCTAGGAAAGGGTTAATTGTGGACACATCACATTTTCATACCCCCATAATGTTGGAGATATTTGAATGATAATGAAGGCAAATACAAAATATCCCTTCTAATAAAGTCTTTGTTTGTATTTGGGTTAAATGGGTCGTTTAGGCAGTTTGAAGAACGACCAATGTAGTAAAACAAAATGTCTGCTGGCCACAGAACATGATAAATGTTCGTGTGGTCAAACCAATTTACAGGGCTAGTCCTTCCTTTTTGATAATAAATGAAGATAATGATGAATTGTCTGAAAATATTTTGTTTAGTGGGATGTAAGCTAGTGATGTTAAATCGAAATGGACATATTTTATACAACTTCTTTTAAAGAACTGGTTGGCTACAGATTTTACAATTAGGTCATAAAGTTTTCTTTGAAAACGTACAAGTTATAGGTTCACATATAACTAATTCCCGATGATGTTATTGGTTATTTGCATGTTTTTCATTATTCCCGAACTGCATGCCAATTACTTTAACTTATTTAAATGTTTTGCATACCATTTTGGCGCGTATGACAAGTACAGTCATATAATAATGCCATCTTTCGAAATCAAAAGCATCTGTAAGAGTATCCGGACAGTATATCTATCCGAATTTATTTTCAAGGTTTCCCATCTTTAGATTCATATAGGTTTTCTGTATGATGTCAGCCTAATGAAATAGTATTTAAAACCGAGGAATAATTCTTTTTGATTAGTAAATGGGGTGCAACATTTTGGTGTCAAAATTAATGGAACTAATGTTTAATTTCAGTGAGCAGGAATCTGGAGATTTGGAAACAACATCGATCCTACGCGCAGTCTGACAAGTGTCGACATTTCATTTTTTAAAGTATGTCTTCATGCCAAGATTGGATATTCTAAGCGGAAAACACGCCTTTAAAGTTGAGACAGACATGACCATTTCCACGTGCATCCGAACTGCTACATTTGTATCAATTTGTTTAATTTTAACACAAAATTATATATTTCTCGTAAACTGCGCAACACTTTGGTTTGAAATTTTCAGAGTTTTCATGAGAAAATATGCTCTTTCGGATTTAAATAAAAGTAAAATAAGAAAAAAATATATGTGAAATGTCACTTTATATATTAGCTTTCACATTACATGTGATGTAACAATATAGGGCAGCAGCAAGAGGTCAAACTGATCAGACTCAGGCACCTGCTAATCTAGTTACGAGATGGTAGTTCCTAATGCTATGAGGACACTTTACAGAGTTACGCTCCAGTTTATTAAAGAAGACAAAAAAGGAACACTTGAAACATCTCGCGAATTCTCCAAACCACAACATAAAACAAAATAGAACCAGAAGGACAAAAGGAAAGTTCTTATCTCATAATAAAGTTTTATAATCAATAGAAATATCACTAGAAATGATAATAACGACACAATTTATTGAATTTTTCTGTCCGGGAACATCATGACTTTGACGTATTTTGTCATAAATGGGAGCAGGAACAATTACGCAGGGTCCATATATCTCCATTTTTAACAGCTTAATTGCCTAATAAGGTATAAATATTAATTAGACTTTATCGCGGACAATAGTGCATCAATAAAGATGCGAGCTCCTACATCGATTCTTACCCTTCTTCCTTCAAGTTCTTTTGTAGTTTGGTGTGGGTGTTTACATTTTAACATTTTTATATATCATATATGGGTGTTTACCTGTTAACCGCTCTTTTATAAACGTAATATAACAGAACTCTTTCAAATGTGATGCCGGTATTCTTCACATCGTCGCTTTTTTCAAAAACCTCGTAATATAAATGGTTTATACATGTATAATTACGAGATTTGGAAGAAAAGCAACGATATTTACGTACATGTATATGTAAGTTTGGAGAAGAATAGAAAGGTGACCGATGAGCTTATCGTAAATAGCTACCCATTTACATCAAGATAGATTGACATAAATGTAAAAGTATTTTGTCCGTATGTGTGTGTGTGTGTGTGTGCGTGCGTGCGTGGGGTTTTTTGTTGTTGTTGTTGTTGTTTTTCCTGATAGTTACTTTTGGAATAGAAGAACAGTAGTATTATATTATGTATGCAAGGTGTGGAATCACATGGCACAACAATTCAGAAAATTATCAATAAATCTGTTGATAAGAGACCGATTTAAAAATGGCATGAAGCAGAGAATGCGAAAATACGTCAGGGATAGAATGGTTGTCGTAAATCTTTTAAACAACACTTCATAACAAAGTTGATGAAGACCGACCAAAATTTTGGTTGGGCGTCAATAACTTTTTATCATGAGGGTGTTGTTACTTTAGTTAATACAAAATTCATATCCATCATTTTTACCAAATATGATAAACAACTTGTCTGGAAATAAAAGGACATGCATAGCAATTATATAATGCTATTGTTGAATTCTTACCTATCAAATGAATATCTGTCAGGGATGATATTGAACATACTCCCCGAATTAATTATAAATTTGCGTGAGAGATTTGGCTCTAATATGAAAAGAAAATATGAATTAGTGAATACCTTTAGACTTCAAAAGAATTATATAGATAAGAAAATGCTCTTATACATGTATCTGAAATCTGTTAAAATACACATGCATAGATATAATAAGAGCTAAAAGCTTATCATGTAGAAATAATCTTAGGAAATATTAAAACCAAATGATGTGTGTATCATGTCATATTGAAATGTCCATTGAATGTTGAACATTTTAAAAAATAATTAAACCAATTGTTTTTGTTGTTTTGTTGGTGTTTTAGTTTGTTTTGTTATTGCTGTTGCCGCCAATGTTGTCTTCGTCGCCCCCTGTATAGTCGTCGTTGTCCAAAAAATTTTAGTTAGTCGTGAAAATTTTTATATCAGATGATTTTCAAAGATCTATCACACCCAGCTAATTTCTGGCGTTTAGTCGATCTAACGACTGGTTGCTGGGCACGCTGCTTTTGTCATTCGGAATAGGTCCCTTTTTGCATGGCTGGTCACATAATTATAAAGATAAGCCGATATGCCATTCTTTCATTAGTGTATGAGAAAGATAATAAATAGAAATTATTGAAAATTAAACATTGTTAATCAAAATTAGGATGTATAATGCCGAATATCTGTCAGAATTTCCATTTTAATTATATATATCGTGTAAATGATCTTGGTAACATGCAAGCATTAGCCTTCAAGAAAGGTTATTATCAAATCTTAAAGCCGTTTGAAATAATGAACTTTTTTCATTATATTGTGCTTTTGGGAGATAAAAAAGGCCTTTTTCTCCCTTTGGCGGCAATCAAAAGTCAATGCTTTCCCAAACGTTTTCTATCGGGGACGCCAAGACCAAGCCCTGGTTTCTCGAAAAAAAACTTAAATACATACTCATAAGTACAAGCTCTACTTCAATGGAATACTCTCCAACGTTGAAGGGTATTCGATTGAAGTTCATTTGGATTTCGTGTGATTTGAGTACGGTGCTCAGATTTTAGTCTGAGAAAGTACTTTTTTTTCAAGAAACCGGGACCAGGGATCCGTATTATCACCGGTCTTACGTTTATTTTTTGCGCAATTTGTAACAACACACTTGATTGGCCCAATCTGATTCCTCGTGCAATCAGATGTCTTGCACAGTTTACACAGAAAAGTGGTCGTAAGATCCTTGATAATACGGGCCCCAGGTCCTGTTTGGTTTTGGAAAGTTAAATGTAGTATTTTGACAGATTGATGTAATTACGGAATTACTGTTAATTCGTGATTTAGGATTTCCATCAAATTTAAAGCATAGACAACTGCAATCGAAACGAGTTCAGCCTGAGCTTTTTCACAAACAATATCTTTTATTTTAACAGAATAATAACAGAAATATTGGAGATGTTCTGCATTTGTTGTGTCATGTGAGTGTCCGGCGTGATTAATGTCATTTTGGTCGAGTCTGTCGATCTCAAATTTCTCTCTTCCACTTTTCTTTTACAGGAATGAACTCAACACATGAACGACTTGGTATTTTACAACATCCCGACTATAAGAGACAAGATACACAAAAGTTGTTATTGAAGATCTGAATTGCGATTGTCTGACACAGCATGGAGGTGAATCAAATAGATAGAACAGCTAAAATTATAGCTCGGATAGTCTCTCACGAAGTGGGCCATTGCCTTCTGGTAAATCATGGCCGACTTCGCATCGCACTTTAGTAGAGCCAAAGCTCAAAACAAACATTAATATACCAAGCTGTATTACAGTCTGACCACCCTAATACACGACGGCGGAGATGGTGCATCGTGGGATGGATTATAACAATGGCAAAATAAGCCCCCGCTTTAGGTAAAAAATTGCTCAGCAAGGCGGAGTACAAGCAACAAACCTTTGAAAATTGACGCAGAAAATATTGCAAAACATTTCACCAGAATCGAGACTATTTTGGCCGTGGTTGTTATCCATCCCATGGTGCACAATCTCCATCGCGATACCCGTAGTCAGGAAACTGGACATTTGTTCCCTTGTAAAAGTATCGGTCCAATCAATGTCGATTTCAACAAAGATTTTGATTGGATGACACAGCACGTGGGGTGAATCAAACAGATGAAACAGCGAGTAGCACAAACGATAGTGTGAAGCGAAGCAGGCCCATATTGTCGGGACGTTTATTTTATGGCGAAGTTCGGTGGGACACGACGATAATTATCAGTTATGATATGACCGTGATTTTAAATGGAAAATAGTTTAATTTATCATTATCGTCTTCTTTTCGAACAATGTTTTCATTAACTATTCCTTATATGGAAGTCAAAACAATGTATTGTTGGGTTGACAGTATGATAGCGTCTAGGACGTGTGAATAATTCTTTGGGAATCATTTCCAGAAAATGCGAAAAATTTCACATCACACTTTTCCCCGATTTTTCGACGCATGCATTACATGAAATGTCACAATTCTTGACGTCTGAAACAGATCCTTATTTGGTACAGTTGCCGGGACGTTTATTTTACGGCGCAGTTTGCGGGGCACGGCGATATTTATCAGTTATGGTGGGACCGTGATTATAAATGGAAAATATTTTAATTCTCCATTAGTAGGGAGAATTGATTGATCGAGAAGCTGGCTTGTCAGATGCCATTGGCTGATAAGTACGCTGATGCTCGACAGGCTTTGCAAATACGGCATGGGGAACTATACGTGCATATATTAACCCTTTCCATGAACAATTTGGGGTTTTATGTCCGAAATACAGGCAATTGTTATGAAAAAACATAGAAGCATAAGAAGAAAATGCTGGTGACAGCATTTTCTTCTTTGGCTGCAATGTTTTTCTACGCGTTAATACTAAAAAATGTAATTTATTTCGTTTTGAATTACGCGTCTTCGTGTTGTCGTTTGCAATGCCTCAGACTCGAATATGTGCCAGGGTGAAATTGTTATATCCTGGGAAAGGGTAAATGATGAGAGAATTTTCCCTGGAAATTCTATTTAAAGACAAAAAACAATGCAGGTTCTGGTAAATTGTGATATTTTCCGATTTTACAGGCACAGTTTATTTTATCAGAATAAAACGGGTTAAGAATAATATTGTTATATTCCTTATCGTCGATTTTTAAACAGATTTGGAAAGGCTTAGCTATTTATTTTATTTTAAAAGTGTTTTCTAATACATGCATATAAATCACAAGCGCGGATCCAAGCATAATGCTCCAGGGGCGGAGCAAGCTTACATGGACCGCCTCCAATTTTGCAAGATGTCATGAAAGAGTCATATGTATAGGAATAGGTATACCCGGTTGTTGTCAAGATTTTGAGACATCAGCTAGTTCCTGTTAAAATTTTACCACAAACGTTGGCTTTTAGCATTGTGTTGGACTGTTTATTGACCTCAGATCGCATAAAATAAGATTCATACCGAAAATGACATAAATCGATAATCGTGTACAACGATCTTTAAAAAATTTGGTCAAATATATAACAAGGTGGGTAACCCACGTGACTTTTGGGAAGCGTTCACACCGAAAAAATCGTCCGCTTCAAGGTATGTTTTGTTTAATTTCTCAGCTGATACGCTACGGATTTTCACGAGATAAAGTGCACGGAACGCGCCTTTGAGAGGGCTATTCCCGGCTCTAACTCACTCTGTTCCAAATCCCATGGTTTCTTCAAACATTCAAGCGAAAGTTTTTTTTCGGTGCATGTGAACGCTTCCCACTTTCGTTTTGCACTTAAAAATATTTTGGCTCGAATGTTTGAAGAAACCACTGGATTTGGAGCAGAGTGAGTTAGAGCCGGGAATAGCCCTCTCAAAGGCGCGTTCCGTGCACTTTATCTCGTCAAAATCCGTAGCGTATAAGCTTAGAAATTAAACAAAACATACCTTGAAGCGGACGATTTTTTCGGTGTGAACGCTTCCCAAAAGTCACGTGGGTTACTCACCGTGTATAATCACGTACATAAAGATTTACAAACCAATTTTATTTGGGTTTAATATCCATGGTAATCTAAGCGACCAACATGTCAGAAGAAGCCGAAAAATGGCACACAGATAAATAAAAGGCTATATTTTAGTTATGTTTAGTTATTTTTAAAGCCAATCATCTCCAAGAATTGTTGAGAATGCTTCTTTCATTGTTTAGTAAACCCTTTCCCATACGGCGATTTTTGAATTGTTCCAAATTGGATGGAGCAGCAAACAGATTTAAAGAGTTTCCATAACTTACGATATTACAAAATTTATGTACACATCCTTGAACACTGTTTAAATAAAATTGATGTGATCGCCAGTATTGGTATGATCCGAATGACAAAAGCAGGCAGGATATTACCCTGTAAGAGGATATCAAATATTAAGGGAAGAGGAGAAAATTCTGATGATCAGAACTTTCTTCCCTTCCCTTAATATTTTCCAAGAAACCACGTCAAAATTTGGGATATTTTGGAAAAGGGTTAATCGTTTCGGATAGTTTTGATATGGGATGATGAGATATAAAGTAGCGGTTAATTCATGGTTTCCGATGACAGTAGCCGTGTGTGTTTTATATTACCACGCCCACTTTTGTGACGACCCTTGTAATCGAGGGACGGTCCATGAGTGTTGATTTCATTGTTTATTTGATTATCAGACTAACACCAAACGTCCGTTCTATTTCATTGGTGAATAGATGAGAAGAGAACGGTCTATCATACTGCTAATGATTACCAAAAGTCAATTCGTTGTTGATCACAAATGCCATGAGGGTTCTTTTTCAGATCCTAGCTCATTTTTATTTGTTAGAATTACAGTTTAACCCGTTCCCAAACAGTGACGCTTTTTGACGCCCTTGAAGAAAAATGCACGGGAAAATATTGTGGAAAATGAAGAAATTGCTTGTGACAAGCAATTTCTTCATTTCCCACAATATTTTCTAACCTAAAATGCAAAGATTTTTAAATTTTCATCATCTTGAAATTGTCGTCTGCAACATCTTTGAGCTTTTTTAAAATAGCCCAAAATTTTGTTGTTTGGGAATGGGTTAACTACTTGATTTGGTTTTCTCAAAATGGAAGCACATCAGTATCATTATCACCGAAAAATAACAGCCATTGCCTATGGAGGATAGCATGTGGATGTTAATTTACATAGGCCTACGTAAATATACTATATGCAATAAGAATATCAAAAACGATTACAAGTATTCCAAATGCTATTTTGGAATAAAAACACACCATGGGTTCAATTTTCTCTAGATAACGAGGGATCGGCAACGTCTGTATCCTTCGACAGCGTTAATTAATTGACCGCATGTCGCAGCCATTTTGGTCTATAGTTATGTGAAAAAATTTTCAAATAAAATTCTATTTGAGCTGTAGACAGCGAATGTATAGATCTGAAATGAAAATATTAAGTTTGTGGATTCATTTCCCAAAATTAAGTTTTGAAAAACAACAACATTTTCCAGCCTCCCAGCCTTATTGATGTATGTTAGCATCCCACCATTTTTTATCCAATTCTAAGAATAGTTAATTAGTAGAAAAAGTAATATTTCCGACAGTGAAACAAGATTTCATCGAACTCAAAAAAAGAAGATGTATCGACAGCGTCTTTATCATTTGAACGTGTTAATTAATTGACCTCGCGTGTTAGCCTTTTTGGCATATTCTTTAACGAAATATTTTCATATTCTATGACGAGATATTAAGAATGGTTACATTTATTACGAATATAATTTCGGAAAGAATAAAAACACGAGTTCAATATTCTCTAAATGACGAGGGATCAGCAGCGTCTTTATCATCAGAAAGTGTTAATGAATTGACCGCGCGTCGCAGCCATTTTCCCGTATCAGGGGCCGCCATCTTGTCTATCGGTGAGTTAACCTCCCCACTTCACCGACGTCGTCTTGCATGACAGCCGTGCGTTAGCCTTTTTAACAATCAAAGCTGGGGTTTAAGCTGCCTCAAACAGACGAATTATAACACGATTAAAAGACATATAATTTTATTGTATAGAATCCGATAGTTATGCGTAACTTTCTTTAAATATTTTCTCAGAAAAAATCAGGTGACAGTTTATACTAAAAAAATCGATGATACAACAAAATACATTTTACCAAATAGATCTATATATCATTTTGACATTCATGAGAACATGTTGACAGAAAAGAAGACGAACTATTTATCATCAATTAAGCATTTTATCAACCATGAAATAATAATAAAGCTTTTCCAAAATCGGGGATTCACTACTAGAACCAAGATACTGGATACGAACCAACTGATCTAGTCCGTAATGTATTCTGCCCATCATTACATACCGAACACTTCGTGTAGCTTCGAGCGTCATCAATGAAAACGGAAAATGACGACGAATACCCTCGTCAATATCCGGCCGTCATCCATGGTTACGGCACTTGGCGTTGAATTCACTCGTCAATTCCCGTTCCCATGGATGACGCTCGAAGTTGTACGAAGTGTTTGGTAGATGCTGATGGATGGACTCATAATGAAATACAAGATATGTCAACAATCTCATACTAACCTTAAATGTGAAGCAGTGCGTTTCTAATCAGATGTGGTGTAACTGGACCATATGAATTATGCCTGCAAAAGTTCGGTTGCTTTGAAATTTCAAAAGTGTTTTCTAATGCATGTATATAAATCACAATCGCGGATCCAAGCATTATGCTCCAGGGGCGGAGGAAGCTTACCTAGTCAGGCTATGAAAGAACACCAAAAACGGTATATCGTCGCTTTTCTGCGAAAACCTCGTATCTGCAGCTTGTTATAAGCTGCAGATACGTGGTTTTTGCAGAAAAGCAGCGATATATAGAAAACCCTTACTTTAGGCTCTATCAGACTGATTCTGGTCAGACTAGTCCATTGTTTGGTGAAGAGTCCTTTATATTAGCGGAAAAATACACGAATTGTCGTCCATAATTGTTGACGAATGACACGCGGGGTGTTCCTCTGGGTATTCCCATCTGGGCCTCGTTTTCACGAACTTTCACTCTTCATTTGTGATCCTCCGTGTTTTACCTTACAGCTATGCCACGCCCATTTAATAATTCACAGTTATCAAATGTTCATTCTGTTTATTAAACTTTGCAGCTTAAAGGCATGTTTTTCACTTTCAATTGTTGGGGAATTCATCGCTTTCCTCTTTCGTATCTTTCATTCTGAATATCATCAAAGTTTAATTGCAGCTTATTTCTCAAATTTCACCATTTAAAGCTAAATTCGTCAGAATAAACTATTCGTGATAATTATTAGGTAGATAGTGTCATTAAGAATCAGAGAGTAAATGTCTTTCTTTACAGCACTGTTGTTACCAATATAGGATGAATGCATCGAATTGAGCGTACATGCGTACCAAAAAATATGAAAATTGTAATTTAAAAGAAAAAGCCCCCTTTTACGTATTTATACTAATTCTATGATAAAGTGGTATACGACGAGACAATTTCAATGAGTACCCACAGCATAGGGTTTGAAGAACAATAAATGAAATATTGCATTTTGAAAAGCTACCACCAATCTGTAGCTTTGACGCATTCTTATCTGTTGGGCGCCTTTTCCATATCACGGCTAAAATAAGCAATCTGATCAAAAAGGGGCACTCGTGGCATTTTAGATAATCGTGGATCCGGATCAGTCTGTAACTGAGAGCAGTCTACTTGTGATTCATGCTACGCTATAAGAGTTGCTAAAGCACAGGTAATGTAGAAGTATTAACCCATTACAAAACGACAACATTTTAGACTACTCCAAATTCAAAGAGGTTGCAAACGACAGTTTTAAGTGCATGGAATTTTAGAATTTTTGGTATTTTCTGTAGAAAACATTGTGGGAAATGAAGAAATTGCTTGTCACAAGCAATTTCTTCATTTTCCACAATGTTTTCCATAGCCAGTTTCTTGTGAGGAGTCAAAAAGAGTCACTGTGTGGTAATCGGTTAAAGAACAGCATGGCACTCCTGATCAGACTGTGCATGGTGCAGGGGCTGAACAGGATTCACTCTATTCTCAAATGCCTCGATTCCTCTTTTCTATAGACCGATACTGACACATAGGATAAACTCGCTGACACAGCCCCTATTCTGAAAAATTATAAAAAATTAGTCTAAGGTACGTAACTCCTGTATGCTCTTAATCTTAGTTATTTGATCGATTGCCTCCCTTTCTTGAATCGTATACGTTATGCAATGCGGAAAAGAGCTATGGCGTATTCTCAGACAAATTCAGACATGTTACACATGAATAAGTTAATTAAAGAGTCATAAGAACTATAATTATATCAAATTGTCATTGTAGTAACAATCAGACAAAGGAAAGAAATTAAGTACATAGATTGATTTAGAAATCGCTGCATAGAGAACGTTTAAATTGGGGCAGTTTCATGGTAACCATCATATTGCCCATGATGAAATTCACTTTTGATACTCCGAACGAAATTACAATTATGAATAGTTTGAAATGTTTTTAATCTGGACCATGTCTATAAAATGACTAGCTATTCAGAAGGTCGATTGATTGGGGTTTAACATCTCTTTCAACAGCTTTGGTCATATTGCGGCGACTGGAGCACCTAACTCTTGATTCTTGATAGTTCTCTAATCCGTACTTCTTCAATATCTAGACCCAGCTGCTCTCTTACATAGATGATTCACATCCATTGGTTAGAGACAAATGACTTGTCAAATGTCACAATAGATATTGGCCAGGCCGGAGATCGAGTTCACGACCCTCGGATGAGACCCCGATGTTACCGAATGAACTTTGTGGGGTCAGTATCCAGACAAACTCCACACAGCGACACCTTACATTATCACTGCAGGCATATAAATCACGTGACCATGGTGAATGTGTAAAGATGGCAGAAATTTATTTATTTTTCTAAAATAATTTTTTAAATCCAATTATATTTTTTATTTGGATTCATATCTGACACCTCATATTCTTAATACATAACTTAAAGAATATTTACTTTTTAAATAAAAATCAAAATTGAAAAAATAAATTACCTGAAATCTTGGTAACTCAAGCTGTGCCGGCAGAGATCTCCCCAATCCAAATTCAGGGGAGATAATTGCGAAGGAGATTGGTATCCAGATACTAAGCAGGATGTAAACCTTCCAGCGCTCTTATCATTAAAAGGGGATGCAGCAATGTTCAACCTATTCATGTCAAACACTGTGTTGTTTCCCTTACATTATAATAATTCATTATGTAGCATGCATATTCTGAATAGTGATATTTTATCGTGTAGTAATCCAGTGTGTGATAAAGAGCTAGGTCTACTAAAAACGAATGAAAACGTTACAGGATTTCAATCAAATGAAAACGTTACAATTAGGTACGAAAAGAAGAAATTGTGTGAACCAACATTTACGTGTTTTTCAAGTCGTCTCATGGCCATTCTATTGTTCTGACATAACCCTCTCCCAAACAAGACCTGGTTTTGACGTCCCTAAAATAATAGATTTGGGAAAACATTGAAACAAAAGAAGAAACTGCTGATAACCAGCAGTTTCTCCTTTTGTCTCAATATTTTCTATGCCATATTTTACACAAACCCTATCATTAATAACATCTATTTTGTCATTTGCGACAGTTTTTGAAGTGGATCACCCTAAAATTTTGCTGTTTGGGAAAGGGTTTAAAAATTGAGCCATGATCTTGGAAAGACCCTTGTGGCATTTGAGACTAAGATGAATCCAGATCGGTCTGCGTCTTCACACAGTCTGATCAAGATCCACGTTGTTCTACTACATGTATGACATCATAATTGCGTTTCTTTGCATTAATTAACCCAATCCATAACAAGACCTGTTTTTGCGTCCCTAATAGAAAAGGCATGTGAAAACATTAAGACGAACGAACAGTCAAACGTAGTTTTACGCCTACTTTCTCACGTCCACCATCGGCGGAGTATGAATAGATTCGTGTGATAGAGAACGATTTCAAACTATGGACGAATCATTCCAATGCAACTAATAAAAGTAAGGAGAACGAGAACGAAGAAGGAACGTGAATTATCTAGGCCTACAATTACTATGGTTTGATATCAATGGTCCATTTGCATGATTGCTTGTTCATGAATGCAAACGCTTAAATCAAACAAAACCAGAATAGTATTTTTAAATGAGAGAAAAACATGAATGAAGTAGTCTAGATTGTGGAAACAACGTTCTTAGTTTTGAAATTGAATTTCTGGAAATATTAATAATCACATTTGGTGGCTATGTAAACACGGAGTCGTAACAAAAGCTTGTTCAGGCTGTAGTTAGGCTACATCATTTAGTTCACCAACAGATATGTTGAGGTGTGGAAAGAAAGTCTTTATGTCATTTGAGACCAGCACGAATCTAGATTACACTGGGCATGCGCACAGCCTGATCAATAGCCATAAGCCTGCTTTTCTCTAATTATGTGTGGTTTTAGACCATGGTGGGTCCATATCAGCCTGTGCATACGCACTGTATGACCAAGATCCATGTAGTTCTCCGATAGCCTCTTCATACCCAGAAGTAACTGTGAAAGACGCTCACGGACATCAGACTGCATTAATGCATGAGGTGACCTGAAAGAATGATTGCCGTATCTAAAATGTCATAAGGGCCTTTTTGTGACCAAGGCCCAAATATAACTGAATATACTATATTCTATTTGTATAGAATGAAAAATAATGAGGAAAGGGTCGAAACGATGGTAAGCCTTAACATAATTTTCTTCTTTGCACTCAGTTTTCTTCAATGCTTTTTCTGTAATAAACGTCAAAAACCAGCACATGTTTGGGAAAGTCTTGATACACTCAACGATGGCTTTACTCATCAGCTGTCTGTAGGCTTGTTATTGGTCACGTGCCAACAATTAATCCCGGCATCCATGTGTAGTGTGCGCATGCGCGTGACATACCTGACCCACGTGGTAGCGTTATGAATGTATTAAGACTGCAGGAATTCTATTACAATACATACACGGAACAGTGGAGTAAACTCAGAACACGTTTAAATCCAGGTAAATACTTATTTTATCATTTCTTAGATCTATAACTTCATCTTATCTTTTCCCAGAATTATCTTATGATATCTTGTTCAGTCATATTTGAAATTCTATATTGTGATTACTCATTAGAATACCGGCTCAATGACACAATTCTTATGACCTTAAATTACAATTGAATCACAATTTCATTGAAAAGAACACAAAGTTATATTTTGACAGATGGAATGGCAATTGTATGTAACACAAAAGTAATGTTTTTGGGTATATGATTGTAAGGATTGTTGCAGATGGCTTCACTACTGCGGCAATTAGATCTGAATAGACTCAGTGAAAATGGGACCTAGCTTGCAAGTGGGTGCCCAGATCATCTTACTCAATTTCAGACAAAATGAAAGAATGTATATTCTTCGAAATAAAGATATGATTTTGTGGCTTAATTCCTGTGGTTATGTCTTGAATTCCGATTCTATACATTTATCTCTTAAATATACTGGCATCGACTCAAGTTTTCTGAGAAATGCTCTTTTATTGAGTCATCCTCATATGATATCAGCTGTGCAAAGATAAACCGGTATAAGTCAGGATCTTCCTGTGTACATATATGATTAAGATCCATGCTGTTGTCCTCTACCTTCTACATTTCTTGTATAGCCCACGATAAAGGACCTGGCATAGCATCTCTAGCTATTAGCTAGAGATGCTCTGTCAGTCTTTATCGTGAGCCATGGCAACTTTTGATCGGCAATGTGCACGGATCCATATAGGACTGGACTTGGGTACAGTATGACTGTGATCCATTGTGTTCTCAAATACCTTCAATGTCCTTTTTCCTGAATTTGGTTCAAATGTTTATTGCCATTATTGGTCGATAACTTACTCTTGTCTAACCCGAAAATTGAAAGAAATATTGTCATTTCTCGAACATGGCTCATTCAATAATATAGTTATGTTTTCAAGTATACCCAAGCTAGATTTACGCTAAAGCATCAGACCGCTGAATGTTCATTCAAAAGAAAATGTAACAAAATGTAACAAGAACTGCTGGTAACTTTTTAAAGAATACACCAAATATGAACCAATTAGGTTGCTAGATAGCTCCAGGTCCAATGGATCCCCAAAAAGATCAAAATAGGGTAAAAGGGGTAGTCCGACAGGCATTGTAGAAACAAGGAAATCGTTCCAGATACAAAATATTACAGTGTAGTTCTAACAATTATCTTTACAATCAAACCTAAAAGTATAGAAGAAATAGCAGGAAGTAGTCTGACTGGAACTCAGACTAGCGATCAATTGATCATTGGCTAATTAATGCGTCATGAAATAGTTAAAGGTTGGGATTTTGGTGTTTTTTTATCTGGCCAATAAAATGATTTAACAGAAAAACTGTTTGAATGGTCTAATGTGAAAACTGCCACAGACATGAAAAATAATATTGATGAAAAAAGAAGGTAAAAGTATGTATATTATAGCACAAACAATATTTTAAAAGGAGAAAACGTTTATCATTTGCTTCTTCTTTAGTCTTTAGGGATATTGAAACCAGCTCTTGATTGAGAAAGGGTTTAATTAACTTAACTTGATACGTATATTACAAGATAATAGTATCGAAACATAAAATGGGTGGGGTGGAAACATAAAATGGGGTGGGGTGAAATGAAATATATCTTTGACACTCCAAAATGTGCCAGATCTCCGATCCAACCATTTTAATATCGTCGCGTTTCAACAAAAACTTCGTAACTGCGGCTTGTTTCAAGCTGCAGTTACGAGGTCTTTGCTGAAAAGCATAGATACGTTCTACTCCACTCCTGGACTAGCGAGGAATTGGGAATGTCGGAGAGTCATATACCTATATACAAGTAACATCCAAACGTTTAAAAAATTGATATAAGTATATTGAATTCAAAGAAGCAAACGGAACTCTGCGCATAAGATAAAAGTAGCCAGAGCAAAAAAATCGGAATACTAGTACTAATGATGAATGATAGCACAGAGTATTTGCTAATTGTTGTTCCCACACCCCTGTGTAGCATGAATCATATGTTATTATTGCATTACACAACATAAGCATGCTGCCAGACATACAGTTGCGTAATATGTCTACCTGGCGGGGCGTGTTGTTAGCTATTTCTGTTAACTATTTCCCAAACGCCTGGTATCCGAGCAAGCAGAGGAAAACAAGGATCGAAAAAAGAAAATGCTGAAGAGTAGAGAATTGTCTGCTTATTTCTACATTTATTGGGTCAATGCAGCATCTTCCAGAGTCTTATGGTATGAAATTGTGTCGTTTGGAAAGGATCTGTGTATCATCATATTAAAACCCATTCCACATATTGACGGTTATAAACACTCTACAAGAAAAAGGTTTTGAAAATGTTTTTTGAAAAGCATTTTTTTTTATTTTCCACACTATTTTCTATTCATAAAGACTTAATCTGAATAAAACCAGACGTTTCATCTTATTTCATAAAGTAACCATGTTACTGAAAAATTGACATCGGATTTTAGACAGATTGATAAAGAACAAAAGTTCCATTCATTTAAAATTGACGTCTGCAGCACCTTTGAATTTGGGTCCAGAATTTCGCAATATGGTACTGGATTAACATTCAAAAACTTAACATATACCAGAACCGAGCTAAGTTTCAATGAACTTGAACTAAGTTTGAATAAGGAGCTTAATGTAGCCGAATCGCTGCTGCCTGTCAAAATATCGTTTGAAAAAAATCAACTCTTTACATATGTGACGTATGTAACAGAAATTTCTTACAATAGATAAAATCTTACTGCACATCGAGAAAAAATTGTGGAGATTGTTCGACGTATCTGCTGAATGTATAAAGGTCAAAAGATCCGACCTGTTATGAAAACTTCTTTGCTTGAGCCATTGTTGTTGTAAGCTTCTCTTAAAGAATTTTGCGGATGGGATAAGAATCGTAGGCCTAGTACCCTTCGTATAGAGGGAGTTTAAGTCTTCTTTTCAGACCAATTGTTCTGTGACGTCCATTAAATTCCAAATAGAATGGGTGGTTCCGTGTGTCTATAACTCCACCTGGTATCCAATAATTTGGTTCGTTATTGACTGATTCCAGAGCTTTACCAAATGATCTGTTTAATAACGCCTCGGTATAAGGACAAAACCATCAGTTCTGTCACTTCAAATCACCTCTCAATATTGAAACGTAAATAGTTCAATGATGCTGAAGAGTGAAGCATATTCATTATCACCATTTGGCGATCACATGAGAAAAGTTTTGTGCACCAAAAATGTCTAATAATACTTATATTAGGCTACTAAACGCGCTCTTTCGAAAGAATATAATTTGTTGCTTGTTTCTAAGTACTTTAAATCTAAATTTGGGTCTGGAAATGTGCTGGATTGGGAGTCTTCTAAACAATAGTTTTTCTCAGAGACTATACCTTTCTCTAAGCTATTATCGACCTTTCGATGGTTTCTCAAGCCTTGATAGTTAATTTTAGCACGATTCATCTGTGTTTGATTATTAATCATTATCTACTTATAACATTCCAATCATACCAACAGATGCCTATTATCTTACTATAGAAAGAACCCACCTTCTTAAATGCTAATAAATAACGGACGTCGATTCTATTGATCTTCAGGAATACTCGGTTCTTACACAACTGAAAGTATACACGAGGAGAATATCGGACAGTAACAAAATACAACATTTTTTTTCTAATAAAACATTTGGCCTTTTGGTGTAATTGTATCTACAACACCCTTAATATACATTTAGTCGAAATGACTATTGTTTGATCAGAAGACTTGATGGTTTAGCCCATTACCAGACGCCAACATTTTAGACTTGTCCGAATTAAAGATGTTGCGGACGACAAATTCAAGTGATTTATTTGTCATATTCCAATGTTTATGGTAGAATACAACGTGAGAAATAAACAAAGTTATTTTCACACGTAATTTCTTCATTTACCACATTGTTTTCCTAAGCTTTTATCTTGAGGGACGTCAAAAGGCATCACTGTGTGAGAAAATGTTAAGTTGAAAAACTTGGGATAATGAACGGAGTACTCTATGCAGACCCGGAGAAATAGGGAGTGCTTTAGGGGATTATATCAGCCAAATCAGTAATTTGTCCAGTTTCTAGTGGGGGGGGGGGGGGGGACTGGGCGTTATTCAAGGAATAAACTGAGGCACAACTTTTATACTACCCAGTATATTTTCATACGCCTTTACCTCAACGCCTGAAATTCAATGCAATTGGTACACTTTTGAGGTCCCCCGGCAAAGATCAGTAGGGCTACTGGCATTGTGAAGAATCTATCTATTCATTCATACATTTGTAAATCTTTACGATATTGTTCTAAGAAATGATCATTGGGGTACGTTCTCTAAGATTTCAGCATGGAATTTAGATATAAAGATATTGGTGTTATGGGCAATCAAGTCACACTGAATGTTACCACAGTTATGATCTGTACTCTTTTTCAAAACTTCTCTTAGATTTTTTGCCTTGAATTTTCCTTTAGATGGACTTTTATAATATTTGATCAATTTTATCAGACAAAAACATAGGTTTATGGAATTATCAGACCCATTTGGAACATAAACATAGATCGGATTATTCCTGAGGAGGCTACCTCTCACATTTTTCAGGAATTTTACCAACCAAAATTCATGGACTTTAGGGGCCAGCAATTTTGGCACCACGAAATTAAACATAATCCAAAGTGGAGAAATGCTATACTATCTTTTTATTCTTGAATCACCCTTTTCATATACGTGAATTAATTACATGTAACATGAGGTTATGGATGGGGCTTATCATACTACATGTATACAATATCTAGTGAAAGTTGGAATATTTTTCTTCACGGGAACTTCAATATGGAACTTCATATTGGATACAAATGTTCTTGGCAAGCATGTTCTTATTGGGGGTCTTTCAGATATTTGTTTTTTTTTTAAAAAGTGACCATACGAAAACATGGCTAGAAAGCGTACCATCATCGTAGAGCAAGGAGTAAAGTATTTAGAATGTCTTTTCGAAAAACTATTTTGTAAATGAAATTCATTTAGGCAAAGATTTGTTTAGGTATACGAGAGTAACTGTTGTTAATAACGTATCCGGAAAGGTTTCGCCACTTTTAAATTTGAGCACTAACTGAGATGAGATTTTCAGTACAAATACTTTAAATAATTATGCGATTGCTCCTCAAACAAAAACTAGGCTGTTCGCATTAAGTAAGGTGCATTCGATAGTCGCTATGGAATTGTAGGGTCACGTTGAGTGGGACAACTTTAGATATTTCGTAAAAATGTGACTTATCAGTCGCTTTTAAAGCCACCATATTTTGTATTTCTGACTTCAGAAATTGTCCAAAATGCTCGTGATGTTTGAGCATACATTTTTCTTAGCAAACACAACGTCATCGGCTGACACATGACGTCAATTCCGTAAACAACCGCAGATGAATATGTTATTTTGCTGATATGGCAAAACTGGACCTTGAGCAGCAGTATTCAATGAAGTTTTGCGTGTTAATGCATAAATCAAACCCAGAAACATCATCTATGACAAAGAACACATACGACAATAGTTCTATGGCTGGCAATAGGAAACATGTTTGAGTGGTATAACACATTTACAAACGATTCTGTGCATGGTATTGCTGACATCAAAAGATCTGGACGTCCCAGCACGACGTCGACAAGAACGTTCATGACTTGCCAATTGTTGTCCGAGAAACGATCCATATAGATCTAATTCTTAAAGTAAAGTTCAGATCCTGCTTTGGTAAATGGGTTCATAGATGGGAGAAGTGTGTATCGTGCAGTAGAGATTATACATAAAAAAGATGTAACTGTTAGAATTTAAAACAGACTTTTCAGACGTTGTATCATCACAAGAAGTACGAAGGACGGTCGGAAATTATTCGGACTTTTCATGCTGCTGTCTCTCCACTTACAGCTATATAAACACACTATATATTGGTGGAATCTGCATTCATTTGCCAATGATGTGGTCGGTTTATTTTCAAATATAGTGTTGTATGAAAATGGCAAAAAGTACATTGACATAGATGGACATGTTTTCAAACAATGTAGAAAGAATTTTGTTAAAAAGTTGAATGGTTTCTGAGAACTAGTCAAAAGTCCGGATACTTTCCGACCGTCCCTCGTAAGTTGCCCTGCTCAGCGTAACCCAGCGTTGCCAACGAGTCTGTAAAACGCGTCTTAATGCAAACTACATAGTTTTTGCTGTGGGATCAAAAGCATAATTCTCTAAAAGTATTAATGTTGAAAATATCATTACAATTATTACATACATAAAAAAGTTATGAAAACATTCCGGATACTTTATTAACAGCAGTCGTACTTCCTTCAGAATTATAATTATTTGTATGTGTTTCATGAGCAACAAGTTGCGCGATACAGGTCCTCTTGGTCTCTTGTTAGGATATTCAATTAATAAACCCCCTGTGCTTAATTTTGGGAACGTATTCCACCCTTACCACAATCTAAAATTGCTTCCTACGAATCAACAATCCTTATTTTTTCCAGGCTAAGACAAATTTAGTAGAACGTGTAATTGTTCTGGCTAGAATGCCAACGTTTGATTGGTGCTTGACAGATGCTTTACACACTTTGCTTATAAAACAATTCTCAGAATGTACGTGAGAACATAGATCGTGTGAGGATATCGACCAAATTCATCAATTTCACACAATTATATCAAGTATGTTATTTAGGACCGGAATAAGTTGTCGTGCTGCATACATATTTCATGGCCGAGGAAAATTCAGTAGATGCAATTGTTTTACGTGGAATGTTGATGTATGATTTTTGTCTGACAGATGCTTAACTCTCATACCTGTGGTAAACACTTCACAGAATATGTTTGAACAATTTCTCGGGAAATCTACGCCAAATTCTTTATTCAACCTGAAACAATTACGCAGTTTTAATTGTACAGGAAGTTTGACCTTTCCCTAGCAAGTCCTTATTTTCATTACCCCATATATACATTGCAAAATATATTTGGATGAAAATATATTTCTTTTATATTTACAATATCATAACATATAGAATCCCTGTTTGTAGAAACTTCAAATGAATTGCATGGAAACTTTTGAGCGACAAGTACTAATATTTCAGCACATTTGTATATAAAGAGCAAATCAAGGATCATGGTGTCTTTACGGTAGCAGCTGACATTGCGTTTATACCCTCGTTAAAAACATCATCAATCGTTGTCAGAAGAGCTGATTAATGAAGAGTGCATTAAGAGGTTCCTACTGCCGATCAGTCCAACTAGATCGCTTAAAGTCCCCGATCAAACCCAACCAAACGACTTCTTCTCGATCAAACCTGACGTCTACAGTCGATTTGATCGGATCAACAGATTGGGCGAGTGATGCGGTCGGAAATCACTCAAGTACAAGTCTATGTGACCGAGTGCAGGTTTGGTGCATGTGCAGGTCGGGTAAAAGATATCAAGCCGATCACGCTTTATTTCTATAGACACGATTGATTTTCGACCAGATCGACCAGATCGACCCGATCAATATGCGATCAATTATTTTTGACAATAAATAATCGAATAGGAAGTTCGAGCTATGCAGATCAAGTTCGGTTACCCAAGCCTTTCCCGATCGCCCATGCCGACCGAGCTGGAAAATTTAATGTATTCCATCGCTTGATCGGGCTTGATCGAGACCGGCAACGGGAAGGCAATAATCAATCTCGTAATATCATGTCCTCTAACCCCTTTCCCAAAACAGTGTCATTTAAACTGTTCAAATTTGGAAGCTGCTGTAGACAACAAAATGATAACAGATAAGATACAATTCACTAACAATAAAGCACTGAAAACACAGTCCAAAACGATTTTTCTGATAGATCTAATATTTCATTTCAAACTTTCGTAGAAGAGAAGTCTAATGATACCGTAAAAGTCCTCGTTCAAAAGTTGTCGAGGCAATAGGGGATATCGTAAGGGTGATTACTATATCTATATAAATAGTGGGGGCGCATAACTCATATAATCGTTCAGTTTGTGATACAAGCATGAAATTTGGCATATATATAGTTTCAAGTGTATATTTTCAGAAAAAAGTGCTAGCCACTTGAAATTCAATACGGCGGCCATTTTCTGAGATGGCCGCCATCTGAGCATTATAGAGCTTCCCTGTGCAATGAAATGACGCACTAAAACTAATAGAAACTTGCATTTTTCATTTCAAACACTCAGACAAAAATACCAAATGTAAAAAAGACAATATTTGTGCGTGAGATGGCAACCAAAATCTCATATGGCAGCCATACAATATAAAGTCCTTCATTTCTATATGAACATTGCGAATTTGCCGCTGGAAAAAATCTTTGATTTGCTTTTTCGACTTATAAGCTCTACTGGCTAAATTCATTAATAAATTTTTTAAAAAAATCAAATAACTTGATAACAGATGGCAGCCAACCAAGCCCGTGTAATCATTATTTTCTTACTCTTTTAATCGATTGCCATAGATATCTGCAAATGTAATATGTAGTGTATATCAGTTTGGTGAGACAATTAATTTAGAGCCACAGAACCTACTATGATAAGTATATATATAGTTTTAAGTGTACATTTTCAGAAAAAAACTGCTAGCCACTTGAAATTCAATACGGCGGCCATTTTCTGAGATGGCCGCCATCTGGGTATTATAGAGCTTCCCTGTGTAATGATATGATGCACTAAAACTAATAAAACTTGCAATTTTTATTTCAAACACTCAGACATAAATGCCAGATGTAAAAAAGACAATATTTGTGTTTGAGATGGCAACCAAAATCTCATACGGCTGCCATACAATATAAAGTTCTTCATTTTTTATATGAAAATTGCGATTTTACCACTGGAAAAAATCTTTGATTTGCTGTTTCGACTTATAAGCCCCACTGGCTTATTTCATTGACGAATTATATAAAATTCCGCTGACTTGATAACAGATGGCAGCCAACCAAGTCCGTGTAATCATAATTTTCTTACTCTTTTAATCGATTGCCATAAATATCTGCAAATGTAATATGTAGTTTATATCAGTTTGGTGAGACAATTAATTTAGAGCCACAGAACCTACCGTAACAAGTAAACTACAAGATTGGGTCCCTCAACAAAGAGAAATGATATGTAGAATACAAGTGAGATATAGTGTTTGTGGACCCGAGATGGCAATCACCTGGAACAAGTCCCCAGTGATATAGTTTTCAAATTTGATAAGATCCCCATGAGAGATGGCAGCCCACCGGCTTTTTTCAGAGAAGGTCTCTAAAAAATGTAGCAGACGATTTTCAATTTTGACAATATGCCTACAAGAGATGGCAGCCAAACCCACTGAGGATAATCATTGTTTTAACGCCGTCTCAGTTGATTCCTATTTTCAACATCCATGTGTCCGATGTATTCGTTATTTGGCCAGAATAGTTCTGTAAATCAACAGCCTTTACAAGGAAACTAGCCCTCACCCCATATGGGGTCCCTCTACAACAAGAGATGGTATGTCGAATACAAGCAAGGTTTAGTGCTTGTGAACATAGTCATATCAACACTGAAGAAGCTGTACAACATAGATGGCCGTCACTGCTTATTTATAATTTTAACTTTCATGTGATATTTCACCGACGCAGGTATAGAGTGAAGTGCAGAAAAGCTCAGCTTTCTTGAACTTACACCGTCCACTTCAAGTTTTCGCACCCATTCGTAGGCATCTCTCTGAAGCATAACGAAACTGGGTCCAGCTTTGTATGCAGCCTGTTTTGCGCATTGATATGGTGCTTATACAATAGGATTAAGCCGTGAAGTTTGAAAACTGGACTTTCTCAGAAGCCACGAATTCCATGATATACCGGTATATAACAAGTTAAAAAAGCCACATGATACTTGTTAATCTTTTACAAAACTATTGTTGTATCATATTTTGTTAGGACCTCGTCGAGTTATACAACTCTACTAAGCTGTTTGGGTGATACTTTAACTCTTGAACGACAACACGTACAACTGCGCTGAGTTTTACAAGCAACTTCCCATTGTCCATAGTTTAAACGCATTGATTAAGCTTGTCTCAGATTTTGCGAATCAAGCTACGAATGCATTAGAAACGTGGCATCATTTGCAAATCAGATTCTATAGACCTTTTACAGCTGTCTCCATCTGTAATGGAACCTTGTTTCTGTGCCCGTTTGAGCTTTATATTGTAGATAAAAGACGGTATATATTATGATACTTGGTTTATGCAGTGTCAAAGTTTTCTCTTTGCCCTCATTATCATCTAATAGAGCTTGATTGAACGAAGTTGGTATATCATTGAAGGCAAGGTATAAAGGAATATCTGTTGCAGTATTATTGTACATTTGTATCCACTAAGATCTTGCTCTTTCTATAAATTACTCAGAAGAGAAATAAGCAAATCATTACATTAGATTTGTCCTCTTGGCAGGGATAACATTTACTTTACATATTTTTGTTGATTTGTTTTACAATCATCCATTATTAATGTAAGAAAGACTTCCTTTTACACTATCTGGTTTAGAATGCATGAGTTTTCTGATATTTGGTGTGGACGATTCCAAGGATGGTTTGAACACTAGGTTTTGACTTACTTAGCGCAAAGCGACTAATCACACGAAAGTGCTTTAGACCATGTTAATTAAGCTGCTGTTTTTTAAAGTAATCGACGATAATCGGTATTTAAGGTTAGAAGGGCCTAATTAGCACCAAAGAGCCAGCGGCGAAATTTGAAAAGTGCCATTAATTCGTAAATTGTATTACATTTCCATTCTAAACATAAACATAAACATTTTGTACGGTTTAGAATTTTAAATCAATGCATATTTATGGAAATATTTGACAAAAATGTTCGAAATTACCTCCCTTGCATATGAATATAGAGTAAAATAACATTTGCAAATTATTTTCTTCTTGAAGCATAATCATGAAATCCGGCAGGGTGAATCAACTTATTTGAAGTATATTTACAACTGTGTGTAATTTGAGGCGTTTCGTATGGCTACAAAGTGGTGTTTTTAATTAGGCCCTGAATACCTTAATTATGGAGGCCAATAAGACAGTTTAGATAATACAAAAATGGTCGCCATTTCAATAGCAAAATATATATTCTCTTAGAACAATTTTGTTTGTATCTCATTCATTTTATTAGCTGGTACTTAAAGAGAGGGGTTGATATCTTTTTTGTTAAAAGTAATAAGAACTATGAACATTTGAATACATGTATTTTGGCGGCCATCTTGGAAAAAGGCAGCCATGTTATAAAGACATCAAGTTGGTTTATATTGGTTACAAAAAAGACTATTCAGGAAAGGTATATAAAATCCCGACGAAATTCATCACTTGGGATTCATTTCTATTTGATATTTTCATATATAGGCCTAATTAATACATGAGAATGGCGGCTATTTTGAAAGATGGCCACCGGATGCGATTTTCATGTGGCTAAATCAGTTAATGTTTCATTCCATTATGCTGGTTGAAATTTTATGACAAGGATTGATAATATCTTATTAAAATAATATCTAATTGAAGAAACGGCCATTTTTGGAGTATTTTGGCGGCCATCTCGGATAAACGACCGCAATGTTGTAAAAAAGCCATGCTAGTTTATTAATTAATTACAAAATTGACTACATTGGGACGATTTATTAGAAAAATCTCGGCGGATTTCAGCATTTGGGATGTCTTTCTATCCGATATATAGGCTACATTTATCCGAATGGCGGCCATCTTGGAAAATGGCCACCGGATGCGAATTTCAAGTGGCTAACACTTTTTTTCTGATTCAGGGACCCTCAATGACTTACCATACCAAAATTCATGCTTGTATCACAAAGTGAACGATTAGGCCAAATTTTCGGAGTTGTGCGCCCCACTAAAAGGCTAGAGAATAAAAAAAAACCCGACTGAACTCGATTTTGTCTATATTTTCAGGATCAATATGCAGCTATTCTAATCATCTCTCCTCCAGAGCCGTCGGACACAGTATGCAAAGATCCTTGAAACTGAAACTACAAAATGCATTAAATCAAGCGTTTGTGGAAACCGGAAGTCCGGCCATATTTGTTGGCGGAAGACGACATAACCGGAAGAAGAGAAAGAACAAAAATGGTTACATTCATTTGTTGTTTTAGCGACTACCTGATATTTTGTGTATCTTGCTGTCTAGCTCTAAATTAAGACTAATTGATCCCTATGTAGGACATTTTTGCCAATTCAGATGCATTTTTACAATAGATATTGTACTATATAACTTGATTTTACCATAATATCGTTGTTTTTCAAGAAAAAAAGTCATAAGTGCAGCTTAAAACAAGCTGCAGTTTCGAGGGTTTTGTTAAAAAGCAGCGATTTTGGAACTTCAAATTCTACAAACATGACTATGAAGCTCATCGTATATTCAGCGTTAGGAACAGACATGGCATATTTTAACCCAGAGGGCAAAATGTAATCGTGTATAAATTAGAAATTATAAGTGTGCCTTCTTTATACATTCACCATTATCACATTTCTTGCAGGTCAAAACAAGAAGAAAAATAAGAAAACCGGTGTGGTGAGCGGTCCAGTCTTGCCAAAAACACCAGATTTTGCACTTTATGAAGGTAATTATATAGGTTACGAATCAATCCTCTTGACTTGACTTGACTTAGGTCGGCCGCAGCCGGGACTTCACAAGACTCGACCATACACCACGATCTCCCATAAGTGAGGCAAGCTCATTTGTATTCTTAGCTCCAGTATCACGCTTCCGTGTGTCGATAAAGTTGATCCTTGGTTGACCCCTTCCTTGGTATCCATGTTTTGGTTCCCACAGTATCAGCTTCTGCGTGCTTAGTTCCGGGTGTCGATGGCAATGTCCCGCTAGCTGGCGTCTTCTCGAGGCAACTTTATTACTGACTGTCGGCAAGTTCCCGTATAACTGTTCATTAGTAGTGTGTAATGTCCAGTGTACATTCAGGGCTTTCCTCGGCATTCTTGTATATGTGCCGTCGAGGGACTTCTGTTAGGTTTCCGTCAAAGACCAACTCTCGCGTCCGTAGAGTAAAATTGCATCTACTGTGGAAAGAAAGAATTTTTTCTCAGATCTGGTTTCATTGTAGAGGACCATATTTTGGACATCCCGTTCAAGTCTTTCCACGCTAGGGCCTTCCTGAGTCCGATGTCTGTACTGGTGCTGTCAACCCAGGATCCGAGGTATTTGAAGTCTTTCTTCCATACCAGAACTGCTCCATCTACAGTTTTGAGTGGCGTTGGGTTGTCTAAGTTATATGCCAAAGATTTTGTTTTGGCGCTGTTGAGGCCAAGTCTTACAGTTTTGCATGAAGTCTCTACTCGTAGTAGTAGCTCCTGGGCTTCCTCGATTCCATCAGACAACAATGCAATGTCGTCAGCGAAGTCTAGGTCCGCCAGTACTTCTTTTGGATGTCTTCTGGATTTGCGTGGTGTTGTTGTGAAACCCAGGTCTTATTCCTTTCCACCCAATGCTTTCCTCATTGCATAATCTAAAACTATGATGAAGAGGAAAGGGGCTAATCAATCCTCGCTGGTGTATAACTGTTTTTTCCTAATTTGTTTTATATCAAATTGAGGTTTTTTGAGTCGCAATCTTATATTTTTGGACAGTTTTGTTTAGTAATCAGCTGCTTATCTCTCTAGCATGAACAATTTCAACAAATATTTCGTGAAATGTGCCGATATATAATTTCTCATTATATGTGAATATGTAGGTCTATTTGATGCAACGCATGTTATAAGTTTCATGCAGATGTAGGAATTCAATTTACAGATAAAATTAAATTATGTCCATTTGACAATAAAGATTTGCCACATAAATCATATTTTCTAGACCGTTGGTAGACTTAAGGACCTACAATTTTTATACTCCTTTGTTTTTGTTTACAGCTGAGTTAGCGCGGTATGCCGAGCCCAAGGTATCATGCCTGGACATCAAAGAGCCAGAGTTTGCTGAGCATCCTGTCAAATCTCGACTGAAGGATGAAGACAGAGACTCCATGTACAACAGCAGTGACAGTCTGGTAAGTGTTCTATAGTATCATATTTTATCTACTCGTTTGCAGTCCTTAAACTGCACAGAACGACAAAATGTAGAAAAAGATGTTGACTGGACTATTTGTAGAATATTGAGTCAAAGACTGGTTGTCGCGGTTTTTATGGTCGTTTCCGCCATTTAATATGTGAGTTATACAACTACTTGGAATTCTTTCCCACATGTAGCCGTTCAAAAAGATGTTGAGTGTATAAAATGAGTTAGCTCAGAATATTTATCAATTGTCTGTGACGACTCACTGAAAGTGAAAATTGCATTTCTACACTCAACGAATGCGGCCTAGAAAGTGGAAATGACAATGACGATTAACACGGCGAAGATAGCGTTAAAGTATATTTCAAAATCCTATTTCAGAGTAGCTATTCGTCAGACCAAAATTGTCCCCAACAAACGGCCGAGACAAACATCACTGAAGAAGAACATGAAAGTAATGGTACGTTGTTTACATATTCTTGTTCTTTATTTTGACCAGTTTTGGGAATCTGCTCAATTTCTTTATTGATTCTAGCTCAGGTCGATTTGCTTAATAATGGCATCGTCTGTCTGAATCTAACACAAAGCAACTCAAAGTATAAGATAGCCGTTGTACGAATGCACAAATAACTGCTGTACCTATTTAATTCCAAACATCATTCTTCGAGCTCTACGTCTTATTTACCAATTGCCAAAATTAGCGTATTATAATCATCAAGTAGTATACTATATAATGCTAGTCTTACTGAAATTTTAGAATTCTTTCAATTTCTTTGTCACCACGCTCAATTGAAAGAAGATAGAATACTAAACGAGAGAATAGTATACCAAATTGATATTTCTTTCATATAAGGTTTATTCAAGAATCCATTTGTCCATTTCAGTACCACAAAAGACTGGATTACCGCGGCTACACAGTGAAGATTCTGGTGTTTTTGACGATGACGACGACAATGAAGACTACGATGAGGACGTAGGTTTCTGTGATGATATTACAGTAGAATATGATATAGTTAACAATGACGAACGGAGCATCCAAGATGAGCTGGTATGTGTAGATCTATTGCATGTGGTAGGTCCACCCTTGTGCTTGATGTATACATTCGTATTGATATTACTTCTTTTAAAAACTGTTCTTTGTGCTACTGCAACAAACGATCCTGAAACATTAAGCTCTTTAAGTTTTACGAGAAATTTTCGAAAATATAACGGCGATTGTATTTTATTATTGTTCTACAGGCCCGTAGGAACAGGGGAGCTAGGGCGGGCTTAGCCACCCCACCCCATAATGTTGGCCAAATGGCCAAAAAATGCAGAAAAATATTTTACACTGAAAATTTACGCGAAATCCAATTTAGCCCCCCCCCATAATCAGAGACAAGTGCTTAAGCCCAACCAATGTGAAATAGCTTCCTACGGGCCTGTTCTACATGACATGGTCTTGAAGTAAAATTAAGGTGTGTCATGTATTCAGATTCCGTGGTGGGCTCTTGTCATCTCTCTCATTTACAGTCGGAGGTAACGGTTGGTGACAATGAAGTAGAGACTGACGACACATATTCTCTAGTCATTGTCAACGACGTAGAACCAGCAGACGACAATAAGGATGTAACTGTAACACACGAACACATCACAGAAACGAATGAGGAAACAGAAATAGTTGACGAACTTGAGAAAGTCAGTGTAGAAACAGGGACAGTTTTGGATAATGATCAGGATGATTCTTCTATCGATGATGAAAACGAAGCAGCTTTGCTGAACATTAACGAAGAAGAGAACAACGGTTCAAATCCAAATAAGTTTGCTGAAGAAACTGACCCCTTCCTTAAATTCGTAAGTCATCCTTTTCTCGATATCGTTACTCTTTATACGTCAGTATGTATTTCCGTGACTGAAGTAGATATTTCATCTCGTAAAGATGACCTCCGTTTCGATCTCTACGGATAAATGACAGCTGTAACAATAGTGGTTGTTTTTCCTTAACATTTTCAAGCAACATTCACTCAATTTTCAGACACTGATTGAATCGGCGATATTTTAGTATAAAAATGGAGGTTCTCTTTTCTGTTTACAAAAAAATGGTGTTCAAGTAGGCTATTTTCAAAATCTTGCCAGTATTTGATAAATCAAAGCCAGAAATTTCTGTGAAATTCAATGTCCATTTCAGGCCAACTATCCTGACGATGAAGAAGAAATCGTTTTTGACTTATCTCAGCTGGAGGTTAACAATATAGATGAGATTTCGAAGACGAAAGATACTATCCAACAATCAACAGAGGATCAAGGTGAACTTGTGAACTTTACGACTTTTGAATTAGCAACGATGTTTCTTTTAATCATTTTAAAAGTTTGTATGAGCCAGGATCTGGAAAAACGTCCTTCAAGGCTTTTGAGCCCAACATGGTTCAATATCAGCCTGCGTATACACGCAATCTGATCATGAACCATATTGGCCTCCAATAGCTTCTTTAGACACAGGCTGTTCGTGAAACTCAATTTTTGAAAATGCTTTAAGGGACGTTTTTCCAGATCCCGGCTCATATATATTTGGTTATTTGCTTAGATATCTTTACCGTCACGTACATTGATTTTTGTTTAAATATGACGATTTTAGAAAAAATGGCTTTGATCAAACAATAGTCTGAATTTCTTATTAGGCTGTGTACAAAGATTGATATAACATAATTCAATTTCAATGACACATTTGCGTTAGACGAAATCTTTTTAATTGTAGACAACTTGTTCTGTTGTCAATCGTTTGTTTTCTTATCATGTTGATGGAATCATTTATATCATCAATGTTTATTTTAGAAGTTCCGACGGTGCTGGAGGACGAGATATCCCTTACTGTACCCCTGGATCTATTAATAGATAATGACGACAACGATGACGTTTTGTATGAAGCCAAGAACCGGAAGGAGCTGTCAATCACGTGCAACCCACTTTACGAGTACACTGTAATGGAGGAAGAGGACAAACTTTCGATAAAAAGTTACCAGAGTGGATTCAAGACAGATTTCGATAACATCAATCTTATACAGGTAGGCTAGGCCTACTTGTTTACATAAAAAGCCAAAATATACGCAATAAAATTTTGATGAAGTGTCACAAAGACTTCCACACTAATCTAATAATCATGAAACCAAATGTTCCTTATTCAGCGTGGAGTTGCTAGTTGTATCTGCGGCGAATATATTCAGATGTATTCAAGTACTGAAATGTCTTGGTATGAAAACAAATTAACTTTTGTATTTGCAGACTTCGTATCGGTGTTTGAAAGAATACCGGGTTGTCTAATGATAGTGTTGCTATCCATGTCACACAACAACACACAAAGAAAGTATATCCATTTTCATTCCAGATTCCTGTTCCGGCTTCAGACAAGGCTGCACACAAGTCTCTCAAGGAGTCGACCCCGCTGATGAAGCGCCAACCGATCTGGGGCGACAGAGACGATGAGTTGGCGTGCTGTGTGATCCTGTAGTGATGCTTCTGCTGCTGCCTATAACCCTGATATAATGTGTTGTAGCTTTAAGTATCTGTAATCTGTCATCGGCGTTCATTATATACTAGCACGGAAAAGAAACGCATGAAATACTTAAACGATGGTTTAACGGATGGGTCTATAATATTGTCTGATATAACATGATTATCTTAATTTTTATATGAAATGATATCTTTTTGAAGCAGTAAATGACCTACTGCTTGCATATAGATGATCTTTATACAAAAACAGTATGTTTATATGTAATATTAGATATTGACTTTTAGAACAATGTCCACATGTCATTCGGTGTTTCTTTTCCAAGCTAGTATATGTTACATTCATTCAGGGGTTTACAAAAAACAATCGCTGATTAATCAGGGATAAAAACTAAACAAAATTGGTGCTATATACGTGTATTTATATCATAAATTGCATGGTCATCCTGTCTTTATATATCCCGCTTTAATTCCGGGCTGTTGTCTTGTGCTGTCCTTTTGAGGTAAAATTCTCAACAAAAGTGTTGGTCGTTATTATTCAAACGATTGACGTATGTCGTTATGGAAATATTTATCGCCTATTTGCGAAGAAATTACGTAAGAAATCATGAGTGGCATATAATTCATTGTGCTATTTTTCTAGTATATCATTTGATGAGGCATGTAGGCAACTGTGCTGTGTCACTTTTAATGTACAGTGCCAGATTCGGAATGGATTTGTCTGTGTGTGTTTTGGAAACATCAACGATCTTTGCGGGACTCGATATAACTGTATATAGCGAATTTACTAGAATTAATGTTGAACTTTTGTGTTCATCGAATGTTAAATGGGATGAATGGTTTTCGAAAAGAATAGTTGTTCGGCATTAATTTTAACGATTCGTTGAATAATATTAAAGAAATTACATAATTGTCTGAATCTAAGACATTGTTGATAAAAGACATAGTCGTCTTCCTGTAATAATCTTGTATTGTTGAATCACATTCAAATTCATTTTTGTAATCGGCTTTAAATTGCGAACTGAAATATGCTGAATAAATTATATATCATATGTTATGTTTGAGAATGATGTAACTAGTGCTTATGCAAGTTATAGTTACAACAGTTTTGTTGACGCAACCAACGTTATGTAGCATGGTGACATTGGTGGAAACAGCGTTGTTGATACTGTTAGTTTTTTAATGATATTAACCGTTGAGATAGAGGAAATTATTATTCTGTTTGTGAATTAGGAAACAGAAACATAAAACTCTTGAACACATGAGTATGGTGTTATCCCATTACCACACAAAGACGCTTTTTGACTCCCTTCAAGATAATGGCTTTAGAAAATATTGTGGAAAATGAAGAAATTGTTTGTAACAAGCAATTTCTTCCATTCCCACAATGTTTTCTATCCAAAAGGACCGAAACAGTTTCAATTCCATTCACTTGAAATTGTCGTCTGCAACATCTTTCATCAAGTCTAAATATTTTCCATCTGGCAATGGGTTAAATACGGTTTGTTGCGCATCTACAACGTCTTTGGCATCAAAATCTGCCGAGATTTCAAGCATTTAGTAGGTGAAATTATATGAATGCCACCAAACCAAAACCGTAAACCCAATTATTTTCTGTGGACTATCTTATGTGCATGTCCGTGATTGGCATTTGAACGAAAAGGAATTTTAAGATATCTAAAGAATGATACTGTTTATGGTTGTATAGGGACATCCATTTTCTCCTACTATTTTATGAAAAATGTGTAAAACAAGTTGTGCTTTATCATAAAATGTACAAAACTTTTAAATCGTAATATGAAAAAATATTCTTATCTATAATGAGACATAAGCTGTTTTATCCTTTGTTGTGATTTGTATGAAGCAATAAAATGAAGAAAAGATAGATTATTGTGTTTTCATAATTTCATTGAGTTAAACAAAAGTTGCGAACAAAGCATATAAACCTACTTATTCCAGAAGCTAGAAATTGCTTTATATTTCCACAAGCTTCCTTAAAACATTTAAATACGCCATGTTCAATATATCTGTGACATTGCGTCGGTGTAAATGCAAAACCTCGTATGTCGATTCTTGCGATTTCCAAAGTATAAACTTGTGTGCCCATTTTAGAAAATTCTCGCAGGTTTTGAGATATTTTTACTGATCAGTATTAATGACACATTATTTATTAATAATATGTCAAAATTTCAAGTAAAACATTTCAGTTTGGGAAAAGTTATTACACGTTTTCCCTCCCCTTTGAAATTTTCCAAAAACGAGATACGAGGTTTTGCATTTACAACATCGATTTGCTAAGATGAACTCTTCTGACCAGTTTTCAATTTATTAAAACTTGGACGAAACGCTTAATAACTATGTACAATTTGGGCCTTAATTAACTTAATTCAATTCTAATTCCGAAATTACACAAACCATCTGATTGGTCGAGACATGCGTCCCGCCCATTGCCCATTCTACATTGCCTGATTGCTTTCTTTTAACTTTACAATGAACAGTCAAGCACATGTCTAAATTACATGTAGTTCAGAAAATAAATAGTTAAGGTATTCTATCCATTATTATCTATCAAACACTTCGTGCAACTTCAGGTGTCGTCCGTGACAACGAAAACTGACGAGGTAACCCTAGTTAATTTTCTTTGTCGAAGATTAGGCCTACGCCGGAAATTGACGCAAATATACCATCGTTAGTTTCCGTTGCCACGGATGACGCCCGAAGTTGCACGAAGTGTTTGGTATCTAATGATGGATGGAATATCGTGAAATGCAATTTTAGCAAAGTTTATCCTATTGTCATCTTGATTTCTCTCCCTTGGATTGTTTGGACGGTTCACTCTTGATGGACGGACGTCGTCGTGGAGTAGAGGATTGGTAACTTTTGTTGTAACTGCCATTAAATCTTTCCTGAAATAGAAGTAAATGTAGGTACTTATGTCTGTTGATGATGCAATTTGATATGAACACGAAGTTTATGCCGGCTATGAGAACGTACGGGTAAGTTTGCTGTCTATAAGAAATACTCTCCAAGAAAAATGTTAAGGTGACAAATATACAAATTATTGGACGGTGTGCTAAAGTCTTTGCTAAATCCATTTTCTTTCTAGGCATTGGAAGATGGTGTTGTTATATTACACAAGTTATGACTTGTATGGATGATTAACTAATTACCAGACGACATAGTTAAGAAGATTATTCAAAGATGTTGCATACAACATTTCAAGTAAATTAAACTTTATTTTATTTGGTCTTTCTGGATGGAAAAAACATAGTGGGAAATGAAGAAATTGCTTGTGTCAAGTAATTTCTTCATTTTCACAGCATTTTTTTCCAAACCATTCTCCTGATTAGCGTCACTATGTGGTAATAGGTTAACTCTTACCTCAACAAGTTTCTTTCTATCTGAAATACAAAATAAGAATAATATAAATATTAACCCTTTCCAGAACGACAAAATTTTAGGGTAGTCCAATTTAAAAGCTGCTGCAGACGACAAAATCAATATTGATAAAGATACTATCTCTGCAAAATATAGCACAGTAACTTTTGAGAAAAAAGGAGAAAATGCTGATTATCAGCATTTTCTTCTTTTGCCTCGATCTTTTCCCAAGCCTTTTCTATAAGGGACGTCCAAACCAGGGGCCTGTTTCATCAAAACATTAAGACGCATTTTTGACGTACCGATGTCGAAAATATCGATTAAAACAACAACCACATAACACAGGCCTTGAAAGATTGGTGATACGCGTTTCTTGTCATAAACTTGTCGTATAGTCCATTTGACGCTGCTATATGCCCTATATGACAACCTTGCAATGTCGAGTACAATGAAGATTTATTTTTTCTTTGCATTGTATAGGTGCTCTAGAGCAGATCTAGCTTGGTTGCCAGAATGGCAACCTTGGGCAACTCCCACAATTCGCAAAAATCCAAAATGGCCGCCAAACGCAACTTGAAAAATCAACTTTTTGTCAAAATGTCCTAAATTGATGCGAAAAATGCCTATTCGGGGGTTCTTTCGTGTGCTGAATCCAAATCCATTGATAAATGTAACATTTCGATAACACAAATATGCTAAAATAGAGATGGCTGCCGGACGCCATCTCGAAAATCACAATTTTCCCAAAATTTTACATGGCCCATAGAATTCATGTATTTAGACACACTTCATAAGGTAAATCCATTTTATTTCTTATTTCGCATTTTGATTTATCTGGTACGTAAAATTCTGCCATGGCCGCCATACGTCATATTGAAAATGATAGCTGGCTTAATTCACTTATTACTATTTACTTCTACTTGAAGAAAATGCGGCTAAAATGTGATAATTATGTATCATATTCCCTCTATTCATTTCATATTTTTTTATTTTATTTAAATATTACAAAAGAAAATAATTATCTTGTACTTTATTGTGATATTTCAATTCTCACAAATCCCAGATTTCTTCAAAACGTTATATTTTTCTAATGTAAACATTTATATAATTCTGACCGTCTTTGAGCATTTTCGAAACCGTTACAGATGATATGGTTAAAACAGTATTATCATTTCAAAAGACGACCATCACTCTGTGTAATGATATACACAGTTCTGACATTGAATAACAAAAGTTGTCAGTGTGGGTTGAAGTACCATTAAGAATTTATATCATTAATTCCTACGGCTTCTTCCTAATTTTGAAGAAGTGATCCCATGATCTACACCAAAATATTGAATGTATAAACATCACCCAAAGCGCAAATAGAACATTGGCCTGTAAAGCAGAAGTGAATAACTTTCATATCGGGATTCTGAAATCCTTAACCGTATTTCAGAAGAGACATTTGATGCATGGTCAGTGGGACAGTGTTAATCTTTCACACAGATCCGATCTACGAAATGTGTGTAGCTTTTAGGAGGAATGATTCTGTACAGTCAACATCGGATGTAGATACGCTGTATGTGATCATTCCTCACCATTAAGGGGGAATGCTCCAGTTTTTCGGAATACTCGGTCTTTACTGTAGTAAATTAAATGTTTCGTACCAATATGTTTCGCTACTATATTTTCAAACATATAACACATCATTAAAATTTACCATTTTCGATGGTAGAAGTGTATTTATTATGCGAAACTGATTTCCTCAAGATGGAAATCGATTATTTAGAGCAAGACAGTCGTAAGTGTGTATGCAATCACCACTGTTTTGCGTCATTTTATTCATGTGCAGCTGATAAAAATTGCTGTAATTCACTAATAAGTGCGCTGACCTATACATTTTCTTTTTGAATTATTACCAGGGCATGTTGCTTAATACAATGAGGGAGTTTTATCAAATTCTATTATGTAGAACTTGAAATATTTCCAAAAATATTCAAATTTTGACATAAAACAATCCAGCTTCGTTGATCTAACCGAACACGTAAGCATGCTGTTTTATACATTTACGCGTTTATAGCAGCACATATTTTGGATTTTCTGTTCTTATTAAATGTAAGATGTTACTTTAAATCCGTTTTCGGGACTGAACGATGAACATACAGCATTTTATTAGCATTTTAGTGACCTTGTACAGGTGCAAGAAATTGTGCATTTTTTCGATGTAGGGGTATGTGATACGAATGCCTATAAAATTCAAACAAGATCGCTGACCATCCATTTTTATTTCATTTTTCAATTGGCAATAACATGTAATTTCAACATACAAAATATAAAGGAATTCTATTATTGGGGAAAAAATTAGGAAACTGGAGCATTCCCCCTTAAATTACTAGATTAATAGAAACGAACAATAAAATAAAACAAACGCGAAAAGACATGTTTGATTAAACTGTTACTACCAGTTCAAAGTCGGTATTGAAGATTATACTGTTTACTAGGAAACTTTGTTCGATGAAAAAGACACAAACAATAAATTAAGAAGGTTGAAATTACCAAGCATTTGATAACCTGGGTAAGATACCACGGAAACGTTTATTTTAATGAAAGAGTATGCACAGGTTTCCGTACCTACAAGACATCTACATAAATTCACAAAGAAATCCTGTCCATTTTTTCCTTGTATCGGGATACCTTGAAATAATGGTTGTCCATTCACATTTATTGGGAATAGAACAGAAATGGTAAGATACAACTTGGTTAAAATTGAACGATTTTACATTCTCTGCATCTGCTTCTAAATGGTTTTTGCCTTTCAAATCTCATCAAATTATTAGATTATTTTACTAGAATATTTCGTTCGTATAGCTTTTCAATGATTTTCCCAAAATGTTTTTCTTTTGGCAGACACCATGTTTTGGAAAATTTCCTCAGCAATGTTTGAATTTAAACAGTGCATTCATTGCACATACAATGTCACTCAAGTTATTGCCAGAACTGATGTTTTATAATCTCGTTGTTTTAAGGCCCATTTTGTTCATCAACTATGTATTGTGTCTACTTACAGTCTTCAAGCAATAAGTCTTAAAGATTCTTTTGAATAAGATATACCATAACAATATCAGCAAGAAGAAAACAACAACAAATATAAACTGTCGGAATGAGACGCAATTCTTTCATTAAATCATGTAAATTGGTAATGATTCTTAGTCTTGTTTACAGACCCATCTTAATGAATGGCTTTGTCAGAAAGTCTAAAAAATGAAATGCATGTACCGTACTTCATGTATACCCAATTTACATTGATTTCTCAAAATGAAGTATTAATATGCTAAAGTCCAACATTGTCTTTAATGTATTGTGTATATTTATGAACTTTTCAAAAGGCGAGATAACTCTATCTATCATAATTGTCTCTGTGAAGCGCTCATGATAAGTCTTGACAGAACATGCACTCTTTTAGTTGAAAGAAAATTGGACAACTTTCTCGCAATTGTGTACATGCACATCTACTCCAACCTATTGGAGCTATTTAGGGCTACCATTGCTTACATGAAGATACAACCAGGACTGAACTGTTTCCCGTTGAACGTTAAATCGTTCATGACTGTAGTATGACAAGACTAAGCATTACATTATGTATGGCACTCAAAGGGTTGTAGTGTTGACCATGATCACTTGGGTTTTCGTCATACATTTTAAATGGTAAAGGTGCATGTAAGAAAGCTTAAAAGATCAGCTCCGAAAGGAACTTACTGAATAGCGCATCAATCACGATTGTTCTATTAAGACTCCTAAAGATATTCACAAGGAACATAATTTCATAAAGATAAATATTGGAACACTTTAAATGATATCTTTTCTTCTAGCATGACAGTCACCTTTAATTTCTATATAATATCCATGAATTTATATTTATGTAATCATGTAGATAAAATGCGTAGAACTGTACCGAAATTGTAATATTGCAAAATGTCAAAGATGTATATCTTATATCGGCAGCAACAACTGAAATAAAGTTTCAATATGGTAACTGGTGGCCATAATTCATTAAAATCACAGTTAAATACAGACATATCTCAATCCTACAACACAGACATCGCCTTCATTTAACAATAATTATGACAACTTGTAGTCTATGTACGTATTACATTCTATATTATTCATCTAGTTCAAGTGTTTAAAATAAACAAAGTCCTATACACAATTGTGTATCAAAATTTGAAATTCCAAAGCAAAAATTTCAAACCTAGATAACGATACCCAACAACAGCACCTAACAATATTTCACCTGACTTGATTTGTATCTGTCCATCGAAAGACATTTTTATGTCTTGAATTTAAAAGATATGTATATAACTGTAAATTCAAAAAAGTTATACCATCTCTCAATGGTTTTATCAAACACTTATCACTAATTATAAAAATAAATGATGAAATAAAATGATGAAATAAATAACAATGAACAAAACAGAGATAACTGGGCAATTGTAAAAAGGATGGTACAGAATCATAACTAAATTTGCAGTAAGAATGCAAATATCACAAGGTTAAATAATTATGCCCCCTTTCGAAGAAAATGGGGGTATATTGTTTTGCAAGTGTCGGTCGGTCGGTCGGTCGGAAGGTCGGTCGGTCGGTCTGTCGGTCGGTCGGTCGGTCCGTATGTCGGTCGGTCTGTCCGTAGACCAAACCTTGTCCGGAGCATAACTCGAAAAAGTATTAAAGGTAAAATCATGAAACTGCATAGGTGGATAGATCTCATTATGGAGAGGTGCAGTGCATAAGAACCGTAACTCTGCCGATCAAATTTTTTTAGTTATTGCCCTTTGTTGATTTTATAACTTGATTCTTGTCCGGAGCATAACTCAAAAAGTATGTAAGGTACAATCATGAAACTTTACAGGTGGATAGATCTCATTATGGAGAGGTGCAGTGCACAAGAACCGTAACTCTGCTGATCAAATTTTTTGAGTTATTGCCCTTTGTTGATTTTCAAACTTGATTCTTGTCCGGAGCATAACTCAGAAACTATGTTAGGTAGAATCATGAAACTTTACAGGTGAATAGATTTCATTATGGAGAGGTGCAGTGCACAAGAACCGTAACTCTGCTGATCATATTTTTTGAGTTATTGCCCTTTGTTGATTTTATAACTTGATTATTGTCCGGAGCATAAGTCAAAAATTATGTAAGGTAGAATCATGAAACTTTACAGGTGAATAGATTTCATTATGGAGAGGTGCAGCGCATAAGAACCATAACTCTGCCGATCAAATTTTTTGAGTTATTGCCCTTTGTTGATTTTATAATTGATTCTTGTCCGGAGCACAACTCAAAAAATATGTAAGGTACAATCATGAAAGTTTACAGGTGGATAGATCTCATTATGGAGAGGTGCAGTGCACAAGAACCGTAACTCTGCTGATAATTTTTTTGAGTTATTGCCCTTTGTTGATTTTCAAACTTGATTCTTGTCCGGAGCATAACTCAAAAATTATGCTAGGTAGAATCATGAAACTTTACAGGTGAATAGATATCAATATGGAGAGGTGCAGTGCACAAGAACCGTAACTCTGCTGATCATATTTTTGGAGTTATTGCCCTTTGTTGATTTTCAAACTTGATTATTGTCCGGAGCATAACTCAAAAAGTATGTAAGGTACAATCATGAAACTTTACAGGTGGATAGATCTCATTATGGAGAGGTGCAGTGCACAAGAACTGTAACTCTTCCGATCAAATTTTTTGAGTTATTGCCCTTTGTTGATTTTATAACTTGATTCTTGTCCGGAGTACAACTAAAAAAATATGTAAGGTAGAATCATGAAACTTTACAGGTGAATAGATTTCATTATGGAGAGGTGCAGTGCACATGAACCGTAACTCTGCCAATCAAATTCTTTGATTTATTGCCCTTTGTTGATTTTACACTTAATTCTTAATTTTGCCTATATCTCATGTCCTTTTACACATACAGCCTTGATATCTCACACATAGATACCTCCTATCAACATCTTTCACATTTAACCATGACCTTGGAACTTGTGACCTTGACCTTGGAGTTTGACCTACTTTAAAAAATATTAAACTGGGCCTATATCTCATGACCTTTTACAATTACAGCCTTGATATTTCACACATGGACACATCTTACCAAGACCTTTCACAATTGACCATGACCTTGGACTTTGTGACCTTGACCTTGGAGTTTGACCTACTTTTAAAAAACTTTAACCTTGCCGATATATCATGTCCTTTTACACATACAGCCTTGATATTTGACACATGGAAACCTCTGACCAAGACCTATCACATATGACTATGACCTTGGACCATGTGGCCTTGACCTTGAAGTTTGACCTACTTTTAAAAAAATTAAACTGAGCCTATTTCTCATGTGCTATTACACATACAGCCTTGATATTTCACACATGGACACATCCTACCAAGACCTTTCACATTTGACCATGACCTTGGATCTTGTGACCTTGACCTTGGACTTTGACCTACTTTAAAAAAAAAAACTTTAACCTAGCCGATATATCATGTCCTTTTACACATACAGCCTTGATATTTGACACATGGACACCTACGACCAAGACCTTTCACATTTGACCATGACCTTGGACCTTGTGACCTTGACCTTGGTGTTTGACCTACTTTAATAATACATTAACCTGGCCTATATTTCATGTCATTTTACATATACTGCCTTGATATTTCACACATGGTCACTTCCAACCAAGACATTTCACTTTTGACCATAACCTTGGACCTTGACCTTGGAGTTTGACCTACTTTTAAAAAAATTAAACTAGGCCTATATCTCATGTCCTGTTACCTATACAGTATCAATATTTTACACATGGACACCTACCAAGACCTTGCACATTTGACCATGACCTTGGCCTGTGTGACCTTGAGCTTTGATTTTTACATACTTTTAGAAATCTAAACCTAGCCTTTATCTTATGTCCTATTACACCTACAACCTTGATATTTCACACATAGACACCTCCTACCAAGACCTTTCACATTTGACCATGACCTTGAATATTTCAACCTTGACCTTGGAGTTTGACCTACTTTAAAAAAAGACTGAAACCAGGCATATACCGGTATATCATGTCCTTTTACACCTACAGCCTTGATATTTCACACATGGACACCTCCAACCAAGACCTTTCACATTTGACCATGACCTTAACCTTGGCATTTGGCCTACTTTTAAAAACTTTAACCTGGCCTATGTTTCATTTTACTTTTACATATACAGATTTGATATTTCACACATAGACACCTCCTACCAAGACCTTTCATATTTGACCATGACCTTGGACCTTGTTAACTTGACCTTGGACTTTGACCTACATCAAATGTAGGCCCTTGAGGGGGCATTTATGTTTTACAAACATCTCTTGTTTATACATGTACACGTAGCACACATGTTTTTTTTTTCTTTTCTTTGTTTCTTATTTAATCTCGTTTACTTATTATTTTCAATATGTTGAAAACAGTTTAATATCACATTGTCTTTTTTTTTTTACCTTTATTCGCTTTTGAACATTTACTTTTGTATATGTCACAAGTTTATACCTTATGTCGTCCTATTTGTATCTAAAATGCTGATAGATCAATAACTATTTAATTGAATTGAACAAAAAACTTTACAAGTATATATATTATAGATTATTGCATGCAATTCAAACGGAATCTTAACATAGGAGTGGGATAGTCAGCGAAATCAGAAGGTGATGGAAGATAAGATGAAACAAGATGTCAAACCATCTTGTTTCTTTTTCTTCTCTCGCAACACTTTCATTCATTCTTGCTGTCAAAAATTTAAAAAAAAAAATGAATAAATTAATAAATAAATAGGTAAAGAAACCTTTCATCGATGACGAAAGTGCATACTGACTTCTTTGCGTGTAATCATTTATTTCGTTAACCCTTTCCCAAGAGACAAAATTTAAGGCTAGTCCAAACTGAAATCCGGTGCAGACATTGAACTGACATTACAAATGATAAATATTGAGACAAAAGTGAAAAAGACTGTAAATCAGTATTTGATTCTTTTTGGCTTAAGCGCTTTTCCCCTGGAGCTCAAACTAACATAGACGTCGCGCACATACCACACCTGGGAAAGGGTTAACCCATGTAAAATATTTAAGCTATGCAGACAACACTCTTTTATGTCATTACACTTTTCTCCATAGCAAAGGTAATCAATACATAAAATAGTGCAGGGAATGGACGGATATTGCTAAAAAAATATCAATCCATTCTCTGAAAATTTCCAGAACAAAAGACATAAAGAGTGTCAAGTGATTCCTTGTTTCTTCTTACATTATTTTGAATGAATGTGATATTTGTCAGAATAAAGGTTGAAAAAAAACCAATATTTCATTTCATTGTTCCACTAAGTGCATTTTAATTTTATAAACAAAACTTTAATAGTCATTAAAATGGAGGTTAATTGATATCACTGTTGGCAAAAAGAGCAAATTTTTAAGTATTTAATGTCCTACTTTGAAAAACTCTCTTAAAAATTGCTCTTTGTGCCAAGATGGCAACTGGTTGCCATATCTGTTACTATCATTCATATGAGAACAGTAAGGAAATGTGCTATATCCAAATTTAGTCCAAATGTGTTTAAAGTAAGTAAAGAGATTTACTAACTCGTAAATATCTAATTTGGCAGCAATTTGTACCAGTATTTCAACCAATAATTATTTTCAACAAGGCATCTGGCTGCCATTTCTGAACTGTATTTATACAAGGTTGGTATAAAACAGAAAAGAAGAAATAAAAATGTCAAGGAATGGGAAGTTAAGTAAATTTGGCTAACAAAGTTTTCTGAAAAGGTACCATTTAAAGACCGTATAAAACTAATGCAGAAAAAAATGATTTTCAAGATGGCATCCAGCAGCCATTTCTAGTTTTGTACTTTTCTGATATCCATATGCTATATTTATCATCAGATTTGTATTCAGTATACCCAAAAACCCAAAGATAGACATTTTTCGCAACATTTTTGGACAATTTGACAAAAAGTTGATTTTTCCAGCTGCATTTGGCGGCCATCTTGGATTTTTGCGAATTGCGGGAGTTGCCCAAGGTTGCCATTCTGGCAACCAAGCTAGATCTGCTCTAGAACACCTATATAATGCAAAGAAAAAATAAAACTTCATTGTACTCGACATTGCAAGGTTCCGAAAATTTCAAATGGACTAGTAAGTCATCGGTAATACAAAAATGTTTTGATGAAACTGGCCCCCCAGGTCTTGTTTGGGAAAGGGTTAACTAAACAATACCCCTGAGTGGATCACCTTAAAAGTAAATACCTGCGTTTACAATATCATATTGATGTATCTAATGAAAGAACGTAAACGTGTCTTAAAATATAACATCAAAGTTACTCAAATTGAATATGCATGTACACCGATTACATAATACAAGTAATCATCATTTTCTTGTGTAACCAATCTGTTATCGTGCCTCTTTGACTGAAAACTGCAAAATCTATTGCTTAGATTTGCTCTTTACGGACAAATAATTTCTTTCATGGTTCTCCACAGAATAATTTGAGACTGTAGTGGCCACGTAGCATAAACCACTAACATACGATATTACATTTTTGCGGTGCAAATAATTGTGAATGAAAACATTATCGTCAAAAAAATATTTCTTTTTTTTTTCTCATAATGATTTTGATAATCAATTATTTCACTCACGGTAGTGCAAAATGCTTTATTTGTTTATAAGAAATACCTCAAAATCACTCTCTTTGGTATAATTTGAAGAAAATTTAACTGTGGGTACTTTTGGAGCTGTATTGGCATTGCACTGAATAACTTGAAGCTTTAGTGGGTCAATGCGGCATATTTTGCTGGGGAGACCAATGGATTTCATTTCTAAACATGATAAATGGTGTTGTTGTTTTTCGACGTTTAATTCTTAATGACATCGTAATTCAGGATACTGTTAAGTTCTTACCTAAAGCTATTTTGAAAGTACTCGGCATCTTTGAATCGATTGCGGCTGAAAAATACAGAGACATGCCAACCGTTATTGTAAACAAGAGAGCCATTGGCCATGAAGCGCTCCCCTGAGATGATAGCTTTCTGTATATGATGTAGCTGGGCCTCTAGAATGCACACGAGTTTACTAAGAATTGTGGTCTGTATCGTGCACATACATTTTCTAAAGATTTGACCCTGTGACCTACCGTAGTTTATGACCCCAAATGACCTATTTTCAAACTTGTCCGAGATTTTATCAAGATAATCATCCTAACAAATTTTCAGGTTGATTGGGCCAAAAACTTTCCTAAGACTTGACCTCATGGTTTAGTTTATGACCCAAGATAACCCAATTTCGGATTTATCCCAGATTTTAACCAGATAATCATTCTTTCAGGCTGATTTGGCATAAAATATGGCCTCTTATGACCACAGATGACCCTATTTCAAACTTGTCTGAGATGTTAGCAAGAAAATCATTCTGAGCCAATTTGAGCTTTATTGGGCAAAATTGTGACCTTTAGAGTGCACACAAGTGTCCGAGATTTTATCATGATAATTATTCTGAGCAATTTTCAGGTTGAGCGGGGCAAAAAATATGTCATTTAGAGTGCACACAAGGTTTTTCTTGAATTTGACCTAGTTACCTGTTTTTTTACCCAAGATGACCCAATTTCAGACTTGTCCGAGATTTATCAAGACAATCATCCTGACCGAATTTGAGGTTGATTTGACATAAACTGTGGCCTCTGGAGGGCACACTAGGCAAAATTTCACGGACGACGCACGACACACGTCGGACGACGGACACAGCGGTATCACAATAGCTCACCATGAGCACTTTCGTGCTCAGGTGAGTTAAAACACGGAAAGACTTCACGTCTAAACTATGTGAGAGGTTCTTGTGTTTATTGCTTAGCACAGAATATATTGCAATTATTCATACAATTAAGATAGAAACTTTCTTTCGTTTCATTCCAAACGTGTATTAATTAATTTTAAAGTAGTATTTTTTATGAAATCAATTGATATTTTTTGTATGAAATTTCATCTGCTAGCGCGCCTGACCCTACTCGTGGAGTATAGATTTTGAATCCCGGTTGTAGAGAATATCCATTCAAAAACTTGTCTCCTACCAATAGCGGATAAAACCGTAAATCTAAGAGCGGTGAGAAGCTGGATTTCGGAAATGATTCTGTCTTAGTACTGGTGATATAAATACAAAAAATCTAGTTCTAGACATTTAATGAATGGAAATGGTGCATAAAACATATATGCTTCAGAAAATTCAAATTTTCAGTATTTTCTTCTTTTGTCCGATTTTTTTTCAGTAAGGCACATCAAAACTAGGCCTTATTTAGAAAATTGTTCAATTCAAAATGTTTACTTACGTTTAACCCTTTTTAGTTTCTTATCATGAACTTTGACATGTGTATATGTTATCATTTGATTGATGAATTTCGTTGACGTCGGCTGCATTGCTGAAATGTATGTAGTATCACAACATTAAACCTACCCAAACAAGATATTGAAAAAGTTGAGAGAGAGAGACAAGAAGAAAATGGTGTTAAACCATTTTCTCTCTCTCATAATTGTCCGTACAAGACACACACACTTTCTGTATTTGGTTATTTATTCGTTTGACACATTTTATAAGTGTCCATACGCATACGGCTAATCACCCATTTCCCAAACAAGATCTGCTGGTTTTGACGATCCCGATAGAAAAGTCCAAGCAAACATTCAGAGAAAAAAATGCTTATAAACATTTCTCCTTTCTGTTATTGTTTTACACATTCTGTCTTTGGTACTTGTTTGGTCGTCTGCAACTCCTTTGAAATAGGCGCAGGCTACAATTTTGCCGGCTTGAATAACCGACAATTATGTAGAAGTTTCGTTTAACGAGAGAAAATATTTCCAGATTTTTACAGAGCAAGTTTCTTGGTTTGAATTAATATGGAAAATATATACAGCTTTTACTTGCAGAACTCTTTGGAAATTTGAAACCATGATACTTACGGGTGCTTCTAATTCCACCTTGTTGCATAGACAATACCTTTCTGTCGCCTTGGTAACGGCGTGGACCTGAAATTGAAGTAATTAAGATTAAAATGAAAGAAAACATGCACTATGATTATACAAATGAGCCGGGATCTGGAAAAATGTCCCTTATAGCATTTTCAAAAATTGAGTTTCAAGATCAGTCTGTTGTCAAATGCAGTCAAATATGCACCCATGCTTCACTCTGTAAGTTACTTCAGGTCACGAAGAAGCCATTAGAGAACAACATGGATCCTGATCAGACTGTGCGTATGCACAGGCTGATCTGGTTCTATGTTGGGCTCAAAAAGCCTTAAGAGACGTTTTTCCAGACCCCGGCTCAAATACAATCTTGATTCCAAGGGGAAATTAATAAGTTATGGCCTCTCTAAAGCAATGAACACTTTAAAGGTATTAACGTATATAACCCATCATTAGCACCAAAGAGCCAGAGGCGGAATTTGAAAAGTGCCAGTAAATCCTTAACTGTGTTATATTTCCATTCCAAATACAAACATAAGCATTTTTAACGGTTTAGATTTTTTAATTCATGTATAATTATGGAAATATTTGACAAAAATATCATATATTACCTCCCTTGCATATGAATATAGAGTAAAAATATATTTGTAAAATATTTTCTTCTTGAAGCATAATCTTGAAATCCGGCACGGTGAATAAACTTATTTAAAGTGTATTTACCAGTGTGTGAAATTTGATGCATGTCCCATGGCTAGAAAGTGGTATTTTTAATGGTGGTTATATACCTTAAAAGCATATAGTATCTAAAACATTTTCTCAAACAATATCCTTGCTTCTAAGGCAACTCTAAAAAAGAAGAAATCACGGATGAAAAAGAAGGAGAGCATGAAATGCAGGCAATCAGAATTGCCCTAGTGTTCTAAACGTTTTTTGGGTTTTTTTTTTTTTTTTTTTTTTTTTTTTTTTTTTTTTTTGTTGTTGTTGTTTTTCCTGAGCTTTTGATATTTACGAACACCCCGTTTAATAATCTTATCATTTATAGTTTGTATGAGGGTAAAAATTTAATAGACGATTAATCTAACTTGAATTTATCAAATCGATAACACTCACTCATGAGAAAATCAAATTCGTCCATAATTAATTGTCTACTAGTTTCCCATTTGTATTCACACATTTATAATTTCATTCCAGTTTAAATTCACATATTCTATCATCAAGTTTCAGTCAATCAAACGTTCCTGCCGTCTGGCGCGTGATTTATTGAACGGCTACTAACGATTGCTAAGTTTCATTCAATAGAGAATTTGGCACCAGCCCTTGATTAAATATATCGTTGTAGGGAGGTCAAAACCTCGTAACTACAGCTTGAATAAGCTGGAGTTACGAGGTTTTGACTTACCAACGACGATATACTCTTACGGTTACTTTCGACAATATATATGTATCATTTTAGAATCCACAGTCAACAATTATGGTTCAAAATTGTATAAGATAACTAAATATTTTTGTTCTTATCGTGTAAATGTAAAACTATGTGGATTTTAAAGTCATTGTAGTTTTATATTTGATGACATGTTCTGTCTTTCTTGTAAAGATGTGTAAAGGGAAACTACGATAAAGCTTTTTAACATAGCTTAGCAGAATCAATTTGTTCTATCAGCGCGATTATAAAGCAAAACAGAGGCCGTCAGAGAACGGCTATGCTTCCTAAACAGTTTAGACGTCCCCTGAAAAATGCCAGGGAAAACATTGAGGGATTTACTTCTTTTGTCTCAATATTTTCTCTGCTATATTGTACACAAGCCGCGTTTATATAAAAAAATGATAGTTTTTGGAACAGTCCAAATTATTATCGTTTGGGAAATGGTTGACATATATTTGATCAGGGAGTTGGAAAAGGGTCCTTTATGGCTTTTGAAACCAACGAGGATAAAGATCAGCCTGGGCATAATCAAAATCAATGCTGATCTCAAACTGATTCTTTATTACAAGTGGCAACTTATAAGGACGATAATCATACTGCCCAAAACCCAATACCAGACAACTAATTTTTGACCAGTTTAAATTCAAAGATGTTGCAGACGACATTCTTAAAACAAAGAAATTAAAAATATTTTGGTCTTTTTTGGATAGAAAAAATTGTGGGAAATGAAGAAATTGCTTGGCAAGCAATTTCTTCATTTTCCATTATATTTTCCAAAGTCATTGTGTTATAGAGCGGCAATATGCGTCATTGTGTTGTAATGGGTTATATTGAGTTAAGGTAGAATACCCGTAATGTGGCCATTATGAGGCTCATAAAACATCGGCTTTTTCCGAGTGTCGTCGTTACGTATCCGGACCTATTCAGGCGCGGTCTTTAACATTCCACCGCCGAATGTTTTCGACCGCGATCGAATAATTCCGACGTGGCACGAATCTCATTAGGAGTGGACGACCTTAAGACTGATCTGGAAACATGGTTGCCTAAAATGCTATAAGGACCTTTTTCCCATATTCCCACTCAATTTTACTAAACGCTGTGTTTGTTATGGGATGAGCCACTTTAAGTATGTTAAATATAAGAACAATGGTAATGGATTTATTTTGTTGTGCATGAAAAGCCTTTTTGTGGCTTCAAAAGGAATTGGGGCTTTTCCATTACATAACCAAACACTGACTAAAAGTCCGCGTTCAAATTTTGCTGAAATGTAATTGGTGTTTTCTAGTAATGAAAATAGGTGAAATAAAATAATTTCAAGGACGGATTTTTTTGTATTTGCGCTATGGGTAAAGAATTGAAATTGAGAATCGGAGTTATCTTCTCCCTCTTTCTTCTATGCCGATTTAAAAAAAATGTAAATTACTTTTAATGTCTGCTGATGTTGGTCTTTAACCCATTACCAGACGACAAAATTTGGACCATTTGAAAGTCAAAAGATGTTGCACACGACAATTTCATGTGCATAGAATTTTACATTTGTTGGTGTTTTTGTTTAGAAAATATTGTTGGAAATGGAGAAATTGCTTGTGACAAGCAATTTCTACATTTTCAACAATGTTTTCCAAAGCCTGAATTTTGTATGGCGTCAAAGGGGGTCACAGTTTGTGAATGAATTGAGTAAAGATTTCAGACGCAGAATCTTACAGAAGTAACGAACAAGAAGTATTTCGTGATTACAGGGGCCACTTAGTTAATTAGAATTCAAGAAAACCTCATCAGAAAAGATTACTTTTACATGTACACTATACTCTCGATATTCGGAAGTTGGATGAGTGTTTAAAAAAAGTGAAAATACTAGTTTAGTAGTTATTCATACACACTCAGTCATATCGTGGCCTTTCATAGAAAACCTCGTAACTGCAGCTTGTTTTAAGCTGCAGCTACGAAGTTTTCGATGAAAAGCAGCGATAAACCGATACAATGTATACGTATTTAGACTAAAATTCTGTGTAAGACAGAAATGCATTTCGCAAAGAAGTCCATTTACCAACTGAGGTAACCAAGCTTTGTCGTATTTCTGAACTCGAAATTATTTGAAAGCTGCGGTATTCAGTATGACTTGTTTGCATACCGTCGCTTTTCAACGAAAACTTCGTAACTGTAGCTGATACCAAGCTTCAGTTACGAGGTTTTCGTTTAAAAGCGACGATACTGTGTCTATCTGCCCGATTTATAAATCAAATTGACAATGATTCCAGCCATGTTTGAGGTCAAGTCTCTCACTAATAAACCAGTGACCAGTAGAAAAACAATACCCGTAGGCCGTGCGAAGCCATGCTCAAGCCGTGACAAAATGCTCTCTATGTCTCTTACTGCGTCTCACCAAGTAGCCAATATCGCTGCCGAAATACGGCTTAATAACGCCCATACCACGTGTTGCGCTGGTTTGACGTATTGTATATTTCTGAACAGTTAAACTTTTGTCTACATTTCAAATCCTGTCCCTACCACGAGCAATACTCGGTCTTGGTACGTCTAAAGCACGAAACGAACGCATTTGATAGCCTCTCTGTCGTAGACGTGTCATGACAGTGATACGGCCGTAATTTTGACTTGGAAAAAATCATTTATTTATGTTCCAAAGTTTATGATTACTTGTTCTTTAATTATGTTGCATGGTAAAGGATTAAAATTTACTTACTACTGCGGGATAACGTTGACGTCCGAGAACGTCGTCCATCTGGGCTCGGTGACCTCAACCTCGATACGTCAGGGGTAGAAATAGTCACCGTCCGAGTAGTTTCTGTCTTGAATACTGGTTCTGAAACTGGACGACTTAATTCTTGTAGTTCTTGAGAATCGTGTGAAAATAGTTCCGGATATTCTGCGTATAAATCGATGTCGTCATCTTCGTCGTAGACATACGTCACTGTAGGCTGTTCGTTGTATGTGGCGTCATCAGACGTCGACGTCTGTTCGAAAGGTGGAATGATGTCGACAGCAGTGACGTCAAGATTCATGTCCAAATCTAACATCCAGTTTGGTATCTGTTTATTAACGTTTGTAACTTGTTTCCTTTCTGTCGCTTTCATACTTTCACGAATAGCTTCTATCGTAGATAAATCTTTCATGGCACTAATGACGTAATCTGGTTCAATAATCTTTTCCGTCCCTGGTTGTCGAATGTACTCTGAAGCTGACGTCATACAGTAGGACGCATGGAGATTTGAAGCCGTTTGTTTTGTGCTGGTATTACGTGGCGTCGTTAACGTCGGGGACAGTCGACGTCTGAGTGATGAATGACGTTCACGAGCACCTGGTTGACGTTCACGTCTAAAACTGTGACGTGGCTGAAGCTGACCAGTGACGTCAGCACGTTGTACGGCCAACATGTTTAGCTATTATAAGGATGGAAAAATAAATATTGTTATGTAGTGTTAGGATTCGGTCACTGGAAGCAGACATTTCAGTAATAGTCGATGTATATGGACAATTAAATTGCTAATCCATCAGTTTCTCCATTTTTCATTTTTGCTAAAGTATGAAAATTTATGACAATTCAAATTCCTTATTATTATATATATATACTAGTCAAAACTTCTAACCGGCCACTTAAAAACAAAGATAATTTTTTCTGTGGTGATTGGAATTTCATGAAATTTGCTATGTGAATTTTTAAGCGACTTTCCAGATGACTTTGTCGAAAAGTTATCGTTGTTTTATTGAAATAAAAGCGCAACGTGAGAAAAGCTCAAAAAGCTCTAAATTCACACATAGCTCAGAATATTGTCAATGTACTATTTTTGGTCTCGTGGATCGTTAGCTACAACATAGACTAAGAAAAAATTGTAAATGTTTGACATTTGTGCGCGGCATATGGCTGTAAATAAAAATGAAAGAGGTCATGTATACGAAAAACGGTTCTTAAAGACAACATTTAAAACACGTTTTTCTTCGAAAATACTTTAGATAAAGACTGATGATTCACGACGAGCTACAAAATGTAGGATATGTGTAAAAAATCAGTTTGTTGCATCGTTTTTCCACACCAGACCATAATTGTGCATATTCGCTTCATAAAATGTTTTGCCGGTTGAATTTAAACACCATTTTACCATTTTACGAAAATAGCGAAAAATCAAAATATCAAAGAGCGTATTTACATCAGAGAAGACTCGGATTAGTTGAAGACGAAAGTCTGCGAGGATGGAAATGCAAGAACGGACTGACGAACGGAATGACGCATAGTTTTGCTACTTTTATGTTTGACCTAGGCTTTGCAGAAAGCATAGAAAGAAATGACATAAAGAAGACATATTTACCACTTTCGAGTGTTTTTACACTTTCAAAACGAAACTTTCATTGAAATACATCCGTGTATTGAGTAGCCATTTTAAACTGATCCATGTTCAATAAGTAGATCCATATTGAAAACCCGTCTACTGATTGGTAGGCTACAAATAACCCATTATTGATTTTAGTTCTAAAGTCGATTTTGAACAATTTATAACTCAAATCCCTTCGCCCGCTGAATAAATTTAATGCAAACGATGTGGATATTAAATTTCTGTCGCAAGCTCTTTATTAATACTACGAACGTCCCGAGAACAGGTTTGTGAATGATATAAATCACATTGGGGCAAATGAAAATGCATTTTCTCCTTTAGCCTCCATATTTTCTGTGCTACAATGTACATAAGTAATCATACACTTTAATGTCTGCAGTAGCTTTCAAAATGAAATTCCGAGTATTTGCCGCGTGGATAAGGGTTAGCAGTCATTGCACAGAGCTAAATGCCTGAACCCATTCCAACACGATAAGGACATCTTTTTACACCCAAAATTATTAAGACTTCGAAAATCATTATGGAAAATGTGAAAATTCGTCGGTGTTATTGCGAAACCTCGTAACTACAACTTTAATCAAGCTTGGGTTACGAGGTTTTGCAGTAACATCGACGAATTGATTGTGACAGGCAATTTCTAACTTTTCCACAATGTTTTCTACACAGAAATTAGCCAACATTAAAATTTTATTTCGGAAAGGGTTAAAGTCGCAGGAAAAATATAAGGGGAGAATTTTCAGAACATCTAGAAATTCAGAATACCCATTATCGCTGTTAGTGCCTCATGTTTGCGTCGGGCAGTCGTATCTAATGCCGTAAATGGAGTGCATGCACTAAACTGTCGTAGTTAGGGCGTCGTATACACACGTCTGATCAAAATCCAAGTTGTAGACCAACTACGACATCTTCTTCATTATCCATAGCCACTCTTGCAGAGCTGCATAGACCATAATCAGACTGCACTTAGTTACTACCTGGTCTAGATCTGTGTTGGTATAGTTTAAAATGTTGTGGTGGTGGTGGTGGGGGGGGGGGGGGGGGGGGTTGTGTGTGAAAATGAATCAAATATGCTCGCAGGGAATTTGAGACCAGCATGAATCCAGATCGGTCTGTACATACGTAGTGTAGGCCTACTCAAGCTCCATAGTCACTTCACATTTTTTCCATTTCCTGAGTCAAAAGGCTCTTTTCAAACTTTTCCAAAATAACATCTAGCTTTGATATCTCAAACTGGGTGTATGTGCGTGGGTTTTTTCCCTTTTTTGTGGGAGGGTATGTTGTTGTTGTTGTTTTTAAAGCATTGAGACCAAAAAGAAAATGCCGATTATCAGATTTTCTCTATCCCTAAATGCTTTCTTCAATATGATGATAATATGCGAGTACCCTGCTTTAGTAATAACGACAATAATGTCGTCTGCCACACCATTCAATTTGAACATAGGGTTCTGTCCCTGTCAAGAGTCGATATTCATTTGAGGGTTACAAGCATGTTAATGTCAAGACATCATTTGCACACCGGAACTGAGATGTACGGACGATGAAATATCTTCTATACTCAATTTTCGGGTGAGGATTTTGTCTACAAATTAAAGAAAATAAGATGTCATAAAACATGTTAACAACTTTATTGCATAGATAAAGTGTATTAGTTTTAAATTAATTCTATACAATCTGTTTAGTTTGGCAAAAAAAGAACAACAAAAATCCCCGATAAACAATGTGATATTTGACAAGAAGATTTAGGCACAAGCATTTGGCATACAAACAAAATATAAACCATTCCCACATGTTAAGGTAGAATACCGGTAATGTGGCCATTTTGAGATTCATAAAACATCGGCTTTTTTCCAGCGGAGTCATTCCGTAATCCGTATCCGAACCTATTCGGACGCGGTAGTAAACATTCGGCGGTGGAAAGTTCCATCGCCGAATGTTTTCGATCGCGCCCGAATAATTCTGAAGTCAAGCGAATCTCATTATGGGTGGACTACCTTAACTGGTTTTGACAAACCTGAAGAGCAAACATTTGGAAAATAATGAGAGAAAATGAGAAATCGGTTACATGGAAACATTTTGTCACTTGCTCTCATTATTTTCTATCATACTAAAGTACATATTACACGGATTCATCTATATCAATTTGTAAAAGTCATTTCATTCAGAAAAATTCTAAAATTCTGTTATTTGGGTTGATGCATATCTTAAGAAATTAAATATTGCTAAAATTGCAGATACAGCTTCATTCTAAATGTCATTACGCTAAGTAAAATCAATACAGTTGTAAGTACAGATAAGAAGTGGTAACAGCATTCTAAACTTGTTATTTCAAATCCAAACCATATGATGTGGGTACTTATTTAAATTGTCTCAGTGATACAATTCTAATGAGTACCCACAAAATGGAGTTTGATGAGAAAAGATAAAATATTACATTTTGAAAAGCAGTTACACACCCTTATCTGTAACTTTGCAGACTGGCCACTGGACATAATATACTCTATACAAGAGCTTCGTAGAGCGGCGCATATACGCCCGACAGGGGCTTGTCAGTAAAATTGGCCATTTTTTCCATTCAAGGGCAGATAATTCAAGAACCAAAAGAGTTATCTGAATTCTGTAAGCGATGTGCACAACTAGACACCAAGTAGAATCATTGTGGCAAGTTTGATCATATTCCGATCAAAACTGTAGGAGAAGTTGCGCACACAAGAAATTGCTAACGGACGGACAGACGGATGGACGGACAACCCTTCCGGCGTATAATAATCTATTTGAGTGGTTTTCCGAAACAATTCAAAATCAATGAACATTTTCTGATCTGGCCTTTTTAAATGTATTTTCTGAACACTGAGTCCATTTTTGTCATTATCTATTTCATTGTTTACATGAGTTTTCTAATAGTAACAGTCAATTTTTTGCTGTTTAGGGAAGGGTTAGTTAACATTACGATTCATTTTTGTTGTTGTTAGTATTTTTAAATGGTGGATTTGTTAAATTGGTGGGTTTTTGTAAATCAATGTTGATAATGATAAGATATACATACAATATATCATACAAAATGTTAAGGAAAATGTATAAAATTTTATCAGAATTTTCTTCTTTTGCCTGCATGATTCCAAAAGTCTTTTCTGTTACTTATGGGTAATCTAACTTTAAATGCATAATATTGATAAATACTGTCGTACAGTTGCATATATCAAGGAGAGCATCATTAAACCCATCCATGGATGATAGATTTTACAACTTAATGGAATATATGTTAGAAAAACATTAAGGGAAAATGAAACGATCACAAGATTTGACAACCACAGAAAAAGTTCTTGAAAAGCAGAAAAACAAATAATGGTTACCAGCATTTCTCTTTTTATCTCAATATTTCCATGATATAGTATAATACAATTTCTGCTTTATGTAACTTATAATATAAAGTCTGCAATACATCTGAATGTATAATATCTAAGATTTTGCTGTTTAAGAAATAGGAAATTTACACATGTAAGTCTTAACACTTTGCTGCACAACGAATTAATAGACCGGTTATATTTGCAGAATGTTGCTGTTGAAAAATGGGTGTTAATACAAAAAGAGTTTGTGCACAATATAGCACAGAAAAATACTGAGGAAAAAGGGGAAATGCTGGTTATCAGCATTTTCTTCTTTTGCCTCAATATTTCCTCGGGTTTCTTGATTGGGAAAGTTTTAAGAGCAAGTATCCACTCCCAATATAGAATCAATTTGCCACAAATATCTACTCTCTATGGGTAAGGCATATCTTCTGTTGAAAGGAATACTGTCACACTGTAAAAGAAATTCAGACAAAAAGTTTAAAATCAATTGCATAATCACTGAGCTATTTTTATTTTCTTCCAAATAAAGCTTTTTTTAATGGTTAAAATTCAAACGTTCAAAATATCACAAAGTATTTTAATTTTATGGGGGTACCAGCATTTACTTCCTTTCTCTATATGTACAAGGGTCATCCAATAAGTGAGACTGTTGTCATATCTCAAAATGTGTCCGACAGAATTTAATGAAATTTGGCACTTACATGGCCCAACATATTAGCCATAGAAAAATTGCACTAAATATTGGTACCTTATGACGTCACGACGTCACTTCTTGTGAACTAAACAATTGTAACATGGATGAGTCTCATTTGGGTTGGCAGTAGACAAGAAAGTGCATGTATAAAGATTGCATAATTCTAGGGCAATACCGGATATATTTCAAACCTTACTAAAACAAATAAGAACAGCCTCAGGTTCGACCCTAGTATTGTCATTTCAACCTTTTTAACTCAACCCTACTAACCCTAGACCAGGCTGGTGTTACTCGGGTTCCTAGATGGCACTAAAAGGGGATCAACAACAAGGAAAGCCAATTCCAAAGTTACAATCTTTATATGACTCAGAACAACTTTATTCTGTGCCATATATGAGTGTTTATGTCAACCCATTTAGATTTATTGATTATATTTTTGTGGGCATATTTTCAGATCTACTAAAGACATGTATTTATTTACAATTTTACACTCATCAATGAATAAAGTTGTTCACATGGATTGCTTCTCTGTGCATGCAAAATTCATTTTCAGACAGCAATTTCTGGATTATTACATCCTACTCTAGGGACACTAGTGCCTCATCTGAACTCACTCCTAGTTTCACATTGTTCATCACAAACAAGTGAGCCGGGATCTGGAAAAACGTCCCTTATAGCATTTGAGACAGCTGTGTTTAAACATCATGCTGTGTCTAGGCACAGTCTGGCTGGGATCCGTGCTACTCTCATAACGATGCAACAGACTATGGAGAAGCTATTAGAGAACAGCATGGTTCCTGATCAGACTGCCTGTATACGCAGGCTGATCTTGAACCATGTTGGGCTCAAAAGCCTTAAGGGACGTTTTTCCAAGTCCTGGCTAAAACAATATGGGTGATAAAAAAGTAAGACTTACACTGGAAAAAGATGCGTTAGTTCTAACATCCACTACAGGACTTTTGGCAAACATGTCTATATCATGACTAGCTTCTGTATGTAAATCTTCACTATCACGAGCCAAGAACATCTCACTGACAGGGAATATGTGTCCTTCTGTACTGAACAAGTAATCAGACCCATGTGTGTTTAGATGATTGTCTTTATCAAATAACTGAAAATAAAGGATAATTGGTACATCATAAATAAGAGCACAATCTGTAAGTATGGGTGCTCAAATGTGAAATTATTTAAAACGCATATCATCTTCATCGATTTGGGGATGAAAGCTAGAAGCGTATATTAGTTCCTCTCCTTTCTGCTTACTTCAAAATATATAGACACTGCAATTAAATGTGTAGGCCAATGAGAAACCGCTGTTACCATGGATTGAATTTGAAACCTATTGCTTGTGAAGCAGACGCTCTACGTATAGACCATAGACACCAGAGTAGGTTTATTGAGTTAAGCCATTGTGTTAATTCAAATGCTGTTTGTGTACAGAATAAGATATAGATGGATGTACAAAATTTTATTTCCTTGTTTTTGGAGACAAAATTTCAACTCATAACTATACATAGGATGGTCCTCTTGGGTACCAAGGTACTTAATGGCGCCCGGAAAAATCAATAATGAATGGGGACATGAAAACATTCCATGATTTCTCTTTCTTATGTAATCCAAATGCAGCCGAAATTATAATAAAAGAAATCACCGAAGATTGGAGTAAATGATTTTGCTTTTAGTTTTGCTAATGCACGCAGTTGGTAGATGGTACTTCGTCCGCAAATTAAGACGGTTTTGAATACCGCGGTACCGTATAAGACGCGGTACTGAAGCGTACTAATAAAGATATTCAAATATTAAATTAGATATTTGATCAAAACTTCCCTTGACAAATTTAGTAGCTGCAGTTAAGAAAATATCCCTTACCAGATACAGATATTTGCAAGTTTCACTGAGAAAGAAACTTTCCATTCTATCTTCTAGCTCTTTAGTTCTGACATCATGTATAGTACCATATCCACATCTAGAAAAGAGAACACTTAATGTATTTTTCTCATGTTGCAGTTTACAATTACTGGACAGTCTTTTTTAACCCTTTCCCAAACAAGACCTGGATTTGACGTCCCTAATAGAAAAGGTTTGGGAAAATATTGAGACAAAAGAAGAAACTGCTGATAACCAGCAGTTTCTCCTTTTGCCTCAATATTTTCTGTGCATATTGTACACAAATCCCTTCTTTAATAACATCCATTTTGTGGCAGTCTTTGAAGTGGATCATCCTAAAATGTTGTTGTTTGGGAAAGGGTTAAGTAGGATCCTCTGGTGGATCCAGGATTTCTGTGAGGAGGGGGTCGAAAATACAAGGAGGGGGGGGGGGGGGGTGCGAGGGAGATTCATTTTCCTAGTATTAACCCTTTCCCAAACATTGGTAAAACATCGAGGCAAAAGAAGAAACTGCTGATAACCAGCGGTTTCTCTGTTTGTCTCAATATTTTTTCTGTGCTATTTCATACACAAATTTAATCTTTAACAACACCCATTTTGTCATCAGTAGCAGCTTACAAATGGGACAACCCCATTTTTTGTTGTTTGGGAAAGGGTTAAACAATTTTGAATGAATTTCTGCATGAAAATGAAATAATTAGGCTACAGAGTGGGGTTTTTTTTTACACACAAACCCCTTAGCCCTCTTGGATATATTACTGGGTTCTATATGTGTGTGTGTGCATGTGACAGCAATAGAGTTGTAAACTTGCAAGTATTTGTACACTTCAGGAATTGAGCCAAAAGAAGGAAATGCTCCCATCCAGAATTTTCTCCGTGCCTTCCAATATGTTTTTTACAATAATGTAATCTATTTCCACTAATTCTCTCGTCTGCAGCAGTTTGAATTAGAAAAAGTCACATTTTGGAAAGAGTTAAACTAAATAGAAAATGTAAGAGTATCTAGTTTTCCCATGAAAAGAAGTTGGTGACTAAACTGGCGCAATAACACCAATGCATCATTTTGGACCCCAGCCATAACAATTTTACAGCTCAATTTTAATCCTTTCTGAAACAAAATCTGTCTCTTATCGCAAAGAATTACATCCACACAAAGCACCTGCTGAGTATTCTAAAATTGAATTCACCAATCAACTTGAATCAAGCGTTATATGAAACTTACTCGGCCCTGGCATGTGTGTTTATACTGTTAAATATATCACGCCCAACATGGAGGTAGAACGGGTTTTTAGTTGCACGATACAGAAAATAGGTTGACTCTATCAGCTCTGGGCGTAGTGGATAAAATAACACATCCGGAGCCTTCAAGTTCCAGTTGAAACGTTCTGGTAAGGCCTCATACTTTCTCCATATAGAGTAAAATATAGCATGTGAACAGATGGCTTCCTCTATATCACCATATAGCACCTGAATAAGGGAAATAGGATTTCATCAACAAAACGCTGTTGTAAGAAAGTTGTGTTTGTAAACTACCAAAGGACAAGAGGCCCAGAGGGCTTTATCGGTCACCTGAA